>CM053517.1:3011337-3079793 GCA_028627145.1 Eidolon dupreanum
GCCTTAGGCTCTATTTTGCAGAATAAATGATATGGGCAAATAAATTTATATTACCCAGAGCCAAAAACAAACCAATAAATAAAAAGACTGACATGACTTGGCTAAGTCTTCCTTATTAGTTATGTTTCGATCACCTTTGTCACTAGGGACAGTGCCTTCAGGGTGTCTGCTTTCCCAGAATGGCGCACCAAAATCACAGGAAGAGTTTTTTCAAAAACACAGTCCCCAAGAATCTGTAATCTTAACAATTCCATGGGTGATTTTTCTGTGGCCAGCACCAACAGCGTGCAAGAATCACTTCCTAGAGTACCTAGAACAACACTCTATACATACAGAGTTTTATACAGGTGTGTTATATAAATGTTTGATGAATAAATGAATCAAAACTGGAAATTAGCAACTCTGTGAGCTGAGACCACACCCGAGGTCTACAAGTCTATGGATCTTCTAAGTATTTTGCATCTTGCATTGTCTGGCCTAGATAGATGCTGACTCAACTCTGATCCATGTTGCCACACCCCATTCCACCCAGAGCCCAGCAACAATCCCACTCAGCTGAGGAAACTGCCATTTACCCTGGACTTCTAAAGCAAGGAGACTGAAATCATAAACCCTCACCCCACGGAAATACTATACACAATATAACTACTTACTGGCTATCTACCTAGTCTCTATGATACCAGGCACAGTAGAGGATACAAAGTGGTTACAAGGTTTGATACTTGCCCTTGAATAGTTTGCATTCAAAGTTGCAAAAATGAAAGGATGTGTTACATCCTAGGCGGAAAACTTTTTGACATCTCATTACTCCTCAGAGCAATTCTGTAATGGAATGAGTATTGTTGTCTGTTTTATAGGTGAAGAAGTAGAGGCACAGAGAGGTTAAATACCAGCTCAAGGTTGTACATATGTTGGCAGTGTTTGGATCGGAACTTTCTGACTCCAGAATCCAAGCTACAGCTGCTCAGCCACTATACATAGTGTCGTGGAGATTACTATGCATTCCACATCCACTCAAGAAGTGGGTAGCGAGCACTTACTGTGCACTGGGCACAAATGCAGATCACACGTGGCCTCTGTCTTCATACAGCTTCTAGTCTGATTGGGGAGGCAGACATTTAATAGTGAAATGTGTACGTGAGGGAGAAATGGAGGCTGTTAACACAGGAGCCTGGAACTAGGAACTTACCTTGGTCTCAGGATTCGGCAAGTAGCTGAACCCTAAACCTAGCAACCTCACTCTCTAGCTGCAGGATTTGGGAGATATTACAGTTTCTCACCTACAAATAAAAACAGTAATACCACATTATAGGAATTATGTATATGAAACACAGAACCTGACAAAAAGTAAGCATTCGATTAACAATTATTTAAAATACTCATATTTAAGAATATGCAGAAGCAGTGGTAAACGTGGAATGAAAAGAGCAGGAGATGACAAGAGGAAAAATTGTGGGCAAAGCCCCTGAGGCAGGAGGGGCAAGGCATCACATAACATGATGCAAGATGCAGTCCCACCTGGCTAGAAAACAGAGAGCCCTGGATAAGTGGGTGAGGACCAGACCAAGCCTTCAATCGGGGATTTTTATTTTTATCCAGAAGCAATTGAAGCAATTAAAGGAACTTAAGACAAGGAAGAAAGTTGTCAAGATTCACATTTTAAAAGATTACTCCAAGGGATCTTATTGCACACACACACACATATACACACATACACACATGCATACACACACAGCTTGCACAGCTGTTGTAATTTAAAAATAATAAAACTGATGATAGATATGTTTCTCATTTTGAGTGTGGTAATAGTATCACAGGTATATACCTATGTCAAAATATATCAACTGGCACACTATAAATACACATAGCATATTGTATGTCAAATATACCTCCATAAATCTATTATGCGTAACAAAATCATTTTTAAAACTAAGTCGTGCTAAACAAGACAAAAATAAAGACAGGAAGACAAATTAACAGCTACTGAAATAGTTGGCTTAGATGGCAGGTGGTGGTGAACTGGATGACGATGGTGGCAACTGGAATGGAGGAAAATAAGAATCTGGGGACTGGTTGGATATGGAGGGTATTTAGGATAAAGGAGAGCGAGGAGTCTGGCACTTTCCAGATCTCTGGCTTGAGCGAGCTGGGTAGACGATGGTGTTACAGGTTGGGTTCCCCGGGGGGGAATAGAAAAAAATTTGCATGCAGAACTTTAATTAGATTGCTTTGGGGATCAAAACCAGTGGAAGGGGGAAGGAAGAAAGCAGAATTAAACAGACTGAGAAGTCGATCTATACTCGGTCCCCAGGAAGGCCTCAGCCAACCCAACACAGAGCTCTGGAATGGAGACGTCCCCTTCAAATGGTCCCCAGATGAGGCAGAAGGGCCAGACCTTCATTGCCCCACACCAGTGGGCCATGGGTGTGGATGCCTCTGGAAGGGAGAGTGACCTCGGAGAGTGACCTCTGCAGTCCCCAGAGCGGGCCCGCAGCTGAGGGCCATTCTCGGCCAGCACGCCCAAGGGAGACCCAGGGGCACATCTCAGAGTTGCCCACTGCCAGTGGCCCTGTGCATGAGACACGGGACACTTAATTCTCAGAACACTAACGACTTTTTGAGTCACCCCATTTCTTAAGATGATAATGATGAAGTTTCTGTGGAAATAAAAACAGCCCAAGGAAACTGGCCCGGCTAGCTCTCTCCACCCACACCACGGGATTCAAACCCAGCTCTGACGAGTCCTTGGAGTGGCATGGCGGCTCCCTGAAACAGCTGCTCCTGCGTGCAGGCGACATTTCAGCTAAATAAATGTTTTAAACATGTCCCAGTCATATCCCCAGCAGCTGGTACAGTACCTGGCACGTAGTACATGCTCAGTTAGTATGCGCTGAAAAAAAATGGCTAAGTAATAACATACATTGATTTCTGTCTCCTGTGTGATGTCACTAAAATTCACAATTTTACCTAGACTACAGAAAATCCCAGTTTATGCCCATTCAAAGGCTCCTCTTGCCTGTTTACAAGGCTCTTCGTGTCTGGTCTCTGATCGCCTCTGCAGGTTCACTTTCTTTCTTTGTCTACTTCTCTTTCGCTTTCGAGAAACTTTAAAATCCTCAAACATGCCAAGTTCCCTTTGGTTTGGGGAGTTGTTTTCACATGACATTTCCTCCACCTGGGGGGACATTCTTCCCCCTCTCTGTATGCAAGGCTCCCTGTCCCCAAACATTGTCCCATCACATGCTGTCATACCACCCCCACATAGAAACACACTCATTCGCTTTTAACACACATGTGCACATGTAGCAAATTCTTATAAAAGTTAGGGTTCTTCCCTGACCAGCCCTCCCTGCGAGTCTGGGATAAGGACCTATTCTTCCAGTTCACATGGTACCTTTTCCCTCCCTCATCAGAGCATTTATCCCCTTTAGTGATAATTGCTTATAATTCTTTTTTTTTTTTTTTTTTTTTTTTACCTCACCTCTCTCCCATCCCACTTGGCTATAAATGTGAGAACAAGAGTGTAGACATTCTTACTCATTTGTATACCTTCTGTGGCTGGTAGAGTGCCTGGTATATCACAGGTTCTTAATGACTATTTGTCGAAGGAAAAAGAATAAATCAAGTACAGCATATACTAAGTTAAATGTCCATGTTAGAAACAAAAGCAAATAATACAGAGTTATGACATAAGCAGGACATTTACAAGTAGCAGATATACAGTTGGAATGATACAGGGAGAATTCCTTTTCCATCCATTTTCTGTGATCCTCTGAAAAAAAGGTGAACTCATCCCCTATCATTAGGCCAATTCAATAAAGTTCTCTGCAGTACTTACCGGCAAGGTGTATGCCAACTCTTGAAAGCAAAACTTCCCTTTAAGGTGACTTGGGGGAAATTTCTCCTAATACAGGATGACAAGGGTTAGAGCCAGGGCCTGGCTAGCTGGCCCAGAAGTCACACTGTTACAGAAGTCACACTGCTAGGGAACAAGATGTGGTTCACTGAACACATTTTCTTCTCCACAGTTCCTGGAAGAAAGCTTCAACTTTTGCGACTTGGAGTTCCGAACAACAAAAATGATAATCCCGAGACCCAAATTTTCTTATCCTTTGACCTTAAAGGTCAAAATGTCAAGCAAACAACCAGAACTAATATTTGCATGGTGCCACGTAGGCTTGACTGCCTTCTCATTATCTCATTTTATAACACTGATAAAGTTGGATAAGTAATTAATGCATTGCTGAATTGTTGTTTCGATTTGAATTTGAAGGAGGGCAGCTGAGTTCATTCGTTGCGCAAATCAGTAATCTAGTTACTTAAGTGTTTTTAATAGCATCGGATACATCAAATTACTGATGATTTATTACTTAAAAGATTTTAAGCAACGGTATTTCTTGCTTTGGATGTTGATCTTTTCACCGTGGAGAGTATTTGTTCATGCTTATTCTCTTTGTGCTTTTTTATTTAAAGAATCACTTTAAATCACCTCTGCCATTGAGTAGAGGGCAAGGAAAGAGCGTGGTCTCGACAACAGCATCAGTCACTGTACCTCTGGGTCACAGCGCAAGTGATGAAGAGACACACACGGTCCTTGAGAGAAAGGGTCAGAGAAAGTGTGCGAATGGTCCTCCAGACCACCTGCGAGGCCTCGGTTCAAACAGCAGCTCTACCACGGATTAGCACTGCGAGCTCAAAGCACGTCACTTGTCTTCTTAGAGCCTCAGCTTTAGAATCTGTACTGCAGTTTGCCGTGTCAAGTGACATGATCAAAGGACTTAGCCCGGTGCCCGCCCTGGTAAGCATTTGAGAGTTCACAGCTAGAACGCGGGAGAAGTTGTTAATGCAGCAATAACAGCCAGGTGAGGACCGTGATGAGCCGACTGCAGCCGAGGGCTCCTCGGGCCCAGCTTCTCGCTGCCCTGCAGCCTGGCCAACACTCCTGGTTGAGAGGACCATCTCTGGTAGCAGGCACGGCTCTCTTCCGGTTAGCGGTCTCCTCAAAGCATCTTCTCGGGCAGATACTAGAGATCAAAAGGGGATTGGAGCCTAACAGGTGGCACTCTTTTGTTGATCATTACAGTGATTAAGACTTTGCAGTGAAAGTTTCCTATAGGTAATACTGAATATTGAAGTGAAGAGAGTTTCATTTCACTGCATTTACCAAGGCTGTTAAATACTTTGAGAAGCTTTTTCTCAATCATCTTTCAGTCACTGTGCCTCTTCTCTCATCTTCCCATCAAGACTGTGCCCTATAAAGTTAACAATGGCCTCGTCCCTAGAGTATCGTATGACTAATTCCCATTCGAAGCAATTATTTCACTGAGACTCTCAGCAACTCAAAGAACTATTTCTGAAATAACTGTTTAATTAACCCCAGCAGAAATAAGAATGGAGAATACAAAGAAACAAAATCTGAACAAGGCATGACTACTAGTACTGTTAACACATGAAATTCTCTTTTCCATCAGAAGCCAAAACCTAAAAATTATTCAAAATGCCCTGCCCCAGTGCCATCAAAGAAATGTACTACCAGCCTGACTTCTCTTAATTACTACAGAGGATTAAAAGATTTAAAAACTGGGTGGTTTCATGTATACGTTGTAAATACAATTGGTTGGGCAGCAAAAAATAAAAACTACCTTATACTTCAAGAAATGCTTCACGCAGCAGCCAGAGTCACAGTTTTAGAATAATTACTGAACACGGTATTTATATCCATCAGCAATATAGCAAGTTTCCATTTTGGGTCTAATAGTTAAGAAATCCTCAGTTAGCACCCGGCTAGTTTCCTTTGTCACCTTTTCCACTCTCTGTTCCCTAGACCCACCCCCTTTCCATCTGGTCCGTGGGCCTTTATAATTACTCGCCCACTTCCTGTTGTCAGTGAACTTCCAGCTTAAAGCAGAATTGTGAGCCAGCACGTCTGTCTCCTCCAGCCCCTGCCTCGGCCCCTCTCTGCATTCCAGGGCTCCCAGGTATCTGTCATTAATGCTACCCACTCTTAACTCCGGTCCACTGCTCTGAGAACTTAGTTTCTCCTCTCAGCTAAGAAAATTCTGGGGAATCTTTGGGTGGACAGTAACCCTCATTAACATATGACTTGTGATAAACGAACAACGCATTTAGCCAAAATGTACCTTTTATCCCATTATAAAAAGGGTTTTCTGAGTCAATTAATAAGACTGATAAATACTTATCCTACTTTATGTATAATATTTTATACATAACACATATAAGTTTATTTAGTATATAACCTCTTATAAGTTGGCCAAGGTAATTTTTCAAAGTCCTGGCAATATTTTTCTTATTTTCATTAGCAAAGTTACAATATCTGTTGACATTCATAAAATGAGATTACATTTTCATACAGTATATGGGTATTACGGTTTTCATTACATCAGGCTTATAATGTTTCACAGTATTACCAACTACGATTTTCTGGACCATTCGTGAAAAGAAACCAAAATTGTCACATGCACATAAGCCTTTAACAAACACTATCACTAATAAAGCATGACACATCAATCGTTTTATTTTTCACCTAACACAGGTATTCCTTGCTTTTCGAAAGTTCACATTACACCTCTTCATTTCATGAAAGACCTACATTAGCACCTGTTTTCACTAAATGAAAGAAATCCAAAGAGAATTTTTGCCTTTTTGAAAAAAGGGTGAAAACATGAAAATAGTGTTTTGCATCTGTGTGGCAGCGAGCCTCAGAAAGGCCAGGCACACCTGAGCAGTGAGAGCGGCCCCTCCCAGCTCGTTCCCGGGTCTCAGCATCTCAGCATCAGGGGACCACAGCTCGGCACTGTATCTGTGAACATCTGCGCTTCATCTCCACCTGCTTTGTGCATCTGTCAATGAGATGTGTCCTAAGGTATAAGAAAAGCACAAGAGAGCTGGGAAAGGTGTTAAGCTTAGTGTAAAACTGGAGGTAATTGAGTATATTTGGTATGATTTCGTAAGTTATTTGGGAGGTCTGAGAACAGTCAAAAACTTTTCCCTATAAGTTGATGGTAATCGCTTCTTCAGTTTACAACATTTTGGCTTACAAAGTTTTAATAGGAACACTCTAATTTCAGATATTGGGAAAAACCTATCTCCCATAAATCTTCAGTGTCTACAGGTTTATAGAATCGATCCCAATGAGAAGGGTAGAAATTCAATAAAGCCATTAGTAGGTAATAAAGCTGGACAATCACAAGAGAAATAGGTCATATTGTTTGGAGAATCAATTTGTTTTCAATAAGAAACCAGTTTGCCTGACTTTACGCCACCAATTGGCAATTTGATAATTTACCCTAAAATTATTGTTTAAAAAGCAGAACTGGAAATTAAATGACAAGTTTTCATTTGGTCATGAAAACATTTTTGTTATGACAAATTTATTTATATTGAATGAGAATTAGGAGAGGTGTAAAGAATCCAAAACAAAGTAGATTTTAAAAGAATCTTATTTGGCTTTGGACATTGTACCAATACCAAAATATTTCAGCCAGATTTCCCCCCAAGATATTGGAAATAATGGAAATAAAAACACTCTTTAAGAGCTAAATTTTAAGACTGACTACAACAGATAAGAGCACAAGTAAACAAAGGTACTTTCAAAACACAAACTGTCCTGACTGGACTGTGACTTGATTTTTATTGAAAGAATATTGCTAAGAGGTTTGAGTAGCCATGGAAACAGAAAAAGGAGCATAGGGGAGCACTTTACAGCCAGTGCCCAAGCAAGGGCTGCCAAAGACATTAGGAGCCCAAATCAACAGCACAGCGGGATGTCCCTACCATATTGGAGATCGATGTAGAAAGTTGCTACCGCTGGAGATTAAGTATTTCTGCCTTTGGGACAAAATTACCCTGCAATCGAGATAGATGAATCAAGAACAGTCTACACATATAACTCCACTCATTCTGAATCTGTGCAGATCAAGTAACCTTCTGATAATACCTTCGGTTTCCTGAGCAGATTTGTGTACGTAGAAATTGCACTGGCTTTGCAGTCTTGAGTGTTCAAGTATATAAATTACAGCTTTTGGAAATTAATAAATTAACATTCTGGTTGTATGTCAGTCTCATGACCTTGGTTAATGTAAGCTCATCTGATTGCTGAAGCTGTTCTTAATTGCTAAAGCAAGATATTTCCTGATCAAGACACTCTAGACCAGATCCTAGAGGGTTGTAGAAAATTTACCAAAGTAATGCTTCCCGGTGCTCTTGGGGACAGTCAGGAGGCCTTCCCCCTGGCAATGACTCGATAGCAGCCAAGCTTTTCCATTTTAAAAGACCATTTGGGAGGATGGGGGCAAGTGCCTGTGATTTACCTCTCTTAATTATTTTATTTATCTAACATTGCTACAGTGACAATTCCACGACCATATTGGTGGGGAAGACCATTCAGACCAGGAAAGGCGGCAGGAAATCCTTGGATTTAAAATATACCATAGATAGTTCATAAAGTAGACAGAAGTTACATTTACTATACATCCACCATATGTTCCAACACACTATATAGCTCATTATAGTCCCTCAGCTCCCTAGATTGCACTCGTCTGGTAAAACCCAGCATAGGGGAAATCTTACTATCTGTCTCCTCCGAAGCTGTAACAAAGAGCAGGATACTGCTGGAGAAATCACATAAATCAACTGAATGGCATAGTTTATATCCGTAATCACAAATTTCCAAAGTGCTCTTTGCAGAGCATGCCAGCCGCAGTTACTTTTTCACTGACATACTAGACAATGCATTTATATCTTCATCAACAGGCAGGTTATGGTATTATAAATGCCGTATGTGTACATTTCTGGAGAATATCAAGATATTGTCAGATATCTAGGTTAAAGATGGTGCATAATTTTGATACACACTGCCAAACTGTGGTGAACCAATTCACACACCACCCACCACATACAAGATGATCTCTTCCGGGAGGCATATCAACCTGTAATCGTGGTCTATTCAAGAGTTCTTGGAGAGATTTTTCAGGCTAAATCGTTACGGTACTGCGAAAACTCGGATTGCAGGAACTCCCTCGGTCCAGCAGGTGGCGACGTCGCCTTCCGCCGGGGTCGGGCCGCCACGGGCCGTCACGTGACCCGGCCGTCTCCGCGCCGGGGGGCGGTCTTGCGGAGCTTGCCTGACGTACGCCGCGGCATGACGTAATACGTAGGGGCTGGCTAGCCGCCATCTTGCTTCTTTTTCTCGCTCGCTCGCTCTCCCTGCTCGGGAAGAAGCGAAAGTGCTTTGGCGGTTTGTCCATCTGCAGCTGCGGCTCCCCCAGCCCGGAGGTCCTGCGGCCACCGCTGGCCCCAGCCTCCTCTTGCCCTCCCTTGGACCCCAGCTCGGCCGAAGCCCTCGAAGTGCGCACACACACTCAGCTTGACACCCTGGCCGGTAAGGAGAGCGGCCAGGGCGGGGGAGCCGCGATCCGAGCGGGCCCGGTGGCGGCCGGCGGGCGCGGGGGCGCCCCGACCCCGCGCCCCGAGCCTGAGGGCCGCGCCGAGGGGCCTGCGGCCCGAGCATCCCCGTCCCTCCCCGGGGCGATCCCAGCGTCGGTCCGGGGCAGCGGCGGCCTCCTGCCCCGGGAGCGGGAAAGCGGCGCCGGACCCGCCCCATGCGGTCCGCAGCGGCAGTTCCGGACCCGCCGCCCTCGGCCCCGGCGCGGCGCGGGGCTCGGCGCGGGGCCGGGGAAGCCGAGGGGCTGCCCGGCGGCGGGACGCTCCCGGGAGCGGGGCCGCGTCCCGCAGACGGCGCCGGGGCTCGTCCGCGGCCCCCCGCGCCCGCCCCCTCCGCGCGGCCGGCGAGCGGCGTGGGGGAGACCCGCGCAAGGACCCGGCTCGGGCACGCGGGCCCGGCCCCACTTCCGCTGGGCCGTGCCGCCCCGACGCCAGCCGGGGGTTCGGTGGCGTCCGCGCCCTGGGCCCCTCCATCCCGTCACCTGCGTGCTGGGTCCCACCCTGCAGCTCCCCCCGCTCTGAGAGAGCGGTGGTCTCACCGTGTTAGGGTCAAGGCCCCACGTTAGGACTTGAAGCAAAGGGCGTGGGGACCAGTGGGAACACCGAGAAATTAATTCTTCCTTTGCCCGAGAGAAATGCGTCTAATTCTTTTAAAGGGATGTGCATTTGTTTTGACTTGATTTGAGATTTTTTTTTTTCTTTTTTTGACGTTTCCGACATGCTGGCTTCTAAAGCTACCCGGATTTCCGCATTGGCTGCTCTTCAGCCTAGGTTCATAGATTCATACCTCGCTAGGGTACTCAGAATTGCACAGTAGGCGGCTGTGCTGTAAGGTCTCATTCAGAAGGCACTAGAAGAACCGGGATTCTTAAGTGCCTGATAGCTTACTCTTGCAAATAAAAACGATAGGGTGATGCTTAAGCACCCGCCAAGCCTACCTCCAGCATTTGGTAAAAGTAGATTTAACCTCTTCTGTTGGTAATTAAGATGCTGCTTTGACTGGAGCCATTTTTAGGTGTGTGTCATCGATGCGCTGCAGCATCTTTTCTGGCCCACCTCGAATGCATTGATCGCCTAAAAAAAATAGGAATAGATTGAATTTGAGTTTTATCTTTGGCATGTACTCAAATAGTAATTTTCTCCTTTTCTGTAATGGGATTTTTCAGAACATAGGCTTCTTGCCTTTGTATTTATATTTTATTCTGGGGAGCTTATGTGTGCGGCTGTTCTCCCTCCACCATTAGTTGACCTTTTCCTGTATTCTGAGCTCAGTGTAAGCCTTTTATGCACATTACCTTTTTAATCTGACAGCAAGCCTTTGAAGGAGGTGCTGTTGTTATCACCCCCATTTTACAGATGAGGAAATGAAATCAGAGAGATTAAACAGTTTGACTAAGGTCACATAGCAGTTATTGGTGCCGTATAGATTGGAATTGAAAAGGGTTGCTCTAAACCGTAAAACTGCCTCCCTCTTCCTTGTAATTTTATGAACTGTGGAAACTAAATAAGATACAGTGTTATTAACCGAGTTTCTTTTGCTTGATTCCAGTATAGAAACATTGTTGGCATGTGAAAGTGTTGCAAAGTGTGAAAATGGGTTATAGTTACTTTGGGGATAGGGCGGAAGCTAATTTTTGTATCCTTTTCTGTTTAAGGCCAGTGGAGTAAAACTAATTAGTATAACAAGATACAATTTTTAAATGTGGCGGTCTGGTCTATACCATTGATACAGTGTTTCCTCATCTGTAAAGTGGAGATGATGATAATGTTAATAGTATTTCCTGGGAAGGTTTGGAAGGCTGGCAGTAGGAGCAACAAAGAAAATGTATGTGGAAGGTTTGTTACTGTGCTCAGTACATTAGTGAAAGGTCAGCTGGTGGAGGGAGGATGGCAGAATATTGGTAGAAGAAGATACTCTCTTCCAAGCAATAAGCAGTCTGTGTATTCTCAGAACGGAGTATATATTCTTTGAAAATTTAAGATGATAGTTTTTATATCTTCATTTTTAAAAATACTTTTTAGACTTTTTTTCCACACCTCCGCACTGGATGTTTTTTCTTAAAGATTTCTTCATACTGTACAGTCAGTAACCCTAAGGTCAGTACAGAAGTTCTACCTCATTCTAGCTCATCTCCTCCCTACCCCTACTCCATCTCACCATCCTTATTGGTAAAATATCTGAAGATTATTCTGTCCCCTCTCCCTCTCAATGGTTTCCTCTCATCCCCCAACCACTTCTTCAATTTGTAAGTCAGTTGAGTAACTTGTGTTTCAGATGCTATTTATACCATATTTCTGTAAGACAAGGATTGATCACAGTTAAAATGTTACACAGATTGGTACAGAACCCTTTTCTCCAGTGAATGGAGATCCAGAAGTTGTGTCTGACTGAGTTATGACTAATGCACTTTCAGTAAATCAAGACTTGTCACCTTATAAATAGAGTAACACAATGAAAGCTTATCTCAATCTATGTTAACTGTTGCTTAGAAGTTTTGAGAATTAATTAATTTTCTGAGTCATAACATTTTAATTTTCTGAATAATGCCATTGATGCATCAGTCAGGACATCTTTGTGGGTAAAAGTATTCTCTAGAGAGGGTAACTTTGGTAAATTTTCTATGCTTGTTTTCTACCAACCTCCAGAAAGGCTAAAAATATATACCTATCTTTTTGCTAGTTGTAGTTCTAGTCGTTTGCTTTGCTCTAGGTTAACAGAATGCCAGTCGTGTTTTGGGGCCTTGTGTGTGCATGTGTGTGCTGGCAAATCAGATCAAGCAAGGGCTGTAACTGAGTTTCAACACTTGTCTAGTTGTCAGACAAAAACTTTGATATCTTTAGCATATACCTAGAGTCTGAACGGAAGACAGCAGTATACTTACTGTCGGTGTAATGTCATGTCCTCACCCCTATGTGGTGCTGCTGGTCTCCACATTACAGGAAGGCAGGCTGTAATCTTCATTGGTGGCGCATATCTAGTATTAAAACACTGTTGGGTGTTATTTACTTAGCATATTATCTACTAGTTTTCTATTTATTTGTTTGTATTTCGATACTAATCTTTTTTTACTAGACTGTTTCTTTGTCTCTATCACCTTGTATGGTGGTTGGCATACACATACCTAGAGTTTATTAGAGTTCATTAAATGAATGAGTTTAGGAGACAAGAAGAATAGACCCACAACCAAGGTTCAACTGATGAATATGTTAGTGGAGCAAAAGAATACTCTGTCATACTCTGTCTTTTTTTTTTTTCTCTTTATTTACCTGTTTGAGTAGTGTCAAAGCTTTCAAATAGCTTGAGTTTATGTACTATGCATTGTTTTATTTGCCTAAGATTTTTGTAATTTTTAAATTTCTTCAACGAACATTAAAGATTCTTTTAATTTTGTAACACCAGGTGAATCAGAAGAATATGGCTTTTGGTTCCCACTGTTCTCAGTCTTGAGGATTAATAATAAAAGTTATCATGTGTGAGGGGTTTTTGTTTTTGTTTTGTTTTGTTTTGGTGAGGAGTTCATGCCAGAATGTAAAAATAAAGATACAGAAACAGGTAAGGGAAATTTGGCACAGAAAATCCATATATAGGAAATTGCCTGTAGTACAGATCAAGTGCCCAGTTGGTTACAGGTAAAGGCTTGATGGTCAGGAGAGATCGAGTTATTGTAATTATTAATATCCATTGAGCATTTACCATGCCAGGCACTGAGCTAAGAATGTTTTGTAGATTATCTCTTTCAATCCATACAGTAAGCCTAGGAGGTGGATAATTTTATCCCCACTAAACGACTAGAAAACTGGGATTTAAAGAGGTTTGAGTGATTTGTTCAAAATTACTTAGCTAGTAAATGGGAATCGAGTCATTGACCGAGAGCTTGTGTGTTTCTGTACTATATGGATTTCCCAGGGCCAGTATTTCCCAGACAAGTCATTCATGATTTTTGCTTTATCTTCAAACCATCTGTCTATTAATATTTTCTAACTGTATTTTAAGTAAGTGAAATTAAAGGACAAATGTGCACAATTATTTGGCTTTACAGTTTTTCAACATGTTTTAAAATAAACATAATTTTAGCTATTCCTTTATGGGCCACTTAAAATCATCTAACATACCATCACTAGTGTTTGTATTCTGCTCTTGGGTACGTAATTGCTAGGAAATGAATGCTGGATAGGATCAAGCAACAGTTGGAATTAATGAAGGCCAGAAGTGATGAAAGCCTAGAATGGAATAGATTCATCAAAGAGGAAATGGCAGCATTACAGCAATAGAGATATAAATTAAAGCCTTAACTATATAATTGAGACAAACATTTCCATGTTGAACTGCAAAGTGAAATGGGTTTATTTAGACCGAAATGTAACGGGATATTTAAGAAGATCTATGGCAAGGAAAGGAGAACAAGAATGAATGAGTAAAGAAGGAAGTTGCTGTAAAAATCAGGGCGGAAGAGAATAATCTAAAAATGGGATTAGATCCAAATGTAGCAGAGTTCAGAATACCGCTGAGAAGTGGCTTTTGGACTTGACTGAGAGATCCTTGGTGACCCTAAAAGAATTTAGGTCGAGTAATGAAGGTGAAAGGTTAAGCCGGGAGGACTCAGTAGTGAGGCCTCTTGATTTTTAGGTATGTTGAATACTCAAAATAAGCCCTGGACTAGACGTTTAAAAACCTAGGTTTAGTCAGTCCCTTTGTTACTTAGTGCCAGCTGTTAACTTTTGGGGGAAAGTGACTCGGCTTCAAGTTTTAAATATATTCACCTCTGAAATAAGGATACCTGTTCCCCCTGTTGGAGCATTATTGCAAAGATCACGTTAAATGTGTTTCTGTATATCTTTTGAATTTAATATTCTTTGATATCACATGAGTCTTAACCATATTTAAAACAGAAAAGAGAACCATGAAAAACAGAAAGTTAAAGGTACAGAGAGAACAGATTCCTTAGGAAGTTCCAAGGCCCCTCCAAACAAATCTTCAGTCTGCATGGTAAGAGGTGGGTGTGTATGTGGTTGGAGAGTGGGTTTCTGAGAAGTTAGTAATTGATCCTCCTTCCTCCCTCTTCCCTAATGAATAATCTGAAAGTGCAGGGCTGCTGTGTATGGTCCTGCACGTCCCACAGAGGGGCAGGGCCAAAGGAGGCAACAGAGTGAAATCCAGCCCACGCTCGGCCTGCAGAGGCCTGAGCCTTGGCTCGGCCTCTCCAAGGAAGTTGTGCCTCCACGTCTCTTCTCCCTCCCAAGGCATCAGCCCCCCATCAAGAAGAGTACCAGTATCCTTCCCAAAGGGTATGTTTTTCTATTTGCACAAAAGGCCTGTGGAGGCCAGTGGATTCTCTGAAAGGATTCTTGAGGAGACATTAAGGCTACGTTTAGAAATACATCAGAAACAATTGAGAGATTGGAGAAATGGCCACTAAGGAACAAAAAGTTTTAAATTTTTTCCTAAGATTGGTTGAATAGTTGGGTAAGTACAGAAATCCAGTTTATCCAATGCTATTTTAAAGATGGGTATTGTAGCTTATTAAATGTTACTGGTAACTGGGAAACTATATTAAATGTCATACATTATCAAATTTTGAGGAGGAGAGGGAAATTTCAGAAAACCACTTTATAATTTTTCAGTTCCAATTTAGATTTAGATTTTTGGCAATATGACTACTGTAGCTTGGCCCGTATTTTAAGTAACTGTTTTAAATGTTAGGTTTAAATTTTGTAGATCTTAATTGAAGAAACACAATTGGCAGATATGAAATTATTTCTGAAAGTTAGGAAAATGGAACAGATAGAAGGATTTTATTTTAAAAGCAGGATAAAAGGTGATCAAAAATGAGGCTTTTGATAGGTGGGGGTTGGTTATATTGGTGTATGAGTTTTAAAATTTAGACGAAAGAAAACTGGATTTTTTGCTGTACGGTTCTGTGAGTTTTTATATATATATTTTTAGGGGATCGATGCATTTGAGGTGGGCCAGAAAAGATGCTGCAGTGCATCTGTGACACACACTCACACCGCAATTAGGATACAGAATGCAGGAAGGTGAAGTATCTCCCACTTGTAGAGCCAGACTCTTTGACATTTTGGAGGCAGAGAAAGTATCCTACCGAAGAATTAACTATTGAATAAGAATTAAACAGTCAAGAATAGCCTGCATGTATTGATTGCTTGATTTCTTGGCCATTAAAAAAAAAATTGAATAGTTATATTATGACATTTGAAAGCATGGAATGAAAGAATGAAAGTAGAAGGTAGGAGAAAGAGATGGGTAGGTTCTTAGACGGTGTAATGGTGGAGGAATAGAGCCAGTGCTTGGTGGGGAGGAATGCTAACAAATTCTCTACACTTATAAATTTAAACTCAAAATTCCAACCCTTAAAGGCAGCTCTTTATTTATATGAAAGGTTTAGAGTAATTCATGATGTCGGATGAACATCCTGAAGAGAATGCTTTCCCTCCCCCCATTACATCTAACATACTTGCCTTGTAAAAAAGTTGACCAAGAAAATATGCTTTGGTTTTTATTTGTAGTATACAAGTTTTGGAAGTATTATTACCATTTATTAAGTTCCTGTTAAATGCCAGACACTATTCTAAGAGCTTTATACACGCCTCGTTAATTAACTCTCACAACAGACTAGAAGATATTATAGTCCATGGAGGAGGAAATTAAAAATTCAGAATTATATTGAACGACTGGAGAAATGCTTATGCTGTAATATGTGTATGCCACAATTATGCTATAAAAACACCTAGCTCCTAAGTATTAGAGCCGAGGTTTAAACGGAATCAGTTTTAAGAGAATTGTGTAATATGAACAGTTTTTAAATCTTATAAGTTGTCAGAATGAGTGCTCTGGCAATCACCTGGAGTAAATGGGAGACATACAGCTTTACTTTGCTAGGACAGTAATTCGTAGTACAGAAGATTTGATGGCTGCGTTTCTTCTCTAATCGTTAAGGCTTTCTTCTGCACCGGAAACTCAGTTCACACGTGTTCAGTCTCAAACAGCCCAGCCTTTCTGCCATTCTGATTAGAACTCAACAGATTTATTTATATTACACTTTTTTCAAATGACAGTTTTTAATGCTTTTACTGTAGTGCTGTTTGTAGTAGAGGCATTGAACATATGACGGTATTCTTAGTTTTACTATTATAGCAGCAAATGTAATCTTTAAAGTACTTGATGTCACTAACTTTAGAATTACTAAGTTATTGGTTATAACAACTAGAGATGGAAGTGACCTTAGAAGTTGACTAGTTCAACCTCTTACTCAAAGCAAGGTTATCTTTAAAATATTTCCAACAAAGGCTTATCTTAACTTTTGCTTGAATACATCTGGAGACCAGGACACTAGACAACTTTTAACACTCATATCTTAAGATCCTCCAAATTTCAGAACGTTTGAAGGCCATACTAGTATTCAGTCCTCGTCACTTTACTTCCAGCAGCATGGGGATTTGGCTTTCTTTTCAGTTTTGCTTTTTTTTTTTTTTTTTTTTACAAAGAAACTGTTGTGTTTCCCTTCACAAGAGTTATTATATGTCTAAAACAGAAAACAAACCCTGGGGAAAGGGGTACAGCAAGAGAGGTGGGAAGGGGTGTCTTAAGTTTGTTTCCTAGAAGCACCCTTGTCTCATATACCTCGTGGCATGGGATGCAAATTTTGTGCCTCAGCCAAATTACAAATTATCTCACAGCTCTTTGGGTCGTTTGGCAAATGGTAAAAATAGAGAATACTATGAGGTTTTAGGTAACTTGTTGACACCTATAGATAAACTGAACAGTTAAAAAGTTTTTCCTTTGTATCCAGGTTAGTTTTTTTTTTAATATTTGTTTTAATGAGGGCCAGACTTCAGCACAATACTTTAAGCAGTGTGAAAAACACAAAATTCATTGGAACTTTTCCAATTCCAGATCTGTGCATTAGATTGCTACTGAAATAGCAATTTTGACAAAGCAGTGCTGTCACAGTACTGTCTCTGGCTCTCTCCTGTGTCATATGAACAGGCTGGGTTTGTATTCTTTATATATGAAATTTATTTTTTGAACCATGACTATATGACTCTTCTTATCCAATTTAATTCTCCCTAACATTCCAAGATCTTTTCAGCCTTAAGAAAGTCATTGAATGCATTGTTACTCTTTCAGATATATGTACATCAGCTTTCCAGGTCTTATATTCAAGTTTTTGACAAAACACTTTGAAAGAACAGCATCCAGTTTATTAGTTACTCAGGCCACATTATTTCATATCGATCTCATTCTTTTAGTATAAAATGATTTTCAACCTCAGATATTCTATAATTTTCATTTGTGTTGTATTTATTTAAGGAGTGTGTAAAAACTAGTACTTCAATTGTGTTTAAAATCAAGTGGGGGGGTAATGTAAAAGTAAACTTTAGAAAGTTTGTATTTTGTGAACACTGAGCGGCCTAAGATTTAGAGGAGAGTGTTAAATGTCTGGACCTTTTTATTTTAAATGGAAAATGTAGTTAAAATTTTAATGATAAACAAAATGCTGTTTTCTGGAGTTAATATAGTCCTCCTATTTGTCAGTTCCGGGTAGCATGAGAAAGTACCATAGACTACATGACTTAGGCAACAGAAATTTACTTCTCAGGTTCTGGAGGCTGGAAGTCCAAGATCAAGGTGCTGGCTGTTAGGTTCTGGCTCGCACATGGCCACCATCTAGCTGTGTCCTCACATTGCGGGGCACTCTGGTGTCTCTTCCTCTTAATAAGAGCCCTAATCTCCTTATGAGGCCCTGCCCTCTTCACCTCCCCGAAACCTGAATATCCCAAAGGCCTTATCTCCAGATCTCATCTGTCACCTTGGGAGGGAGTTAGGGCTTCAACACATGAAGTTGAGGGAGACACAATTTAGTGCATAGCACCCCCTCTTTTTTTTTTTTTTTTTAACAATCTGTAGTGCATCAATTCTTATTCTTTTTAATTATCATATTTCAAAATGACATTTCTATAACCTCTGTTAAGAGATATTACTACTTCATTGCTATAATTTTTATTCTTGATATTTTACTCTTGTAGCACAATAAGTTTTGATAATAAAAACTTGAATCTTTTAGAGTCTCTTAACCTCAAATGACATGTTGTTATTATATCGTTTAAAGATTTGATGTTTCTCTCTTCTGTAATGAAAATCGGATTCTGAGTTTCATATGGCTTATCTTGGGCGGTGTTGAGCCTGGATTTAATCTTGGCACCATCACTTTCTAGCTGTAAGTTTGGGGCAAGTTATTTTACTTCTCCAAGGTTACTACTTCTTTGGCAAGTTTCGACTTGAGCTTTGAGCTCTTATTCCCAATCCAATATTTTTATATTATATCTGTAGAGCTTGGATTTAAAAAACAAAACAAAACTGGTTTCAAGAGGCATTACTAAACTAGAATGTATAAAACTTGGATTCCTTTTTATGTTAGAAGTGGGAGAAATATCAAAGATTACTCTCGGTTTTAAATGAAGAGGTCAAGGACATGGTTCTGTGAGGTAGGGAGAGGAACATGTTTGGGAGAGCAGAGGAGCTTTTTAAAAAAAAAAAATTGGAATAATTTTAATCTTACAGAAAAGTTATATAAATAGTACAGAGAATCTTCATATTCCTTCATCCATGTCCCCTGATTGTTAATAGTTTACCATATTTATTTTATCATTGTGTGTACGTGCACACGTGCTCAGTCACACATAGTGTGTGTGCTTGACTTCTAACGTCTGCTGTGTAAACCTCATCATCCTGAAACCTGAACTTCAGATCACAAGCTCCTGTGCCTCCGGTTCTCCCACTCAGATAGCACACATTCTCCTGTCGTGCTTGTTAAGTGAATACTATCCTCAGGAAGCTTTGACTCAGTAAACACTCAGTTGTTACTACTGTGAGGACTGCCATCCAGCCTGCTGAAATTGCCGGCGCCTTCCGCTCTCTTCCTTCTCCTCCTCCAGCCTCTCTGACCTCGCTCTCCGGCTCGGACCTCCGGGAGAGGTTCCTCTGACCAAGCCCTTGGCTGGATCCTCACCTCCCTTGCTTTGCTTTACACCTGCCCGGCACAGCTCTCATTCCTCACTCTGCTCGGCTGTTGTGTGCTGCCACCACGCGCCACGCCTGGACAAGCTGCTGGACGCCGAGGGGAGTCCTCCAGCCGCAAGACTGGGGAGCACTGTACCCCGGTCTCCAGTTCTGCTAGGCCCCAGTGCTGCTCCTTAGCGCCTCATTTTCCTACTTGGTGCTCTTTCCTCCCAGTTCTATCAAACCTTTTCAAGCCTCAGATTTCCAAACTGTTATCTCCACTTGGTTGATGAGGACAGCAAGTCTGTCATTTGTTCCCAGTAGTCCCTGATAATATAGTAGGCACTGGCTAGTATTTGCTCGAGTGAACGGGGGAATTAAACATTTTGAGTTTGTAGTTCTTTAGAAAACTTTAAGATTTTTTTTTCTATAGACGATTATAAACGTATGTCTGAAGAGTGTAACTCGAAGGAAAGTTTTGGAAATTATCCTTTTTGAATCGGTGAACCATAGATGAGATGGCCAAGGAGAAAGCTCACAGAGCTGGCGAGAGAGATGGCAAAAGCATATTAACTTGAGAGAGAGAGAGAGAGAGAGAGAGAATGAATGAATGAATGAATGAATGAGACTGAAAGCCATCAGAGTCGCAGAAACCAAAGAAAATAGTTTACAAACTACTCTATGTGCATGTGATACCTGACTGTTATTATTTAGTGGACATACTTCCTTGTTCAATGAAACATTCGTGCAGGGCGCACAGTGTGCCCATCTGGAAGTGGTTGCCATTTCTTTTAATGTTAACTGTTTAAATCAGTGCGACATTGTTCTGTATTTTCCAGAGGGACTAAACTCTCACCGTAAGAATGCTGAGGGAAAAGAGGTAAACAGATCCTGGATATTTAGAAGCCCATCATGGTGAGAAAGATGATTGTCATTTAATTGAATTTGACAAATTGGCAATTTGTGGAAGTATGAGTTTCTTCCAAATGTACTAAATTTTAAATATCACTTAAAATGGTATTTTCAGTATTGAATACCTTTAAAATCCTTTCGTGATGGTAAATGAGTAACTTTAACCTCTCATAATTTCTAACGCTGAAGGAATTTTAGAGATCACAGCTTAAAGAACAGTCTGCTTTGACAACACTGACTTTTTTCTTTCATTTCTTTTGTTCATCTTAACTTTTGGGTGGGGCAAAAATATCTATTTACAAGGTAATTGTTCAAAATCTGGCAAATGCAGGTGCACATGCTTTGGTACATCTAATTTCATTGGAAAATTCTATTTTTTTTTTTTTTAACCAACAATGCTCAGAGCCATAGAACCTTGAATTTAGAAATATTATTAGTTTTTCTTCCCTTAAACAAAACCAAAAAGGCTTTGGTTTTGCCAACTGCCCCACAGCCCTTAAGGATTTAGATTTTTAGGTACATGGTAAGCAGGACCGTAACAAAAAGTATTCCTAATAGCGTACAAATAAAGGATATATATAGTTTCTTCGGTCTCTTTCAACTGTGCGGATAGGTTTTTCGAAATTAAAAGCTGGCAAGTTGAAAAATGCTCCTATTGAGCTTACTGTTTCAAGGGTTTTTGAATTACTAATTATGTAAACTGTACCATTTTGTTACTTAAGTGTGGGTCTGCTGAATGCAACCAAGCATTTATTAGCAGTTGAGGGTTTTGATTAGTTTTTCCCTCCGGTGTCTCTTCATGGCATTTAGAGTAACTCAGGCCGCAGTCCTTATCCTAGGCTACTAGGCCCTGCACACTCGTCCCCGTCTACTCTGACTTCCTCTCTGCTTCTCTCCCTCAGGCGTGACCTTTACACTTGAACCTCCTTCTCCGGGCTCAAAACCCATTTGTTTTTCCAGTGGTTCTCAACTGCGCCTGTAGTGTCAAGACACTTGGAGGGAACTTTTCATAGAATACTGTTGCCAGCTCTTCAAATTTACATGGTCTGGCACGGGGCCTGGGCTGTAGTACCTTGTCAGGTCTTCCTGGGCGAGCCTGTGCAGCCTGGGCTGAGAACCACCGATTGATTTTCTTAGCTCGTGTCACTTCCAGGGCGGTGTTTCCCCCTCTTTGCTGTCCCTTTACCCAGTTCAGTTTTTATTCATTCCCATATTTTTGTTTACTTATTTACTGTTTGTTAAAAGTTCCATGAAGGTGAGCCATCATCTATCTTTTTAGGATACATTCTGACATTTAAAACGACATTTGAGTTTATTAGTGCTCAGCACATTTGTTGTATAAATGTCGTTGAATGAATATAGGAACTTTGAGAAGGCCCGATGTTTCTGTGTGACCTGTAGAGGGTTGCTTTCCTAAACTGTATTTCAGAAAATAAACCAGTTACTCTAGCAGGCTTTAAGAGGTCATTGTTTTTTCAATAAGCCTTCAGGATACAAAGGTAAGAGCACACAAGAGAGATTTGGCAGATTTGTTTTCCTGGAAACAGTGTTAAAAATGCGGGTGAGGTTCCCACTCCAGTGCTCAGAAGGAAGAGGCATTACCATACTTGCAAAAGGCTTCCAAGGTAGAAGGGAGATCGAAACAATCCTATGTCTAGTGCCCATTTTTCAGCCACAGCCACGCCTGTGGCTGGGCTTTTGCAGTCTGTGGTGTGTCTACATTCTGCCCTTGGCCCCCTCTAACCCATTCTCTGCATCATAGTCAGAATGATATTTTTAAAACAAAAGACATGCCTCTGCTCAGATTCCAATGGTTTCCCATTGCTTCAAAGAGAAAATTTTAAATCCTAATAGGCCTCCCTCATTCAACCTTCGCTTTTGTTTGAGCTTTCCCTTTCTTACGAGCTTTTCTGTTTTTTGAACATGATTAGCATATCGGGGCTTTAGGTCCTTTCCATTGCTTTTTCTTCAGGCGTGAGGCGGCTCCTTCCCCATTTGACCCACATTAGAAGCCTTTCTCTCAGAGAGGCCCCACCCTCCTGTTCATGGGGGGACCGGAACTGGATGTCGAATTAATCACCAATGGCCAACGATTTAGTCATTAATGCAGTAAAAGTCCCTGAACTAGAGCTTCTTAGAGGTGGAGCTATGCAAACTCAGGTGGGGACAGCTCCTGCGCTCAGGACCTCTGGGGACCTCAGCCTGTGCATCTCTTCATCTGGCTGTTCATTTGTATCCTTTAATAGGTTTGTAATAACCTGGTAATCTAGTAAGTTGTTTCCCTGAGTTCTGTGACATGCTGGAGCAAATTAATCAAACTCTTGTTGATAGCCAGCCGGTGAGACTGGACTTTACAATGGCATCTGAATAGGGGGGTGGGGAGTAGTAGTGCTGTGGGCCTGAGCCCTTATTAATCCGAGATGGCATGCTCTCTCCAGGTAGGTGGTGTCAGGATTGAGGTGAATTGTAGGACACCCAGCTTGTTGGCCAGCTAATCTGAGAATTGCTGAGTGTGCCTTCCCGCCACACACGTGGTGACCAGAAATGTCAGAAGCAGCATATTAAGAGTATAGAAGGCATACAGGGGTGTTTTTAAATATATGGGGGGAGGAGGATACAGGGGAGGTGCACAGATTGATAAGATATAAAATTACAGAAATCAACAGACCTGATAAGAAATAATGAAAAACAATGATAATAGACCTTATATTGAAGCAGAAAATGTCAATACGCAAGGAATCAACAAATAGTGTTTTTATTCCTGGGTTTGTTGATAAGAAAGCAGTTAAAAGATTCTTGAGGCCGCAAAGTTAACCAATAGACAAAAGTAGAAGTGTGGAAGAGAATCAATTGGAAATAAAAAACGAACCTATCTTGGATAAAGGAAGAACTAAAAACCAAAATTGCCGAACTAACACAGAAAACACCTCCTATCAAAAACATGTATAATCACAGGATTCAGAGGAACGCTCTAAAGTACTTTCATTATCAGACAAAACGATAAGTGTAAAAATTACCAAAAAAAATCATGAAAGAAAAATCAAAATAAAATAAAAACAGAACAACAAAAAATGATAAATCCAAGGGCTGGTTCTTTTGGGAAAAAAATGTTACCTGAATCACTCTTAATTTTAAGTTAAAAATGAGAAAGTTAGCATAAAAGACACATGAAGAGAAGACTTGAGAAGTAAGGGATTTCAAGGAAAATAGGAATTACCAAATTTGGCTTAAAACAAACAAACAAAAAAGTTACTCAAAATGTGGCTCCCCCACCCCCAAAGTGTCTGGTTCAGGCGTTTTCACAGAGGAAGTCTGGTGTCATTTAATAGAGACATTTCTCATGCTATTTGCAATGAACAGGCAGGGTTTGGCAACTGAAATCTGCCCTCTGGCCTGTTTTATATGGCCTGGGAGCTAAGAATGGTGTAGAACCCAGACCTAAAACTCAAAGTCTAAGACTGGATCCTAAAAATATCAGCATAGGGTGTAAAATACACATACAGGGATGTTAACAGGGATGTGTATGTATGTGATAAAATTTATTTATAACATGTATCAGTCATTAAGTGATCCATACTTTGAAACATATTTATCAAATGCCTACTGCGTATACTGTTTTGTAGACTGGGGGTACAAGACACAAAATCTGCTCTCCCAGGCCTTACTTTCTAGTGTAGGGATTAAAATAATAGGTAAATAAGATCATTTCAGATAGTGACAAATGCTGTGAATAAAGCCAAACAGAACAATATGAGAAAGTGAGAGGCTTTTAAGAATATACCACAATTTGGTTATCTACTCACCTGTTGGTAGACATTTGAGTTGTTTTCAGTTTTTGCCTATTATACTCAAACTATAAACCAGAGTACAAGTCTTCATATGGATATATGTTTTTATTTCTCTTGTATGGAATGGGGAAGGGGGAGTTTGGTTGATGATTTTTTTTTTTTTCCCTTTTTAAGAAACTGCCCAGTTGGTTTCCCAAGTGGTTGTAACACTTTACATTCTAGGAGCAGACTATGAGAGCTCCAGCTCCTCCATATCCCTATCAGCACTTGTTACACTCGTTCTGTAATTTTAGCCGATACAGTAGATGTGGGGAAGTATCTCATGGCAGTTGAAATTTGCATTTGCCTGAAATTTGCATTTGCTGTTTGTATATCTGGTGAAGTGTCAAATCCTGTGCCCACGCCCCCCCCCTTTTTTAATTGGCTGTTTTCTTATTATTGAGTCTTGAAAATTATATATAGATTCTGGATAAAAGTCTTTTATCAGATAAATGATTTGCAGGTTTTTTCCCCAGACAGTAACCTATCTGTTCATTTTTAGCAGGATCTTTCAAAAAGAAGTCCAATTTATATTTATTTTTATTTATCTTTTGTTTAGGCAAGACAACCCTTGGTTGACCTCACAGATTGCAAGGACCTTGTCAGCTTACAATCCCTTATTTTTTATTTTTTACACCTACAGCACGTGGTCTTCCTAGGTGGTCTCCCATCCAAGTACTAACCAGGCCCGACCCTGTTTAAGCTTCTGAGATCAGACAGGATCAGGCTTGTTCGGGGTGGCATGGCTGTAGACAGAAGTCCAATTTATAAATTATATCTTTTATGGATTATGCTTTTAGTGTACTAAGAAGTCCTTATCTAACCTAGGGTTGGATGTTTGGTAGTTGTAGGTTTTAAATTTTGTCTGTGATTCTTTTTTCAAAAATTGAAATGAAATAAATATAACATTGTATACGTTTTAAGATGTACAACATGCTGATTTGAGGCATTTATGTATTACAATATTATTACCACCATAACCTTACCTGACACCTCCATCAGATCACGTAATTTTCTTTCTTTTTCTGTGGTGAGAACATTTAAGATCTTGTCTCTTAGCAGCTTTGGAGTATATAGTACAGTATCGTTGACCGTAATCATTATGCTGTGCCTTAGATCTCCTGAATGTACTCATCTTACTGCAAGTTTGTGCCCTTTGCTGTGGTCCATTTTCAAGTGAATTTTGTGAAGTATGGATTAGAGTTCATTTTTTAATATGTGTACACAGTTGCTCCAGTACCATTTGCTGAGAAAACTATTCTTTATCCACTGCATTTTCTTTGCATTTGTCAAAAACCAGACGCTTGTGTGTACTTATACTTCTAGACCCTGTCGCATTGGCCTGTATTTTTGCACCAACACTGCACTGTCTTGTGACTTTGGCCCTCTATCTTCTCTTTTCAAAGTTCTTTTGCTTATTGTAGATCCTGTCCATTTCATTATGGATTTTAGAAGCTTGACAAATTCAGACTCACTCCCTCATTATTTTCTGAGATTTTGTTTAGAATTGCTTTGAATCTCTAGATTGTTTGGCACAAACTGACTCATAAACATGGCATATTTCCATTTATCGAGGTCTTTAATGTTTTGTAGTTTTCAGTATGCAGACCTTACACATTTTTTGTCAGCTATATCCTCAAGTATTTCATATTTTAATTGCTATTATAAGTGGTGCTTTAATCTCAATTCCTGATTTCCACTGCTACTTTCTTCTTATTGAACAGGTTGAATACAGTTATAATAAAATAACTGTTTTATGTTCTTGTCCAGTAATTCTAACATCTGGGTAAACTAAGCTGGTTTCAGTTGGTTGAGTCTTCTCTTTAATATGGTTCATATTTTTCTTTGCTTGCATGATAATTTTTAATTGGATGCCACAATGTATATTTTACTTTCTTGGGTGCTGGATATCTTTTCATTTTTATAAATATTCTTTAAATTTGTTTGGGACTTGGTCACCTGGAAACAGTTCAATCATTTTGGCTGTTGCCTTGAGGTTCCTTAGACGCAACCAGGGCAGTATTCACTTGCGAGCACTCTTTTTCCCACCACTACTGGAATAAGGTGTTTCTGAATAGTCTCCCCAACACCCAGTGGATTAGGAGGTTTTCTGAAGTCTAGCTGGTGAGGACAGGCTCTGTGGCCCGTCCTTTGCAGATGGTTCCATCTTTGGGGAGTTTCTTCCCACGCACGTGCAAATTGGTGGTCTGCATACTCACGGGGGTGTCCTGCAGTGCTAGATCCTAGCTGCCTTGGTCACCCGGAACTCTCAGCCTCCCTGGGGTTCTCCTCTCAATGCCATGACCTGGAGACTCTCCAGAGAGTAACTTCAGGTTCACTTCCTTTGTTTTCCGTTTGTTGGGGCCCTGTCCTTCCTCACTGTGTATCCACAATTCATCATCCGAACAGTAATTACATTTTTAAAAATATTTTTAAGTGAACTATACAAAGTGAGGCTAGGTCTTGATGGTGCTTAGTCTGGATTGGTTGGATTCTTTTAATACTTTATCTTAAAAGTAATCCTTTTTAAAAAAATAACATGATTTTATTTATTGTAGTTTCACATTCCTAAAAGTAATTTTTTGAGCTCTGGTCACTGACTTTCTCAAGTATGTTGAATAAAGTTTGAACCTAATTGAGAGTTTCAGGGTGTCTCCTAAACCTTTCAGAAGCAATGCACCAAAAAGATTAGTGGGCTAAATGAAACTTTGGCTTTAAACTAAAAGTGTCCACACTTAACTGACAAACCATCCGTCGTGTTGGAATTGGACTTTCGGATTTATTCAGTCTTATAGCTTATAGCTACAAATTCTGTTTTTAGGAATGCAAATTTTTATAGCGATGATCATGTTAAGTGATAACTTGTCTTTATCTTTTGATTGAATTGTCTTTCATTTTCATTTACACTAATTTCAGGCATGTTATGATTTACTTTTTTTCTGGTATAGTAAGTACTGTAAAACATAAAAACAAAAGAGACTCAGCATATGAAATATAAATTTATTCTCTATTCTAGTGGCCTGAAAAGCTGATTCTTTGTCCATCTCTCTCACCTCAATACACTCAGTTTGTATTTCATTTACTTCTTGTTTGGGAAAAGAAGGGCATAGTATAGATAGTAATTTAATAGTAGAAGGAGAAACTTTTTACAGAATATTGAACTTTAAAAAGAACTACTCAGATATTAATTTTATACTGTATTTGCAGGAACTTTTAATTTGACCTTATATAGAACCTATATTTCATGGCTTTGGGGGTCAATTGCTTGTTCTTTTTTTGTATTTGGAAATAAAGTCCTTATAATTGATAGAAAATTTTTTAGTTTCGTTTTGCTTTTAAATAGGAAAATCAAGGTTCATTTTATGATTCTTTTCAAGTCCTAATGCTTTGTGATGGCTAGAATTGAACTAGGTATTCTGTCATTCTGTGGTTGAATTCTGTAATGTTATATTTTTGTGTGTGTAAGCTGAGGACAAGTTGAACCCCCTAGCTTGTTATTTTAA
This sequence comes from Eidolon dupreanum, assembly GCA_028627145.1. Lineage (NCBI taxonomy): Eukaryota > Metazoa > Chordata > Mammalia > Chiroptera > Pteropodidae > Eidolon > Eidolon dupreanum. The sequence continues at coordinate 3,039,060 of CM053517.1, forward strand.
TTTTTGTTTACTAATGAAATTAAACATTTTGATACATTTGCTTATTGGTATTATTTCTCTAGTGAGTTGTCTGTTTATAGCATTAATTTTTGGGTTTCTTCAAGCTTTTTTCTTCAATATGTTGAGTTCTTATATAGCATTCACATTTTGCCAAATGTTGAGATAGTTTGTCTGTTCACTGTCATTTTAATTTTTTAACTACTGTTTTCCTGTCATGCTATGCAGGATATTTGGTAGGCTTGCTTTTGAATATAAGCAAAATTCTTTAATATAAAACAGATGCCTGCGTTCTAGGTAAAATCGAAACTTTATTCAAAATAAAAAAGAGATGTAACTAGGCAGTCCTAAAAAGTAATTTTAGAGTGTGTGTGTGTGTCCGTCAGCATTAGCAGCCTTGGGGTATAGTTAGTTTATACACATTCTTCCACATACGACAGCAGACCATCCATGAATTAGTGTAATTGTTTCGGTTGCAGGTGAGTTTTTCCAGTTTGTCAGAAGGGACGGTGATTCATTGTCGAGTGTATAGTTAAGTGGTTTTATACAGTTACGTGGGGAGGAGGCGGCATGGCGTAATGGACTGACCCAGAAGCCTTGATTCCAAATCCAGTCTCATTTACCTCTGAACATCAGTTTCCTCATCTGTAAAATCAGGAAACTAACTGTATCATAAGATTATTAGACTGAAATGAGATAACAGATGCGAAAATTCTCGATAAGTTTAGTGGAACTTCACAGATAGAGTTTGGCAGTTGATATGCATGGAAAACCACATCTCTGCATGTGATGCTCACCCTGTGTGGGCAAGTGTAAAACCGGTAGATGAAATGGTCTTGATGTTGTCAGGGTCTCCACGGACACTCCCTGACTTGGGATGCTCTTCTGCCTGATACACCCATGCTGCACTGTCTTTACCCCCATGCTTCAGTTCACGACGCTTTTAACTAGTGATGGTTTCTTCACCACCTGCCACACTCTCACCCAAACCCCTGAAAACAGACAAGCAAGCAAAACCCTAAGGTTGATGTGTGTACACCTCATTAAATGAAAGGGAAACAGTATTGTTATTGATATGAGCTATTGAAGGTTGACCTGTTTTTATTTTTCAGGATTTCTGTGAACATTTGAATTTACTAATTTTTAGTAAGCAAATAAACTATTCTAAAATTTTCCTTCTCTTTTTTCTTCCTTTTGTGCATCTCAAAGACTGGTTTTAAGGGGTGTGGCAGGAGGTTTTGGACTCGATGAGTTTCCACCGAAATGTCGGAGAAGTCAGGCCAGAGCACAAAAGCAAAGGATGGGAAAAAGTATGCGACACTCAGTTTATTTAATACTTACAAGGGGAAGTCATTAGAAACTCAGAAAACCACAGGTGAGTAAAATCAAGTGGCGATTACATTTGTTATGGTTTCCGTGCTTTTGGTTTGTTACTTTCTATAAATGACGCCCTGAGCTGTACCTATTAGGAACTAGGACAAACCCAGGTTATGGAAACCCTGTTTACATGGGGCTTTTTGTATACACATGCATTTTTTTCAGGGGATATGAGTTAAACATTTTACATGAGTTAAAAAATTGTAATTATGTTTATTTTTTCTTGTTTGTTGTCAGCAGAAAATAAGTGGAATTGTGTGGTTCCAAATGGAAACTCAATGAGATTGGTAGGCATAGAGCAAAATGTTAGTGGGTATTTATTAACACTTCAAATTATGGAATAGGGAGAGTCCTGTGGTGTTTTGGTTTGCTTTGATTTGTTGATGCCTTGAACCCAGTGATTACAGTGAAAAGTAAAAACTGGACCACATATGTTACTTTAGCAGTGTTCATTATGAATATAAAGTCAGCATATTATCCTTTAACTAAGTTTTGAGTTTGAAATAGAGTTCCTGAAAAAATTACAAAGCCAGCGATGTCAGTGTTTACCTTTTCATAGTGTATAGGGTTTATCGTTAGAATTTTTAAAGCATCCAGTCAGTGGCTTGATAGTTTAATATAATTTCTACGTGAGAAGTGGATATGTGGCCTAGTTGAAAAATTCTTACCTTAAAATATTAGGAAATAATGGTTCAGTCTTCTATTAATTCCTGTTTCTATATTGTTTTAAGAATAAAGTGGGTAATAAACTAGATCTTCTAAGAAAGTTGATGTTATTGATCTTTAGTTGCAGCTCGACATGGATTACAGAGTCTTGGAAAAGTTGGAATTTCACGGCGGATGCCTCCCCCTGCTAACCTCCCAAGTCTCAAAGCAGAAAACAAAGGCAATGACCCTAATGTGAACATCGTACCAAAAGATGGCACAGGGTGGGCATCAAAGCCTGAGCAGCATGAGGAAGAAAAGTAAGTTAGCATCTGCCAAAGAACGCTCTGCTCCCCTTGCTTTGTAGGAACTTACTTTGAGTTCCTCCAGTGTGCTCATTGTCATGCTGTGCATTATGTATCTCATGCCCTTTAAAGCAGTGGTTCCCAGCCTCTTTGGCATCAGGGCCCGGTGCTCCTATGAGCATCTAACGCCTGATGATCTGAGGTGTAGCTGAGGCGGTGATGCCAGCGCTGGGGGGCGGCTGCAAATACAGATGAATCTTTGCTCACTCGCCCGCCACTCGCCTCCTGCTGTGTGGCCCGGTTCCTAACAGGCCATGGCCTGGTACTAGTCCACGGCCCGGGAGTTGGGGACCCCTTCTTTAAAGTCTTTTAGATAGTCAACTTTTGATTAATTTTCCCTATGAATGGGTTTAGTGGCAGTATTTCCATGTGTGAAGGTGGAAGAGTGACAGCTGCTAATCACAGCTTTTCTCATATACTCTCAGGATTCCTCCTCTCCCATTCCCACCAGATCAGGCATTTTCTGTCTAATGTGATTAGAAATTGATTCCTCTGAATGTTTTCATGGAGCTAAGGATTCTGTCTGCCTGGTTCCCTGAAACTATGCCTGATGCCCATCATAGGTGCTCAAGTAGTAATATTCGAACGAATGAAGAATTAGCGAGAAAGCTGGAGTGATCCCTTTCATCATCATTCATTCAACATGTTTAACGTCCTGCTGTCAAGGATTATGCAGGGCCCTTAGTCCATCGAATGGCCTAGTTAAGTGGTGGTGATTTTTAAAAATAAGGCAAGCAGTTGGGTACTTGATGCTTTTGCCTCTGTTACCAAATTTCTATAGTCTTTTGGGGGGAGCTTCATATAGTAATTTGACTACTGGAGTAAAGCTTGTCAAAGACTGACTGTTCTCTGCTTCTGGGTGGTCATAGGATTATTTCATAGTAGCAAATCAGTCAGAGGTCTGAGTGTACCAGAAATATTTAAATCCCTTAAGTACCTTTTTCATTTGTAAGCATTAACTCATTACAAGGATTGAATAAAACTGTAGGCCTTAAAACACCTTTTACCCGTGGGGGTGCGTCAGGCAGGTTGCTGTCACCGCTGAATGACAGCAGTAAGTCCAGTGGCAAACCTGTGTGGAGGTTGGCCTCCAGTGGCCACACGGAGAGCTTGCTCAGCCTTACCCAGGCTCATCCCACCAGGCCAGACCGTATGTATGCCTGTACATATTTCCAAATGTAAACGTTCACTTCTTCAGAACAGATCGTTGGGAGCTGTGTTCGATAATGACCGCTTCTTTTATTTGCAAAATGAAAAACAAGCAGCGCTGTCTTCTCCTGGGGTGATTCAAAGGCAGAAGTGAAAGGGACGGAAAGTAGCAGGACTTCCCTGAAAGGAAGGTCGCAACAGGAAAGCGAAGGTGGAGGCTGCATCTCTGAGTAGATGTGTAGCCAGAGGTGTTCGTGCACAGATTCCTCCTAAATGCAGTATTCATTTTATTTTCTTTAAATGTGTAATATTTGAAATAATGGATTCATATTTTTTTTAAGAACACCAGAAGTTCCACCAGCACAGCCAAAACCTGGGGTTGCAGCTCCCCCAGAAGTAGCACCTGCTCCCAAATCATGGGCCAGTAACAAGCAAGGTGGGCAAGGAGATGGTAAGTGGACCTTAGCTGGGGAAACTGGTCAGGCTTGATAGTTACTGAGCAGCCATGCAGGAGATAAGGGTGGGTCGTTAGGTTTGGCAGGGGCCGAGAACATTGTCAAAGGATAAATAAACTCAAGCTCTAAACAGGGGTCTTTTTAAAACCTCCTGGACTACTGAAGTATCAGTGTTGTAAGAGCCATGTATGACCCAATGGTTAGTATTAAAACTAGGATTAAAACAGGAGTTGTTCAGGTACACTCTGTCCCGTGTGATTTTAATTTTACCCCACATCACCAGACAACACCTGTACTTTCAGCTCTTTGAGACATAAGGACACAGACATTGTGTAGATTGCTAGAAACCATATTCATCTCCATCTGCCCCTTGAGCTCTCTCAAACATGGCGCTCATGATTTCTGTGGTAGAGAAGAGCTGGAGAGTAGCCATAACGCAGTCGCTGTAGAACCTCCCTTCCTACAGGGAGCGACAGACCACAGCAAAAATTCCGCCACTTGGAAAACAGGAAACGTCTATAAAACATTGTATGGGAAAACCCATCTAGGCCCCGAAGCTAATAAAATCAGCTCTTTTAATTTATAGAAGTATTAAGCGGGCAGGCAGGCTGGGTGGGTGGGTGAATAGAGAAGTGCGGTATCTCAGTAGTAAATTGAGCGAAGGCATTCAGCCTCACTGTGGTACTGCATGCAGTGTTTATTAAATCTTGTTTCAGTAAGATCATTTGGACTGATTCTCAGAGTCATTAGCAAAGGAATGTGACTCGTATTGAAAACGTAAGGAGTCATGATAGAGAAAAGAAGTGAGCCTCCTCGCTTGCCTCACCGTCTTTAATGCATCCTCCGGAAGTGTCTGGCAGGTTCCTTTCTTAAATTCTTATCTCCTCATGGCTGTTCATTAACTTTCCAAGGGATTCTAATTCTAGGTAAATTTAAAAGTTCTGTGGATGTGAATAGTCATCATTGAAAGATGCAATAATTTATCAGAAAAAGGCAGAGAGCTCTACCCTGGGAGGGTTTTTGAATTATCTTCCGTATAGAAGTTACATTTAATGTTTTTTAAAAATCTGTAGGAATCCAGGTGAACAGTCATTTTCAGCAAGAATTTCCCAGCTTGCAGGCAGCTGGGGATCAGGAAAAAAAAGAAAAAGAAGCAACTGATGACAACTATGGACCTGGACCTAGTTTACGTCCACCAAGTAAGAGTACTTCCTCTTTAATGAAAATACACAATGAGATTGTATTCATTTTTATCATGTGCTGTAACTTCTGCCTGCTAGTGTGTATGTGATTTGCCTACTTGTAAAAAGCAGATGGTAACTGTAGTTGCTTGTCGCTCGAGTGTGGTTTTGCATGTACAGCATCCATACACCTTGAGAACTTGTTGGAAGATGATGCCTAGGTGGCTTATGTGCACATTAATATTTGATCAGTTTTACAATAGTAAAATTTTGGGGGCAAACCTCCCCCAATGTGCAAATATTATTTATTTATAAATTGTATCCATTTACTTGCTACTTCATTGATATTCAAGATCCCTTGCTTTCTGAATCAAACCCAAACCCAGGAACCAGTCATTTTTGGGTAGTAAGGGATACTTGCATTATGTACATTATAAAGCAAAAACTCAAGGTAGAAATATAAAATCTTTGCTTTTTAGGTGTCTTACTGTCATTACCGAATATCTCAAAGGACGTGTATACACAGGGAGGTTCCTCTTTACAGTAACAGATACAAACCCATATTTCTGATAACCTGATACATTTCCTATTTCTTTTGGCTCATTTCTAGTCAGGTCTGGGGAAATCATCCTTTTTTATTTTTGTTTTGTAATTGCTATAATGTTGATGAGTTCGTATTAGAAATAGATGTTTTCTCGTTCTTGATACTCATCTGTTGCTGCAAAACAAAGCTTAAAACAACCAACCGAAGTGGCCTTGTGGTTTCACACAGTACCTGAGGGTCAAGAGTGTGGGAGCCACTGCGCAGGGGCTTCTGGCTCAAGAACTCACTCAACAGAGCTGCAGTGAAGCTGCCATCTAACGCTGGCTTGACTGGGCTGCTGTTCCAAGCTCACTCTTGGTGGCTCTTTTGTACATGGGCTGCTCACAACATGGCTTCCCCAGAAAAAGTAAGGACAGATGGAAGCCCACAGTCTTTTGTAACCTAATCCCGGAAGAGACAGGCCATCGCTTGTTTTATTCTACAGACCTGTGCTGGTACACTGAGTGGGTGGAACACAGGGTGTGCACATCAGGAGGGAGAGGCCGTTCGGCCATCTTGGAGGTTCCCCGCCGAGCAGGACTTTCCTGTAAAACCATTCACAGTCTCATTCAGTTAAGTGTAGTTGAACCAGATAATACAGTCACTAAACCTGCTCCCTTGGGCACGTGTAACTAGCAGTAGTAGACCGAAAACAAGTGAGCGAGAGCATCACTGTCAAGCCTTCTGGGCTGCCCCACTCGCACCCCCACCCTTCTCAGGACACAGTTTTAAACGCCGCCGTGTCCGGTATTGGTAAGGCTAACAGAAGCGCTGGTATTTTCTTCCCCGACCCCAGCACTTGGTTTCGTACATCCCCTCCGCTTGGGAAGCCACTGCTCCTGGCTTGCCCACACACCTTAAAAGCATCCGTAGGGCCTAGATTAGGCTTTCGTTGCTCCTTCACTCTGCTTGCTTGTTACTGGCTTAAATTTTCTTGAGATGTGCCCAGTTTGGTTTCAGTCTATTCCATTTTCAGATGCTTCTTATTCCTTTCTTAATCTCTCTCCATGCCAGACGTTGCTTGTTGGAGAGATGGCGGTAAGTCTGCTGGCCCACCCTTAACCTCTGAGCAAGACGAAAAGCTCCCTGGCCAGGATGAAAGCACAGCTGGATCATCAGAGCAAAATGACATCCTCAAGGTGGTGGAAAAGAGGATAGCTTGTGGTCCTCCGCAGGCTAAACTGAATGGACAGCAGCCTGCCCTCACTTCCCAGTACAGAGCCATGATGCCTCCCTATGTGAGTAGTGTTCAATAAGCAGGTGGCCAAGAGGTTTCTGATCTGGGTTCCAAGGAGAGAATTGGAGTAGGAAAATGGTTAGGTCTTTATTTTATTAACATCTAACTAAAACTTAGCATTTTCTTTGATTATGAATGTGGGAAATAAATCATAGAAGTATCAGCAGCGCCTGTGTTTTTATCATTAATAGGGATCATAGGTATTTTCATATCACATTACGTTGTTTTAGATACTGCAAAATATTGTTTATATGCAGTAGTACTTCAGAATAGACCCATGGGTAGGCCCACTTGTTATTTAATGACCTAATAAAGATGCACATGCATTACTGTGTCACAAATCTGTTTTCTAACTGTTGTGGTAACAGAATTTTAGTATAATTGTTTTCCTTCATTATATTCTGCATTTTAGATTTTGCATTTTAAAACATTTCTATAAGACGAGGTTCATAGAATTTACCAGACTGCCAAAGGGGGTGTTTTGACACAGAAAAGGTTAATACCCACTTTCATTCTAAAGTTTTATTAGTATGCCTTTAGTTTTTTAGCTTTTCATTATGGGATATTTTAATACATGCAAAAATAGAAGTAATAGTACAGTGAACCTCTCTGCCCCTACATCTACCATCCATCTTCAGCAGTTATCAACTTGCGGTCAGTCTTGTCCCCTATTCCCACCATCTTGGATTACGAACACAAATTCTCAATATATCATTCATTCACGGATATTTTAGGTTGTTAGTCCTTTAAAGATAAAGACTAGGGGAAAAGCCCACAATACCATTATCACACTTGGAAAGGAAATTCTTTTTAAAATATCAGGTCAATACTCCAGTTTCCCTGACTGTCTCGTAAAGAGGGTCCAGATGATGTCCGTTCGTTGATTCCTGTTTCTCTAAGGAATCACGCTATCCGTAGGTACCTCGTGTTTGCTGTCAGCCTACTGTGAAATTATATGGCAAGTAACATCTGTCCAAGTAAATAAATTTACATTTTTTTTAGATTCTTAATCTCAAAGGGAAGAATCTAGTTCCTATGTCCATTTTCTATGATTTAACTCCAACTATTCAGGCTCTATGTAGCCATTGTTTTTCCTCATATTTTCTAGTCTTTGTATTGATACTGTTTAATCATTCTAGGGCAGAGGAGGGAAATGAATGATTAAATACCGTTACTTGATAAATATTTTCTTTAAAAAATTGGGAGTGTGATAAAAATCATCAATGCTAACCTGTCCTTGAAAAATGATTTGCACCCAACTGTTGTCTCCTAATAATTTTCAACTTATACTTTTAAAGAGCCTCAAATTTCCAGATGTGGAGGTGGGACAGGATTAGGGAATAGAAGAGGAAAGACCAAGTGGACTTTACTCCCAGTTTATCAGTGATTTTATTTGAATAAAGTGTTCCGCGGATGAACAAAAACATTTTGAAAACCATTACCATATATTGAGAATTTAAAGATTGTTTCTACAATTAATTTTGTGGCACAGTTCTAAATTTTAAACATTTGCTACCACTCAGAATTAATCTCTAGGCCTGAAAAACCAGCAGGGGGTCTAGTGCAACTTTACCTGTGAATACTTGCCTCTAATAGTGTATTTGCTGACTCAGTTATCGAAGCTGATGCAGCCCACGGTGCTCCAGAGTGCTTCCCAAACCAAAGGCTTTCCCAGTTGGGTTTCAGCTGCCGCTTAACTTAATTAACTTTGCTCTAACCCTGCTTAGAAATATCTTCTTTAGACAGCATGATCATGTAAGCATTAGCCTTTCTTCAGGTATAAACTAATTTCTTTAAGTTATACCTTTTTAGCAAAACTAATCTATATTAGCATATAAATTACTTGTTCTAGGCTAATACGATTTCACGTGTGTGTGTGTGTGTGTGTGTGTGTGTGTGTGTGTGTGTAATATAATTTGACCTGGATATATAAGCAAATAGTAAATAACCAAGCATTCCTGGACATTCCTTCCCTTCCAAATCATGAGACAAATCCCGTGGTGTTTTGTTTCCTTTTATACTCTATCTTATAACTTCTCCTAAACTTGGCTTCTCAAAGCCATAGAGAGCATCATCTCTGGGCCTCAGTTTATAGTTACTGTCTCATGATAACTTGAGTGGGAATCCACCTGTGCCCTTGCCCACCTCCTCCCTCACTCCCTTGGGTTATGGACTGTCCTTTTATCTGAACTGAGTTCTGTTTGCCAGCAAACGTGCCTTTAGTTAATCGACTCGTGCATCTGGTCGAAGTCTCATTATTTCCTTTCAAGTATTCGGGCTTGGTTAAGTCTCTGCAGTTTTCGGCAGTGCATGCCCGTTGTCTTTTTTAGTTTTTCTTGTCAATATACAATCTTTTTTGTGTAATTTTGTTAATGAAATAACAAGTTCTTAGGATGAGCACTAGTTGTTGCCTCTATTTGTAAAGACTTGGTGGAGGTAATAATCTTAAAATGGCTTGTTATTGAGGATGGATGATGATCTGTACCAGCAGATAAAATGAGTTCTTCATAGTACTATTTATTTTTAATCATTCTTTCTCTAAATTATCATTTTAGGCTTAGGGTGATCTTTTTTTTTTAACTGGGTGGTTAATCAGTTTTTATTTCCTACATATAGATGTTTCAGCAGTATCCAAGGATGGCATATCCTCCTCTTCATGGTCCCATGAGGTTTCCACCTTCTTTATCTGAAGCAAACAAGTAAGACGATTAAATGTTTAAAGTGTGCAGAGCATTTCCTGGAGGTTGAGTGGCTTGTGATGATTGATTCATTTTTCTGTCCTCAGAGTACAGCTGCCATAATTGGATAACTTTTATAAGAGAACAAAAATGCTCCATTCCTCTAAAACTTTAAATTATCTTACATAAGATTCTGAAAACTGAAAATTATGGCCCTAAAAATTTATGGCACTTGTTTATCCCTCTTTTCTTACATGATGTTAGTGATACCACATTTCCTTCTTTTGCCTGATGCTTGAGCATCCTCCTTGAATGATGGTTTTTCTTAAACCTCTCTACTTTGAGATTATTAGTATAAGATTAGTATGAGATTATTGAGTATTAGTCTTAACTATATTATCCTTTAACATCTATTTGTTTTAATTCTTTGTCAAAAAGAGCCCTTGATTCCTGTCAAATACTTGCATAAGAATTATGTTTTGTCTTAAATTTACATAATTTACTTCATACACACATCAGGTGCAAAATATTTTGTGAATCATGTAGACAACATTGTTGAACTGAAATGAACTACATTTCAACCTTTTGAATTTTCTGATTAGTGCCACTAAAACTTGGTACCCTCTCCCCTTATACTGTTGGTCAATAGAGGTCTTCGAGGAAGAGGCCCGCCTCCTTCGTGGGCCTCTGAGCCTGAACGCCCCTCCATCCTTAGTGCATCAGAGCTGAAGGAGCTCGATAAGTTTGATAACCTAGATGCTGAAGCTGATGAAGGTTGGGCAGGTAAGAGGCAAAATTAATTAAGAGTTTTTAATTTTTAGATGCTTTTAAACAGTCAAGCTGAGTTTTCCATAATTTAATAGGTGCCCAGATGGAAGTAGATTATACAGAACAGCTGAATTTCAGCGATGATGATGAGCAAGGAAGTAGTAGTCCTAAGGAAAACAGCAGGTAGGTTGCGATTTCTTTTATAATTCATATTATGAGTTTGTTGATACAGTATTAGCCATTTAATCAGAGAGGCTTCATTAATAAATATTTGTTCATTTATAGAATTTCTACATTGTATTCCAAGAATTTTTTCTCAGTGAGAAAGAAGGTGATTAATGAGTCAAATTTTAAAAGTACAGCTAATGACTGAATTAAAGTTTGACATTTTGATGCTTGCCATCTAATTGGAGATATTTTGAGAAACAATATCAAAGACCATTTAACACTTGCTGCTTGCTTCACTCGATCCATATTTACAAGATTGAGAAAAACTACATGGGAGACTATAACTCCTTCGGGTCTTTGACTTTTTCAAGCTTAGGAAGCAGTGTCTTGGGAAATGGGAGCTTTTTGTCTCTCTTTTGGGACAGGGGCATCCGAGTCAGGAATGTATGGGTTATGTGACATAACAGTTGGGCTCTTAAAATACACGGGAGCTTGCATGCACATATTGGTAGTTTTTCTGCCATGGCCTTGTAATACACGGCTGTGTCATCATTAATTGTGAGGTTCCTGTGATGTGTTGTGATTTTTTAAAATCTGGCAATTAGATTTATCTTTTTCAGTAAATCAGAATAAATTAGAATACAGTTATTAATTATCTGTAATATTACTCAGTTGCATTCAGATGAGATATTTTAGGTGCGGGGGGGGTCGTGATAGAAAGTGGTGGGATTCCATTCTTTTGCCAGATTGTGTGTTAAGCATGCACGTCCGTACTCGATAACTGCTGCACCACCCTGCAGGCCTTGTGATGACCCAGCCAGGTGTAGCCCCCAATGCACTGTAGACATATGGTATCTATTTATTGAAGAAATGGATTAGCACCACTAGGTCACAAAGCCGTCTCGTTCCTTGATACATTTTCCCCCGATACCAAATGGAATTAATGTCTTTTTTACATAGAGAAAATGCATTTACGTATGGTACAGTTCATCCACTTTACTTTTTTATTTTACCTGGATTTTGAATTTTCAGTGAGGACCAAGGTTCAAAAGCCTCTGAAAACACTGAAACCCGAAAAGAAGCAGATGAAGCGTGCAGCACTAAATCGTCATCTCAGACTCCCGCCCAGCCACCGGTAGCAAAAGGTCCCTATGGGAAAGGACCACCATTTAATCAGGTTTGTGGGCTTCAGGGAGATCCTTGTCACTGCAGATAACTATGGGTGAACGAACCTTATAATCATAGAGTTGGAAGAAGACTTAGGAAAGGACACTGTATATTTTTTTCTTGACTAGCTCTAGATCTAAACCATCATTTCATTGCATAGTAACAGGATCTGTTACTACAGTAGCTAAAATTATCAGGTAGAAGCTGAAGATTTTCCTTTTTTTTCTTGTAACAGCTAGCTGAATCAACATGGCGGGCTAGATTGTTTGCCAAACTGTCATTGCTGGCGTGCTTCGTGGCACACTGAGCACTGTAACTCCTAGGCAGTGTTCCCGTGTGACATGGCACCCCGTCTGGGTGGGGAGGTCCCACGTGGGGAGCAGAGAAATCTTGTCTGAGCCGTTTTGAAGAACAGGTAAAGGGGGGAAGTCCGTGCGCAGCAGATCTCGTGGACCCTGCCTCTGAGACGCGGCAGGAGCTGCATGGCAGACGGGATGGAAAAGGGCTTCCTTCCTGACGGTCCGCTTGGCTCCTCGTCCACGCAGCGCGTGTTCGTGGAAGTCATACAAACAGGCGGAGGACCCGGTCCCTCCAGGGAGGTGAAAGGAAAAGAGAGCCCGCAGGCGTCGGTTAGAGCGCACAGCGAGTCCCCACAGGGAGGAGAGCGACTGGGAGCCGTGGGCACGGCACATGCGGGAAGACCCCTGTGCTGGGGTGTGGGGGAGCAGGGAGACCCAGTCCTCAGTCTCGCGTGCTGCGCAAGGACGTTTAAACTCCGTTCTTAAGGCATTGGTTAGCTGTTGGAGAATAAATGGTGAACTCTGGAAAAGAAGGATTTTTCAAGTATTTTCTATAAAATCCATGTTTTATGTGACTTTTAACTACTAGCAAGTGGGAAATGATACTTCCTTTCTTCATGAAAGAATAGAGGAAGATTATAAACCAGATTTTGATGTCTTGATTTTTTTCTATGTGTGCGACACTAATGTATTTATTAGCAAATGAATATTCTATGTATTATATCTGGTTCTAGTTTTTTTCTTTAGGTAAATCTCACAGCTTCAGTTTGCCGTTAAAAAGAAAACCCAGGAAAAGAATTGGACTTACATAAATAAAATTTTGAAATTCAGGGCATACCTCTGAGCAGCCAAATTAACTGAGCTAGAATTCCAGAATTTATACACTAAAATTCTGCTTCTTGCAAAGTTCATTTGAGAGTCTAACCTTATTGAAACCACAGTATGATTCTATAGAACATAAAGTCATCTTGCAGTGAGTGGTGTACTTTTATTTAAAAAGAGAAAAGGATAAAAATGGTTTGCTTTTTGCAGTTTGACGCTCTCTAAAAAAAATCAGCACATCCAGAAATATTTCCAGTAGATACTTTTATCTGATTATTTTCTAATGATCCATAGGAGCGTGGACCATCTTCCCACCTGCCACCACCTCCAAAGCTGCTTGCACAGCAGGTAAATTTAAATATTGGTTAATGGTCTGTATATATTATTTGACTTTGTTTTCATGTTTTTTATTTATGATGTTTCTGAAACGATTATTGACCTTATCTTGAAGCCTCTGTGTCTTCCTCTTTACCCTTTCCCTCTTCATTCTTAGCTGCTAACGTTCCCCCATTTCACTAAGAAAATAGGAAGCACCGTTTTTCCCATTTCTATGCCCTTCCTGTTGTCCTTGCTTCTAAGGACAGCTCTTTTACTTGCCCCTGGATCCCGTCTTCTTTCACTTACCTGTTATCTCCCATATTTAAAAAACTGTTCTTTAAACAGTCCTCCCCTAACCCCGCTGCCCAGCACCCCCTGCAGCGTCACATCTGCCCCGTGTCTCTGTTCTCCTTCCCGGCAGAATTGTTGCAGTGTCCCTCACTGACGCTCGTCACTAAGGCTTTCATCTCCCGCCATGCCTTTGAGACTGTTATTGCCAAGTCAGTAATGACTTCCATCTTGCCAAATCCAGTTTTCTTATCTTCGTTTTACTTAATCTTCGTTTTAGTTAATCTCTTCATCCTTCTTAAAATGCTTTTTCTTAACTTGCTTTTGAGACATTACACTATTTTTGTTCTCTTTAATTCGTATTCCTTTCTGAGCTTCCTGTAATGACCTTTGGGTGTTGGAGGGGTCAGGGCTGTGTCTTCCTTTTTCTAACTATAGTTGATCCTTGAAAGATGTGGGGCTTGGGGCACCAACCTTTCACATAGTTGAGAATCCACGCATAATTTTCACTTCCCAAAATCTTAGCTACAGGGGATTGGTTCCAGGACCATCCATGGATTTCCAGCCATGGATCGAAAATACTGTTCTTGATCCATGGTCGTTTGAACCCTTGACTGCAAAACCTGGGGATACAGAAGGACAACTGTATGTCCATTAAAAAAATCCATGTCTGGACCTGGGCAGTTCAAACCCATGTTGTTCAAGGGTCAACAGTACATCTTTTCCCTGAAGGATCTTGTGTGCGTGCTGATGGTACTCATGTGTATCCCGGGAGCCCTTAAAGCAGTCGGTTCAACGTCTCCACTTGGCCCGCTGATGGACATCTCATACTTAATATATTGAAACCATAACACACGCTCCCCCTCTCCCTGACTCCCACACATACACAGTCCTGCTGCTTCTCGTCTTCCACATTATCACCTGTTTGCTCAAGTTAAAACCTGGAAGTCACTCTTAACCTTTCCTTTTTCACCTTACATCCAGCTTAATCTCAGCAAATTAGGTCACCTCTGCCTTCAGAACACATTCCTGCACTGAGTCCTTGCCAACACCTGTTAGGTTTCATTTGCACTACCCCATCGGTTCTTAGTGGCCTTCGCTCTTCGTCCCTCGCAGCCCGCTCAGCCCTCGCCCTCGTCGCAGGTTTCCCATGGGAGAGGCAGCCTTTTCCAGCTGTGCGTTTGCCCGAGGCCGCTCGGCCTGCTCAGGACTCTACAGTCTACTTCTGATCTCATCTACGCATCCTACTGTCCTCACCACGCAATCTCTGTTGCTGCTGTTTTTTTATTTCATCCTCAAGACATTTTCTCTGCTGTTTCCTCTAACTGGAAGGTTCTTTTCCTGGGATTTTTCCTATTAAGTTCTGTGATCAGATATTACCACTTTAGAAGCTTTCTCTAAAAACATCACTAAGGTAATGAAAGGATTTCTGTCAAAAGAAAATTACTAATTTCATCTGACAAAGAGCTTGTATTGGAATATTATTTAAAAAAAAAAAACCCTTACAATTCAATAATAAGACAAATAGCCCAACAAAATAATTGGAACATTGACTAAACAAAATAAGGTATACAAATGGTCAAAGAGCACATGAAAAAATATTCACTATCTTTAATCACCAGGGAGATGCAAATTAAAACCACAATGAGATTTTGTTCCACATCCAAAATTCAAAAGGCTGATGACACCAAATGTTGGGTGGGATGCGGAGCAGCTGGCACCCTCATGCGTTGCTGGCGGGGCTGTGAAACCTTGTGATCACTTAGGAAAACAGTTTGGCAGTTTCTTATAAAATGAAACATATATTTACCATATGACTTGGCAGTTCCATTCCTAGATATTTATCCAAGAGAAATGAAAATACATATTTACACAAAGACCTAGGCACGAACGCCCATAGCTGTTTGATTATTCATAGTTTAAAAACGAGAAGCAATCCACATGTCCATCCACAGATGAAATGATGTGTCTGTGATTGAATACTGTTCAGCAGTGGAGTGGAGCAAACTCTTGATAATGCACAGTGACCCCAGAACTATTACCATAAGCACAAGAAGGCAGACACAAAAGAGAACATAACTTGATGTATCTATTTATATGAAATTCTAGGAAAGGCAAAATATGACCGCCAGAAGTGGTTGCTTGGGGCCGGGGGCGCGGTAGAGGAGTGATGAAAACACTCTGAGTCTTGATTGTGGCGGTAGTAGACAAGTGTATCACTTGTCCAAACTCATCAAACTGCATGCATCACATTTTATGTAAATTATACTTCAGCGAAGTTGCTCTTTTAAAAATGCTTATTCTGTGAGTTTACTGTGGAAATTGGGTACTTTTATATGATCACTTTGTTTTTGCAGCTTGTCTCTGAGCTGTAGATGAAGTAACAACACCAGGGAGATTAAGTGGTATGCCTAAGACAGCACCGTTAGTAAATGATAGAGTATTCATGTTTTTTTATGTTCGGTCTAATGTTTTTATCATACCATTATTTTCTCTTTTGTGAAGGATTCTGACTAGTTATGGGATTTAAGGTTTCTTCATCCTCGTAGCTATTAAAATCAGTATTTTTAAAAATATATATTTTTTCGTTCCTCAGTGTTTCAGTCCTTCATGTGCTCTTTTCATTCTGCTTTTCTTTGCTGGCAGTGATTTCAGTAGTTTAGAACACATTAGTTGAAAATTAAATTATGAAAACACAGTCTCTTGGGTGATCCTCCCTCATTGCACTTTGAATTCTAGGTACGCATTTCTGGATCTTTCTGTTCGGAGGCAGAACTCTCTCTTCCCAGGCTGATTTCTAGGAATTTCTTCTCCTTTGAAGTGTCAGCAGCTGCAGTATCTCCTTTTCCACTCAGCTTCTTGAGCTTTCTGCTGTTTTTGCCTGTAACCATACCCCCATCTTCTCAGGGCTCTTGTGGTCCCATTTTGCATCTTTCTGGATTTCTTTCTCCTTTCCGCATTTCATCCCTGGCAGTTGTTGCTGAATTACTCACATTCTAAATTTCTTTTATCTCTAAATTTATATTTTGAAAGTCATGTCGCGACAGCTTCCGATTTATTCAGCAAATAGTGAGCATTGTGTGTGGTGCGTGCTCAGTGAATATTAGGTGGTGGGATTAATTATTCTGGTCTTAGTTTGAGGAATTACTCTAGGTTTAATATTTTTCCTGTGTTGTTACTTTTTTCCATTTTAATATGTTTTATCAGGAAATTTTCTCATATTTCGTGGGAGTTTTTTTCCTCTCTCCCTCAATGCCAGGATATCCAGTGTTTGTCAGATTTGTCACATTCACCCGATAATTTCTCTGAATGTTTCAGCATCCTCCTCCAGACCGACAGGCAGTACCTGGAAGACCAGGCCCTTTCCCCCCCAAGCAGCAAGTACCTGACGAAGATGAAATATGGAAGCAGAGAAGACGACAGCAGTCGGAGCTTTCTGCAGCAGTAGAACGTGCTCGTAAACGGCGTGAAGAGGAAGAGCGAAGGATGGAAGAACAGAGGAAGGCAGCTTGTGCCGAGAAATTGAAACAGTTGGATGAAAAGCTCGGTATAGTGGACAAGCAGCCGTCTCCGGAGGAAATCAGAGAAAGGGAGCGGGAAAAGGAACGGGAGCGAGAGAGAGAACTCGAAAAAGAGCAGGAACGGGAGCGAGAGAAGGAGAGAGAAAAAGAAAGGGAGAGGCTGCAGGAGAAGGAGAAAGAACTGGAGAGAGAGCAGGAGAAACAAAGAGAAATGGAGAAGGAAAGAAAGCAAGAAAAAGAGAAAGAACTAGAACAGCAGCCGGAAAAGGAAAAAGAACTAGAACTGCAAAAGACGAAAGAACAGGAAAAGGAGGGTGAATCAGAGAAGAAAGAAAGGGAGAAAGTGGAGGAAAAAATCGAGCACAAGGAACCTGCTTTAGAGCCTCTGGTAGAAAAACCAGAAAGTGAAAGCAGCACTAATAAAGGTATAATAGTCTTGTTTGTTCTTATGTACGCTTTACAAAATGCCTCACATTACTCCAGTGTTGACGTTTGTGTATTTTTAATATGTGTAACCTAAATTTAAAAATCTAAAAAACAATATGTAATCCAGATAAACAAAAGATTAGGGTTTTTTTGTTTTGTTTGTTTGTTTTTTGGATAGAAGTTAACTTTTCTTGGATAATTTAATATGCTTTTTTGCCCTAATTTTTTTCTTACGGTAAAGTACATGTGCCATAAAATTTAGCATCTTAACCATTTTAGGTGTACAGTTCAGTGGTATTAAATGCATTCGTAATATGTTGCAGTTTCACCACCGTTCATCTCCAGAATGCTTCGTCTTGTAAAACGGAAAGCTTGTCCCTATGCCCACAAAACAATGGCGCCCTAGTGTCTTCTCTCCCCAGCCCCCGGCAACCATTCTTTCTGTCTCTGATGTCGACTCTTCTGAGTGCTTTGTTTAAGTGGAATCATATAACATTTGTCTTTTTGTGACTGGCTTATTTCATTTAACGCAGTGTCTTCAAGGTTCATCCATATTGTAACATATTACAGAATTTCCCCTTTTTTAAGGCTCGTAATTCATTGTGTGTGTGTGGCACTTTGCTTATCCAGTCATCTGTTGATGAACACTCAGATTGATTCCATGTTTTACCTATTCTGAATAATGCTGTGAATGTGAGTGCACCAATATCTCTTTGAAACCCTGCTTTCATTTCTTCTGAGTGTATGCTCAGAAGCGGAATTGCTGGATCGTAGGGTAATTCTTTTTAATTTTTGAGGACCCACCATTCTGTTTTTCACAGCAACTGTACCAATTTTACATTCCCACCAGCAGTGTACAGGGTTTGTTTCTCGTGTTCTCACTGACATGTTATTTAATTTTTGTGGGTTATCATTTTTTTTTTATAGTAGCCATCCTAGTAGGTATGAGGTGATAACTCATTGTGGTTTTGTTTTGCATTTCCCTAATGATTAGTGAGGTTGAGGATCTTTTCAATGTTTATTGGCCATTCATATATCTCCTTTGGAGAAATGTCTGTTAAAGTTCTTTGCCTGTTTTTGAATTGGATTGGTGATGGTTGCAGTTTTAGAAGTTAGAGGTTTATATTCTTTTTTTAAATCAAATTTCAGAAGTTTTTGCCATTATTTCTTCATTTTTTTTTTTTTTTTTTTTTTTTTGAGTGTATAACCAGAAGCGGAATTGCTGGATCGTAGGGTAATTCTATTTTTAATTTTTGAGGACCCACAGTACTGTTTTTCACAGTGACTGTACCATTTTACATTCTCACCAGTGTGCAGCCCTGCCCCTCCCTCTCTCCTGTGTTCGGACTCCCTCGGTGTGTATGTTGGTCTGTTTGATCTTGCCCCACAGGTCCTTTAGGCTCTGTTTATTTTCTTTTCTGTTCCTCAGATTTAATAATTTCTGTTGTTCTATCTTCAAGTTCATCTCTTCTTTCTTCTGCTTGTTCAAATGTGCAGTTTAATTTGAAATGGGGCAGGGGGAGCTGGTCCTGCTGCTAAGAGCTCTAATTGGCTGAAATTAACTGCACTCTATTGTCCAAGTCTTCCCCTGCAAGTTACAAGCCTTCAGTAGACTCCAGAGTTCCAAAATAGTTACATCAGACATATCTTGACAGTGCAATTGTTGTCTGGGTTGCAGAAGAAATTGCTGGTATTTCTACTCAGCCGCCATCCCAGAATCCTGTTTGTCTTATATAAAAGTATGTAAAGACAGCAATCATGTGTTGGAAGAAATGAGTCATTTCATTTTGGGAAGGATGATGGGGTTATTCTTCAGTGTTTTTCAAAGTTATTAGATGAGCTTCAGTTTTGTTTTGTTTGCTAAATCGTATTGGCTTTATAGTCACTTATGCTGAACCTTCTGCTTTTTCTTTTTTATTCCAAGATATCTAACTAAATAAAATCTCATTTGTTGGTTTCTAAACTTTAAGTTGAATAGAGCTTAATGGGAATTTTTGATTGTCATAATTAAATGACTGTACCAAGGTCATAATTTCAGATTTTTCTACCAGTTGAATTATAAAAGCTTCCATAATGTAATTGATGTACTTAGCAAACTGTTTATGCTTTTTTTAAAAAAACTTAACACCTTGCTCCAAACTTATAGTAAAGTTCAGTCTTAATGAGCAGCTTAAGTTAAAATAGAGTTAAAATAGAAGTAATATATATTTTATGATATAAAAATACTGAAACTTTTGAATCCTGTTGCTTGAAATTATATTATAAAGCTATTTGAAAATTTGTTGTATGTTTTTATTTGAAAGAGAACAAAAAGAGCCTTAGAGAATCTTGTTAACAGTTCATGAGAAAGGACTATGGGTTAGAAATAAGGAAATTCATAATTTAGTCCTAGTTCTGTCAATGAATACATGTATTGATCCTGATAATTTAGTGGTCAGTGGTGACTATATCTACATAAATTATTGTTTTTAATAAGTATTTAGTGGCACTTTTATTTTCATTGATATTTTATATGTTTTCTGATGGCAGCTTAATTTTAGCTAGGTTTATCACTGAGATGTAACCATTTGATTTTTAATTGGCTCTCTCTTCTGATATTTTCTTTTCCCATTTACACATTTTTAATATTGACTGTAATGCAGACAAGAAAATGTGTTTGTGATTCTTTACAGCATGGTTTTACATTAGCAAAATAAACTTCCTTTTAAGATTCATCCCCAGTTCTCTGAGAAAAGAATTTGTAGAAAAGCTTGGCTTTGTAACTGTGACAAATGACGTTCTCCAGAACAATACGGCTCTGGTTTTCTTTGGGATGAAAACTTTTCTTATTGATATGTGTGTGGATCTCCTTTCTATGTAATCATACGTGACACCCTTTACATAGAATAACAATTTATATATTTGAAAAAAGCTGGTGATCACTCTTTTGTTGTCAGACTTAGTTTTCTTTATAGGTAATAGTCCTTCGATCAAAAAAAAATAAAATAAAATAAACCACTGTGTTCTATTTGAAGTATTTAAAGGTCATTTGTGTTTTCACCTAAGTCCTTGTGAACCACAAGTAAATAATGGTAGTACATTAATATTTATCAAAACATGGCAGGTAGGCAGTATTTGAAATGTTTTCTTATTGCAAAAAGTCAAATGCATATTTTTACATGGTGAAGCATTTGGACCCGTAATCTCTGTCTTAACGAGAATCCAGCTTTGAGGAAACTAAAGGTTTTGTTAGTCTAATGTTAACTCATTGGTGACTACCAACGTTAGGATACAAAGCAGTGTTTCGGAGTAATGATGCTTTCCTCCTCGTTACCATTTTTTATATATCAATCTAATCATTTCACTTCAGCATGTATTTGGTAAATGTCATAGATGAATACCATTCTCTCTCTCACCTTTTCTTTGGGCAGAGGGTGACCCCGTTTTCACTAGACAAGACAGCAGTCGCGGTGAAAAAGAGACCGCACAAGTGGCACACGACACGGAACCGGAGTCAGGGTCTCAGCCTCGGCCTGCTGTCTTATCTGGCTATTTTAAACAGTTCCAGAAGTCCTTACCACCACGGTTCCAGCGGCAGCAGGTAACTAAAAACGTTCTATCAGGTACAATGGAAAGGTTTATTGTTCGATAGAGAAATAATTTGACATAAAACATAAAATACACAAAACACACTAATTTCCCCTGAACATTTTTCCCTTTTAAATCAAGTTTGTTGACAGGGGTTTTACTGTGAACTCTCTGTCAATCCCTTTTTCCTCTGCCTCCCTGTAGACACCATCTTCCTTTCTGGGAAATGGTATCTGCAACATAATTAACGAATGATAAGCCGCTTTAAGTCAAGATGTCATTATTTATCCTTTGTTCTTTTGTCTTGCCACCTCTCACTGTTAAATCTTTTGAAGTCTCTCCCTTGAAGGATTCAAAAAAGCCTATTTTCTGATCTGATTGCTTGGTGTATACATATTAATGTATCCCATGGAACTACAATCTCAAGCTGTGGGACCCTGCCTTTTCAGGAGCAGATGAAACAGCAGCAGTGGCAGCAGCAGCAACAGCAAGGTGGACTTCCGCCGACGGTCCCGTCACAGCCATCCAGTGGTGCTGTCCCTCCTCCCACACACAGGCCTCTTTACCAGCCAATGCAGCCCCACCCTCAGCACTTGGCGTCCATGGGTTTTGATCCAAGGTGGCTCGTGATGCAGTCGTACATGGATCCTCGGATGATGTCAGGCAGAGCTGCCGTGGACATCCCTCCCATTCATCCCGGTGAGTGCGCGGTGGCCTTGTCTCCGGGCTTGCTCGCCCTTCTGTGGCATCAGAGCTTTTCCTCTTCCCTCCATGGTTAGTCTGAATTTCTTTGTGAGATGTAATCTAGTTAGAATGTAAAAGGACCCCTAGATTTTTTATCACAAAATTATGTAACTTCCTTTGAGCACAGAGTAAACGGCAGACACTGTACCAACAGTGCGATAAGACCAAAATGCTAGTTATTTTCTGTTTTGTGAATATTATTTAAATTTTTTAAGTTAGAAAGTTACCATCTAATCAACAGTATCTGTTTGCTACACTGCTTTCGTTCCTTTGTGTTTTGGCATTTGAATTTTGTCCATGTTATACATTCCAGCTTATCAATTTTCTCCATCATTTTACCAGCCCTAAGCTTGTTTATTCATAGGTTAGCTAAAAACAAGTGAATTAGCAGTCTTTTATGGAATCTATGAGAATAAATCCAGATAATCCATTATTAAAATGGTATAGAGGAAAATTTACACATGGTAAAAACATGATCAAGAATCTCATTGTAGTTTTAAAATTTACAGAAATTTTTAAAAAATTAAGAGGCATAATTTATAGCATATTGATCATTAAACTAGATTAATAGAATTTTTGTAGGAAATATTTTCTCAGAATTTATAACTGTTGGCTTAATTCTCATTGTTTGTATTAACATGCATATAGTTACAATGCTTATTATCTGATTATATTCTTTCCTATAAAATAGGCTGCCGTTGTGGTTTTGCTTGCTATCCTTTCTCAATTCTTAAATCTGTTTAACAGCAGCAATGAAAATTTCATTCATGGAAAAACTTACATAATCACTGATGATTTGCTGAGTTGATTAGTTTTACTTTGCAAAAAGTATTTCTTTAGTTTAAATGTAGAGAATACCAAATAATTGATAACCTAGATTCTACGTCTATGATTGTCAATTTTGGGGTGTCGTTTTTTTTTTTTTTTTAATCTTTTTCTGCCTTTTGTACAGGAATGATTCCTCCTAAGCCACTGATGAGAAGAGATCAGATAGAAGGGTCACCGAACAGTTCTGAGTCGTTTGAGCATATAGCTCGATCTGCAAGAGACCATGCAGTGCCCCTCTCTGAGCCGCGTCTGATGTGGGGGTCAGATCCCTACCCTCACCCTGAGCCTCCACAGGCCGCTACTCCCCAGGCAGCAGAGGAGCCTGAGGGCGTAAGGTAATTGTTCCGTTTATGAATGGACCAAATACAGTGTGGTGGTAAAACAAACCCTATATGGCATCTCTAGCGATCATTCTGAATTAGGACTGAGCTACAAATCTGACTTCCCCCCGTTTAAAGTGTGTCATTTCATTTTTGGGCATACTTTATTTTTTCTGATATTTCTGTTGATTAGAGCTTTTCGTAACCTAGTTCTGTACATTGAATTAACTGCTAAAGTTTAGTTAGATATTAAGATTGGCAGGCTTCCACCATTGGTTGGGTACTTAACATGTAGTCTGGCTAAGGTGTTGGTAGAATTCTTCCACCAGTGAGAAATGGTATAGACATTTAATTATTAATATCTTATGGAAGTTTTCTAAGGCCAAGATAAGTACACGCACTAATTTACAGAGAGACTTCAAAGTAGCAGACAGTTGATTATCTCTAATAATTTGTAACCATAAAGTTAGAACTTCTGCCCTTTGTATATTTTATGTTTTATAGACTTCTGTACTCTTTCATGTTATACAAATGAAACTTAGTAGCAACTCCTCATTCCCCCTCCCTGCCACTCCCTGTTACCATTCCACCTGCTTGGATGGGTTTGATTACATTGTATATCTCGTATCAAGAGTCTATAATATTTTCCTTCTGTGACTGATTTATTTCACTTCGTGTAACATCCTCATCCATGTTGTAACATATAACAAGATTTTTTTTAACAGCTAAATAACATTCCATTGGCTAAATAACATTCCATTGCCTGTGTATGTACAGCACGTTCTCTTAACTCAGTCATCAGTCAGTGGATGTTTAAGTTGTTTCCACTTCTTGGCTATTTTGAGTAATGCTGCACTAAACTTTTTAGGGAGACATAAAGATGCTCTTTATAATAAGGATCCATTGTTTTGTTTTAAAGTGAGAGGGATTATTTTGCTGCACACTTACATGTAAGAAACATTTTGCCCTGATGTGCCTCTGAATTCTCGTTTTCCCAGGCCGGAAGCCCCGTTGGCTCAGGAACAGGTTACTGCTGCTTATCCTGTAGAACACAGTCGGCCAGAGCCTCGTCCCAAAGCGGACTTTGCTAGAGAGCCAAGTGAGACGGAAGTACAGAAGTTTCTAAGCAGGTCTGTGGAAGACATTAGACCTCACCCCACCGACACAAGCAGTCAGCCTGTTGGTTTTGACGTCCTTGATCAAAAGACTGCAACTGCCCCTCCGGAAGAGCGGCCTGCGGCCGCAGAAAGTCAGCCTGCCCGGAAAAGGAGTGTTTCCCATGGGTCTAACCACGCCCAGAAATCAGAGGAGCAGAGAAACGAGCCGTCCGCCAGCATTCCTAAGGTACCCAGCAGGTGCATAGAACCGAAAGAACCCGCAGACAGGTCGGAGGACAAACCAAAAAAGGATGGCTTCATACGGTCTTCCGAAGGACCAAAACCTGAAAAGCTGTATAAATCCAAGTCGGAAACCCGCTGGGGCCCAAGGCCAGGTTCCAACAGAAGAGAAGAAGGTAGCGATCGGCCTGTGAGAAGATCGGGTCCCATTAAAAAACCTGTACTTAGGGATATGAAAGAGGAGCGAGAGCAAAGGAAGGAGAAGGAAGGAGAAAAGGGAGAAAAGGCCACTGAGAAAGTCGTAAAGGCGGAAAAAACGGAAAAGAAAGATCCCGTCCCTGCGCCCCCAGCAGCCGCAGCACCGGCTGAGGCCCAGCCGGCCGCGCCAGCACCCCAGCCGGAACCCGCGGAGCCCCCCTCGACAGAAGCTGCCGCCGCGGCGCAGAAGCCCGCCCAGGACGCGGGGAAGCCGCCGGAGCCGGCGGCCGGTGCCGAGGCCGAGCCGGCCGCGCGGACCGTGACCCAGCCGACTGCCCCGGCGCCGGCCGCCAAAGAAGAGGCGCCGCCTGAGAAGGCGGCCAGCAAGGACGCGGGCCCCGAGAGGCCGCGCCCGGACGCCCGGCCCGCCGTGCGGAAGGAGTCGGGCCCACCGGCCCGGCCCTACTGGAAGGACGCCCGGGAGCGGGACTGGTTTCCGGAGCAGGGCTACCGGGGCCGCGGCCGCGGCGAGTACTACTCCAGAGGCCGCAGCTACCGGGGCTCCTACGGGGGGCGCGGGCGCGGGGGCCGCGGGCACGCGCGCGACCACCCGCAGTTCCGCGAGCGCGACGGCAAGCCGCGGGCCGAGCGCGCGCCCGCCGGGCCGCCCCGGCCGCGCGAGGAGAGCGAGACGCGCAGCGAGAGCTCCGACTTCGAGGTCGTCCCCAAACGGCGGCGACAGCGCGGCTCGGAGACCGACACGGACAGCGAGGTGCACGAAAGTGCGAGCGACAAGGACAGCCTGAGCAAGGGGAAGCTCCCCAAGCGGGAGGAGCGGCCGGAGAGCCGCCGGCCGGCGAAGCCGCCGCCGGCCGCCCGGCCCGAGCCGCACGCGCGCGCGGACAGGCCGTTCGCCCGGGACGACGACCGCGGCCGCGCGGCCTTCCCGCCCCGCGGCGAGCCGACGCGGCGCGGGCGCGGGGGCACGTTCCGGCGCGGGGGCCGCGACCCCGCGGGCCGCCCGAGCCGCGCCGCCGCCCTGCGCAGGCCGGCCTACCGCGACGGGCCGTGGGGCGCCCGGCAGCCCGACGCGCCCAAGCCCGACGACGCGGAGCCCGCGCGGCGGCACGAGCCGTTCGCGCCGCTGGCGGCCGACAAGCGCCCGCCCAAGTTCGAGCGCAAGTTCGACCCGGCGCGGGAGCGGCCCCGCCGGCAGCGGCCCACGCGGCCCCCGCGGCAGGACAAGCCGCCGCGCTTCCGGCGCCTGCGCGAGCGGGAGGCCGCCGGCCGCGCCAGCGACGCGGCCGCGCCCGCGGGGGGCGCAGCAGGCGCCGCGGCGCAGGAGCCCGCGCCGGGCGCCGGGGACACGCCCGGGGACAAGACGCCGGACCTGTCCAACCAGAACTCGTCCGACCAGGCCAACGAGGAGTGGGAGACCGCGTCCGAGAGCAGCGACTTCAACGAGCGGCGGGAGAGGGACGAAAAAAAAAATGCCGAGCTGAGTGCGCAGGCCGCCGCCAAGGCCGGCGACAGCGGGTCCCCCCCGAAGCGGGAAGTGGCCAAGCGCAGTTTCTCCAGTCAGAGGCCCGGCGTGGACCGCCAGAACCGGCGCGCCAACGGCGGCCCCCCCAAGCCCGGCAGGAACTTCTCGGGTCCCCGGAGCGACAGGAGAAGCGGCCCGCCCCCCAAGAGCGGGAAGCGCGGGTGAGTACTCCTAAGGGGGGCTTGCTTTGCATCTCCCAGGAAGCCCGGAGTAGGCTGCAGGTCCCCAGATGCGGCCCACAAGTGCGAGGGAGCCCGAAGGAGAGGTTCATGTGTCTCGGGGGCCTTTGCCGGGTCTCCCGAAGGAGGCCTCAGGTGTGGGGAGAGCGGGCGCCCCCGGGGCTGCAGCCGCGCCGGCCTCCACCCCGAGTCTCCTCCTCGATGACCAGGGCCCACCTTTCTTTTCTTTGTTTCTTTACAAAACTGGTGTCCTCTGGGACGAAAATTAATACTGGCAACTGTAGACTCTGTGACGCTACTGGTTTCTAGAGAGTAAATGTTGAACCTTAGGGTAAATGATAGTCTCCCTCTCCCTGCAAACCTACGTAAATAATCCAGCTCCAGAGAAACCCAGAAGGCCGAGTCCTGCCCAGCCACCAAGGCCACCAGTAAACAGACTGTCTCACTGGACTTCTTAAAGAATTTCTCTAAACCCTGCTAAACAATATTCTTTTGAATGTTAGAATGTTGTTCATAATGCATTATTATTGATTTCTTTAGTATTAGGAAAAATTACGAAATAGCAGTATGTCTAGTTTTATATCTAGACTCAGTTACCTGCTGGTTATAATTATCTCTTCTCTTTCTCATCAGTAAAATGAGGAGAAAGTAATAATACTTATAGAAACTGACATGATATTTGTGAAACATTTAACATAATACCTGGTATTATTTATATAGTAAAGTATTGTTATGGTGCGCCCTATTTTTTTTTTTTTCCAAATTCCCAGGTTTACAGCCTGAGCTGATAAGAAATGTATTCCGACAATATGACAATATTATATTAACCTGTAGTGATTAGTTGCACATACTTAGCATTTTAGGTTATGACACCCGTCGTCGAAAACATTTTCGCTTTCTGATAATTTAGAAAAAGTTCCAGGGAAATAATGTGACCAGTTGTGTTTCCTTAGAACCTGCTTAACACAAAACTTGAACCTCCCGTTGAAGTCCAAAAGAAAAGGATAACATGTATAGTTACAGTAACTATATAGTGATTGTAACTGAACTGTTACAATTTCAGGTAATACTTAAGGGAAATCTTGATCTGGTTTTTGTGCCATGTAGATGCTAACAGTTTTGAACCTCAAGAGATAGCATTTACTCCTCCTTGTAGTTAAAATGAATGTTTTGTAGAGGAGTCCTATTTAGAAGATATGAATTCCTTCAGATATTTTAGGTCATGCTTTGTCAGGCACCTGATAAGCTTTTATCTTGAGTGATCCTATAGACTAAGATGAAAATGAATTAGTAAACCCATTTTCTGTGGTTTATTTTCCTAAAATTTTTATAAAATGAACCCAAGAATAGAATCTGTTAGGAAACAGAAACTGGAGAAATACATTTGGTTTGTGAGTTGTTTCCATATAAAAGTGGATTTTTATGTTTACAGTAATGTATAAATCTGAACATTAAAGAATACACATAACGCAAAGGTAGAATGCATATCAGTTTTTTCTCATATGCTGCCCTCTTGTGGAGAAGATCCAGTAGTGGAAACTGGACTGGCTTGGGTCACAGAAATTTTCTGCTATGAACAATGGTGGTTAGCTCGTTTATTTTTAACATGATAGACAAATAGACACAAGAACCTTCAGCAAATAATTAGAATCATAGAATTTAATTGCTGGAAATAAGTACTCTAGGGAGCGAGTCTCTCTTCTTTCTTGGGAAGCTGTTCTCAGTGAAGTTGTACTCAAAAGTCACCAAGGCTTGTTGGTTTTGAGTTAGGGTCTTCTGTCCCACAACGGTTACTTCTCAGACTGAATTTTGAAAACCACCAACATAGAGCATTTTCCTTGGGTGTAGAGGTGGTCGCATCTCAAAGTATTTTTTCGTAGGCCGTTTGATGACCAGTCTGCAGGCGCAGCGGGTGCTGACCCTCCCAGTGGCAGCTCTGCGCACCACCAGGAAGGAGCACCTAATGGAACAGGACCGAAGAACGCTAAAGACTCCGCAGGGAAAAAAAGAGAAGACCCCAAGCCAGGCCCTAAGAGACCCAAAGAGAAAGTGGATGCGCTATCACAGTTTGATCTCAACAATTATGCAAGTATGTCTTAGGTTACTTTTAATTACTTATCCATCTGTCTGTTCGCTTGTCACATTGAGGTAGATGCTATGCACAAAGAGGTCATCAGAGAAGGAAAGAGTTGAACCTACGAGACAGACAGGTAGAGGCTGATAATGAATCACTAACCGATATAACCTAAACTCAAATTACATCTCTGTGCATGTTCTGTGTCTTAAACAACCTTGCTGAGTGAGGACCTTGAATAAAAACTAGGATCTAAGATATGGTAAATAGAGAGTATAGGACAAGAGGCAGCCAAAGATAACATGAGCAATAAGAAACTATTTAGTAAGTAAAGGAATGTTTTTGAATAGACACGTGTAAAAATGGGCTATTTGCCATTTATTCAGTTGAGATTTAAACTGGAAATATGGAATAAAATTTAGAAATTTTCTAAGTTAAGACCAGGTAGTAGTAATGGGAAACTCAGGTTAAGTACCATTACTCCAGTATAAGAGATATAGATGAGAGTTTCCTTTCCTCCAGTTAATGGTTATTTATACATACGAAACTTGATTTGGGCCCAGGACCTTGGCATTATTTATAGACCAGTGGTTCATCTGGGGCTGGATGCTGCTAACATCTCAGTGGATATAGGCCCAGGGGTGCTGCGATGCATTCTGCAGCGCACAGGACTGTCAACGGTGCTGAAGTCAGAACGCCCTGACTTAGGACAGTGAGAGTAAGCCCCTCGGAAGCGTGAGTGCTAACCTTACGGCGGTCCACGAGAAGAGACGAGCATCCCAAATACCACATTTGGAAAATGACAAGTGAAGATGATAGAAGCCACAAAACATGGCAGATTTGTCTTCCTACGTATTTGTTTACTGGTTTCCCTTCTTCCAAAGAACTTTCGGAGTATAGATTTCTCAAAGTATTATATAACTGGATTAAGACAGAATATAAAGGTAAGAACTCTGTTTTCTGAATCGATGATGGAAATTGAGCTATGTGTTTTAATTAAAGTTAGATCTCAGTACTCTTTAGGTGGTTTTCTTAATGACATTTGTTAAGTAATATCTCTTCAGCCCAAAATGTTACAAAGCATCGGGAAAGAACAGGGTGATGAAAACAAAGTATCGTTCAAATTTCTATAAATATTGCATGTAGCTGGGTGAACTAACTCTTCAAAAGATTGTAAAGAAGCTCTTTGGTAGGAAAATTAAAATAATGTGTGATGACATGGCTATAAATGTAAGCTTTATACACACACTTTTTAATCTAAGTGAAAAACTCAGAGTAATTTAGAATTATGAAGGAGGTGTCTTCACCAGTCTGAAATGAAGTACATGGCATCCTTTGAAATGTTAGACGACCTTTCCCTGAAATGAGCATATGCTCCATTTTAGAGTTAATTCCTTAAGGGATTTAAAACACAAGTAGAAGCGTCGTACATAATTCAAAACCCATTAAGTTTTCTATTAGAAAAACAGAATAATTGTAATGGGTTTTTAAAGAGTGAAAGCCAGCCTTAGTATTTTTGTCTTCCTATCAGTTTACAAAAATGCAAATTTTTAGCTATTTAAAAAGAACTATTGGCAGGTAGATTGCTTATGGCCACTCCCTGATCGTATCCACTTGCTGTCCCTCACAAGCTATCACCGTCCTGAACTGTGGATCTGTCATTCCCAAGCAAATAACCGATTTCTATTATGTGTTCCCCGATTAAATCATACATTGTTTGCAAAATTAAAATAATTGATGTGTCTCACCAGTTTCTTACATTTATTATACAGACATTATACCTACAACTCCAAATCACATCATCTGAACTGCTTTAATTTTTTTAATATTATGTAATGTATCTAGATTTCTTACACTCACTGGGATATGTGGTAACTTTAACAAGATAGCCAGAATTGTTAGTTGTACAACATAGGGAGTTATTCACCTGCTGGGTTATTATGCTGTATCCACCTCCATGTCACTTTATGTTCACGTGAACTTTCACATAAATTTCATTTGCTTTTAACAGCTATGCATTGTAGACAAAGGTCTACATAGAATAGAGGCATTAAGAGTCATAAGACCAACTTGGCTAGTTACCACCTCACCCAGCAAATCGGCCTCTCGGCACTTATTTTATCCTTTGAAAAGGGAAAGCTGTAGTATAACCCACTTCTTAGAAGGACTAGATGCAGGTGATGTAAAGTGCTGTGTCAGTCTTTACAGCACAGTACAGACCTGAGGCTGGGAGAGGTAGAGGTTAGTGATTTGACTAGGATAATAGGGAAATTTTTATTTTTAAAAAATACATTACCACTGTGTTACTTAAGAAAAAAAGATGTGTCACTCAAAGCAGATAGTTTTAGGACTTTTATTTTTAACCTAGTCTGTG
Source organism: Eidolon dupreanum (assembly GCA_028627145.1). NCBI lineage: Eukaryota > Metazoa > Chordata > Mammalia > Chiroptera > Pteropodidae > Eidolon > Eidolon dupreanum. The sequence continues at coordinate 3,069,668 of CM053517.1, forward strand.
AAATCTTTTCAAATCTTAATAATAAATGACCATCTTATGGTATGAGAAGTGGGTTATACTGTGATTTGTAATAACTAGATCTTTGTCTTGCCTTAGTTTTTCTTTTTTAACCACTGCTAGACTAAACATTTCTATTTATCTTTTCAGTTGAAAAAATATATATTTTAAATCTTTTTCCATGCCCACAAGGTGTTGTTATAATTGACGACCATCCTGAAGTGACAGTAGTTGAAGACCCACAGTCAAATTTGAATGATGACGGTTTTACTGAAGTGGTATCCAAAAAACAGCAGAAGCGTTTACAGGATGAGGAACGCCGGAAGAAGGAGGAGCAGATCATACAGGTTTAGTGTCTTAGCTTGTTGCCAGTTGTTCAGATTGTTGCCCAAAATATATTAGCAGATGGTCAAAGTCTCTGTCTGGCTTCAAGTCAAGGTCATATTTATTATTCAGCTGTTGAGAATGATTTGATTTTCAGAACTTTAAACTGTTTTTAACCAGAATGGAGATGTTTTCAGTAGAATATAATCACTATTCGCCTTAGAGTAGACCATCTTTAATTCAACAATGCATTTTATGCTCCCATACTAGTCATCTTATTTGTCCCATTTTACTTGATGTCAGAGTTAGAGTTCATTTTAAATTATCTTAGAAATCTAACAAACACAACTGCCATAATCTATCTAATAAATTGCTGATTCGTATAAAGTTTGTGTTATAATCTAAATCAATTCACTTAAATACACAGCATGAATCAAGATATCTATTCCAGTTAAGTCACCTCAAATAAGTCATCTCAAACACCCCTTTTCCTAAATGCAGACACAGGAGAGAAATAAGTAGAACACGTGGATCATAGTGCTGAAGAGCATCTTGGCTTCTCATAATTTAAAATCTCATTAGCAGCCTTGACATTTTTGCTCTGTGAACGACCTCTTTTGAAAAGTAAAAGCTAAGTTAGTAGGTAGCTTTGTTAGAAATCGTATGGGTGAAGTGTTGCTTCTGGCTGCGTTGTTGACAGAAATGATATCTACTAATCTGTTTAGGTCTGGAACAAAAAGAATGCGAACGAAAAAGGAAGAAGTCAGACTTCTAAGCTTCCTCCAAGATTTGCCAAAAAGCAGGCTACAGGGACCCAGCAGGCACAGTCTCCATCCGCAGCTCTGGCCACTCCGGGTCCAGCCTCAGCCGCAGTCCTGACCTCACCCTCCACGCCACTCCCGTCGGCAGCCTCAGCACCAGTGCCAGCCTCCACCTCAGCCACCGTCCCCTCCTCTTCAGTCCCAGCTCCAACGCCCATCCTTGCCTCAGCTTCGACCCCAGCCTCTGTCCCCATCCTAACCTCAGCCTCAATTCCCATCCTCGCTTCAGCCCTGGCACCAGCTTCAGCTCCAGCTCCAGCCACCTCAGCCCCAGCCGCCCCAGCCACCTCAGCCCCAGCCCCAGCCCCACTCCCAGCCCCAGCCCCACTCCCAGCCCCGTCTCCAGCCCTAGTCAGTGTCCCAGGTCCCACCGCCTCAGCCCAAACTCAGGGACAGACTCACAAAGCAGTCCAGAGTCCGCTGCAGACTTCAGCGCAGCCTCCAAAACAGCCACCACCTTCCATTCGACTACCTTCAGCACAGACGCCTAATGGCACAGATTATGTAGCCACAGGAAAGGCCATCCAGACCTCACAGTCACATGGCACTCTAGCGACTGAACTATGGGATAACAAGGTGGCCCCATCAACTGTGCTGAATGACATCTCTAAGAAATGTAAGTGCGTGACAGAGAATTAAGGGCTGGGAATGGCATCGGAATGTTGGAGTTTGTCTTCAGTTGTTTTTATATATTCGGCGTTTTTTTTTTTTTTTTTGTCTAGTTATCTCCTTTTTCTTAGTAGGAAGCAGTAATTGTAACTTTTTCCTAACTTTCCTAAAGCCTTTAGTTCTCAAACAGCCACATTTATGGACATTATCTTACGTTAATAAAAAAACGCAACACAGTGTTTTGAGGAGACAATATTTATTTTGGTATGTAAGAGTCTCTTCAAGTGGGATGTGAAGTCATTGTTTTATTGTCTAGCTACCATTAAAAGAAAAAGTTAAATAGATAAGCTATTATTAGCCTCTTAATTTTAACGGTCACACTTCCTGTGCTTCCATCTCTACAGTAGGTCCCATTAGCCCACCACAGCCGCCTTCAGTCAGTGCCTGGAACAAGCCTCTAACGTCGTTTGGATCAGCTGCTTCATCAGAGGTAGGAATCAACTTAACGGCCTAGGTGGGTCCTAGGTGGGTCGCAGTGGCAGTTTCCTTCAAACAGCTGCTCAGGCTTGAGCATGCCCGCCAGTCACCTGGGCGTGTACTGAATCAGCAGCTTGCCGGGACCGCACCCTGGGTTTCTGATGCGTTAGTCCGGGTGGAGGCCTGAGTACCTCTCTCACAAGTTCCTAAGAGGTGTGAGTTCTGCTTTTTCGGCGCTTCTAGTTTTTAGACATATTAAGGTTAACATTTTTTTTAATTCAGTCTCAGGGAAAGTTCTTGTGATGCAGGGAATAATATAAGGGCACTTAGTATTTTCTGGACTTTTTACCACTTTTTAGCTTGTATAATTACTTAGAAAGACGCAGAGTTTGTAGGAGGTTGTCCTAACATAATTTCTCAAATGTGCCTTATCGGTAAATGACGATTTAGCATTTTTTTTTTTTTTTTTCATTTTTTTCATTGAGCAAACATTTGTTGAGCACTTGCAACATACCAGGCACTATTCTAACTATGGGCTTATAAATGAGAGAAGTGGAGGCCTTAGAGTGAGTGGATGAAAGAGGAAATTGGAGGCAAAATGAGAGTAGACCTTAGGGGAGTTCTTCTCTCAGTGGGGAGTAGAGAAATGATACAGCAGATGGAGATAGAGTTGAGTTTTTGTTCAAGAAGCTTTCCTGCTGCCCCTTCCCCGCGCCACCATCTGACTTAGGTCTGGGGTAGGCCTCGTCGGGTCCTGCAGAGTTCTACAGAGAAGCACCTTGCACGGGTAGAATTAGCAGTCACTGGATTCAGTAGTTAAGATCCTCAGTTTAATTTTTCTTTTTGGTATTGACATTATGATTAGTCATAGAGCAACTCTTATACAGAAAATAGTTCAGGATTTTTCGCACCGATATCAAGGGTAAAATGGAATGTTTCTTTTTCTTTGTTTTGAATGTTGCACTGGATTTAATAATTTTATTAAAATGTTTGGCCCAGTTTTTTAAATAGACATTAAAGTACAGGAATAATAATTTCTTGGCACTCTCAACTGCAAGATATTTTTGCATCCTATAAGTTGGCAATACTAAAAGGTATTTTACTTTTGATTCATTTCACAGGATGGAAAAATTTCTTAATAGGATTTCTTAAATGACAGTGAAATAGAGTTCTTAATGACTTGTATTTTGTTTAATACTATGAATGTTACACTGATTCACGAAGATCAATATAATATAATCTAAGCTTTATTATTCTTTATATTTTCCAAACATTTTTTGTTTCAAAGGATATACTCTTCTTCCTAAAACTGCTTAATATTCTCTAATAGTCCTGTTAACTCACCATCTATTTTTCCAAATTCTTAATTGTTTTTACACATAATATCAGTAGCTTTCAGTTATTAATTATTGCACTATTTTGCTCTTCTACTAACTACATTTATACTGAAATGACTAGAATTTCAATGTCGACTGAAGCACATGGAGAATTTTATTCTGTTATATCGATAACATTTGCTCATATTTAAACGTGAATATTCAGATATTAAATCTGAATGACATGCCTTATTAATACTGTGGACATTGTTACACTGATAAATATAACAATAACATTACAGTACTTGATTGACATACTAAGTTTAGGGATGCCAAAATTGATATGAAGTAGTGATTAGATTATAAGATCAAGGCCTGTTCTTCCATGAAAAGATTAAATAATTGTTACAGACATCTTCTGGCTTAGAAAGCCCTGTGTCATCTTGCCTTCCGCTTGTTCATCATCATTTTACTGCTGTTCCTAATACCCAGTGTGTCCCGGCCATACTTGCCATTTTTATACCTGACCTTTCCAATAGGTGTTTTCTCTGCCGGAAACACTTTCCATTGATTTTGTCTTTTAGATTCCGTTTCAGTGTGACTTCCTAGGGCCTTTCTCTATCAATCTACAGTGTCCTAACTGTTTTAATTTTTGCATATCCCTTATCTGACTTTTCAGTTGTTTATTTTCTCCATCCACTATAATGCAAGTTCGGCACATTAGATTGATTGCTCGTGTCTGTCTGCATCGATGCCAGGCAGAAAAAAGGTGCCACTTGAATGTACTGTTTAATCGGTGAATGGATTTCTAAGGTGTGCGCACTCCATTTCCAGTTACAAAGCACTTCAGTGTATATCATTGCATTTTCAAAGCACACTCAGAAGTAGGTGACACTGGTGTTGCCATCTTTTCCCCATTCATTCATTAGTTTATTTGTTGCTGATGGTATCTTTGTGTTTTGTTGCTTTTACCTCATTTTAAATGACAAAATAACTTGAGGCAGTGATTCGCCCGTGATCACGTTCATGACACATAAAGCCAGGACTTTAAAAACTGACGTCTTATTCTAGTTTTCATTTAATCAGTTGTTTTCTAGTATATACAAGTCAGTAGTGGTTCACGGGCAGTTTCCTTCAAACATAATCAGTGTCAGTTAACCTCAGTTAATGAGTAGATTGCTTCAGACCTCCCATTACGCTTCTGAAATATGTGCTGCTACCGAAATCACCCAGTCATATTTGAACTCTGTTTTGATAGCAAGTTTTTAAATATTCTCTTACCAGGGAACAAAGAATGGTCAAGAAAGTGGAGTTGAAATTGGAATTGACACAATTCAGTTCGGTGCTCCAGCTTCAAACGGGAATGAAAACGAAATTGTTCCTGTGCTTTCAGAAAAAACTACTGACAAAATACCCGAACCTAAAGAACAACGGCAGAAGCAGCCACGGGCAGGCCCTATCAAAGCCCAGAAGGTAAATATAATTCCTGTTCCAAGTGTAATTGCATAAAAGCCACTAACACTTGTGGAGAACAAGTAACAGTTTTAAGTTAAATTTTGTTTTCAGTGGATGCATTTGGTCATGATGCCTTTTTGTTAAAAACATTGAATTTAGCTTCCGGATTTGAGTCCAGTAGAAAACAAAGAACATAAACCTGGTCCTATTGGAAAGGAACGTTCATTAAAAAATAGAAAAGTAAAAGATGCCCAACAAGTGGAGCCGGAAGGACAAGAGAAACCAAGCCCCGCTGTCGTCAGAAGTGCAGATCCTGTGACGACAAAGGAAACCAAAGCAGCTTCCGAAATGTCTGCTGAGATCGGAACAATGATCTCGGTGTCATCTGCAGAGTATGGCGCTAACGTGAAGGTGAGCGTCATGCAGCGATTCCTCGTGCGGGTGGTGCAGACTGTCTGCAACAGCAGTGATGCACTCTGCCTGAGGCATGTATCTGCACACTCTATGGGTTATTCTTTCTACAGAGATGAGATTCCATGTTGTGCATGTGATCTAATGCGATTCCTTACAGTAAGTTTTTTTTCTGTCAAAATTACTCTTAATTCTGGACCATTCCGTAGTTTAAAATGAAAAATGTCTACATACAAGATTGAAATGCTTTTCATTGGGTTCGTAGGCTTTGAAAGAATGGCTCTACAGTACTTTTTCCGTTAATGGAGTTACAGTGGAGCCTTATCTTGCCCACCAGTGAGACTTCAAAGTCAGGAGATAAGGCAAACTCTAGGAACCCCAGCAGAGCCAGTTTCTTTCTGAAGTTGGAACAGATCACTGTGCTGTTGGCCGAGCACCAGAGGTCGTTGACTTGCACTTAGGGACCAAATTGAATGAAAGATGCAGATGTTTAAAAAATATGCATTAAGGCAGGTTACACTGAGTGCCTTGTAGGGACTAACACTTGTTGGAATAGGAAATTTGTATCTGCCATTTCACGTTCACTCTGGGACATACTCTCATTGAGAAGAAAGATAGATGGAATCTTTCATATTATTTGAATACTTTTCTCTTTTTAATTGCCATGAAACTCAGTGCATGTAAGTAAAAGCTCATGTAGTTCTGCTCTACCATAGTTAGAGAAGAGTTTCATGATTATAAACAAGGAGTTTATCCTAAAACCTAATAAATTGTGACAACTAAGATCTTGACATTCATTTATCTACATAGGTTTATTTTGAAGAGAATAAAAAATCAGTAGTTGAAAGTAAGCTATAGATTATGATAGATCAAGTTTGAGAACCACACAGAGTCCTTTTAGTAATCCACAGAAGTAAACATTTAGTCCCATTGACCACCTCCTAGTTCTGTACAGTGCACTTTTAAAAATGTGCAGGACCCCGTCAGTAATTGAAATGCTGTTTCAGTGATGAGCTCATGTTTGCTTTATCCCACTGTTGGTCTTTAAGTTCAGATTTGAGTGAGTTGAGTCTTAAGGTCTACTCTCCTCTCCTGCTTTCTTCCAAAACAGCTTTACAGCAGTTAGGCTGTCATTGTAAAGTGACTCATTAATTCAGTTTAAAACGTATTTTTTCTATTACTACTTCACAGGAGTCTGTAACAGACTATACTACACCTTCCTCTTCTCTGCCTAACACTGTGGCTACTAATAATGCAAAGATGGAGGATTCTTTGGTTAATAATGTAAGTAATCAACCTGAGAATGTGGCAAGTTGGGACAGGAACATGGGTCTTGTTATCTAATACATACCGTGTGACCAATATTTAACTCTTCTCAGGGAGAGTTGATAACAAATTTGGATTTAGAAGTACTATAGTAAAATTATAATTAGCAAAAATGGTCAGATCCAGACTTGTGGCACATAGGCTCATTTTCATAAGTACTAATCCTGTTTACCTGGTTTTGGTAAGAATTTTTGTTCTTAGTGATCACGTTCTACAGATTCAGCATTTTCTTTTGTTGGTCATTTTGCTCTTAAGTGAAACCTTTTTATAATGCAGTGAAAGCTCACTCAGAGCATTACCAAAGATTCCAGTATTCCTGTTTGAATTAAAAACCAAAAGTTATGCTGGGCCTTAGCCACAGCATTCCTGGTGTGAAGACTGAGCTGCAATGTGTGTAAGTACCTCGGAGACTCTCAGATGCTCTGTGAAAAGGTGACAGTGTGTCATGTACATTTGGCTGAAGTTTCTAGGGCAACCATGTTATAATTCAAGATTGTGTTAAAGGTCAGTACAGTCTGTCTTTCTGCCTTATAGTTCACTGACTGAAAAATTAAAAGCCCAAAAAAGTCAGGTAACCTGCTGTGGTAGAGGAGTGTTTTAGAAGTGACAAGTACAGCCCTTGTCACAGAGGGCAGGTATGGTGGAAATTTGGTCAGCTGCTCTCTTTTTTAAATGCAGCCCTCTATTATAAGCCAAGGCGTATTCTTTTGGGGAAAAAAATGTATAGAAATTAAAGGCCTTTCACAAAGGGCGTTAAGCTTTATCATTTTGAGAATAAAAATCTTGATTGTGTTTTCTTACCGTGTTTTTCCTGTGCTTTCTGATCTTCCCTCTAGCATCAAGTCTATAGAATTTCAGAAAGGTGAGGTACTCAGGGATCGTTTACTCCAGCTTTGTAGTCCTGCTGAAGGACTCTTAATATGTAGCTGAGGAAAAGGGAGATGAGAGTGAGTCCTACATTTTCTCTTTTTGATGGGAGAGCACTTTAGGAGCCAGTTTAATTTGTCCAACTTTCAGATGTTGTAAAACTTCATGTGCCAAAACCGAGAGAAAAGTTTGAATTTATTTAACTTCCTATAGGAATTAACGGAAAACTTGGGAAGGACAGAAAGACTTCCTGGCAAATTAAGTGCTAATGTCACTAGGCAGATTGTCAAATATTGAATCAGTAACATCTCAATAAAGCTTAATTGTCCTTTAATTGTGGTGTCTTGTTTAAAAAAAAACGTGTGGAGTATTTCTTAGATGTTACTTTTTCAAGAAAGTACATAACACTTTCTGCCTAACTGCCCTCTAAAATATAATTTATGCAGTGTAAGGAAGGAAAGATCATTATTCTCAGAACCCTTTAAAGATCATTGAGAACATCCATATGAACATTTTAATGTTTTCTATGTAGTCTACAAGGCTGATGTACATAGTAAGTGACTTGTGCACAAAGAATTGAAGAGAAAAGAAGGCCCAGTCTCGTGTGTGAGGGAGGGGTCCACATTTGATTTTTAGTGGTGTATCTAGAGTGTTTTTGAAAACAGGAAGATCAGCTTAGGTGAGGGAATGTTATGAATGGTCATCGACTTGGAATGATTTCACAGCGTTGCTTATTTGTGCCACGTGTGGTGGTGATTCTGAACTTAATGTGTTAAAAACAATGTCCTATGTGGGAATAATTTTAGGATCTTTTGAAATGTTTTTACTTCCTTCATTAGTCTGTTTGGGGATTCCATTGTATGCATAAATTTTTTTATCTTTAAAAATTATACTTTAAAAAGGCTTCTCCTTATTGAAGCTTAGTATACTTTTTTAGGATCTGTCTTTGTAATTATTGGTTAGTGTTACCCAGTGTGACACTTGTTTTGAATCTTGTATGTCTTGAAGATTTATGCAAATGGTTTTTTATTACTATTACAGCACTGCTATTTTAAAGATTTATAAAATAATCTTTGTTAAGTAGTCCATGGCACTATAATCTCCGTTACGTAGTCCGGAGCATCACAGAGTATCTGGCACCTTCTAGCATCCCAATCCTTTTACCTAGGCAACCGAATGAGCCATCAAAATATGCCATTTAGTAAATAGTATATAATAAAATCTCAAGATCCAGAGACTTAGAGGGAAAAATGAGATAAGGGTAGCGAGTTTCTAATATTTTCAAGTTTCTAACAAGATTTGCCATGATTGTGTTATTACTGTAGCAAAATAATTTGTTTAGTATAACAGAAGTGGAGGCTGTTACTCTATGCTTTCCACCTAATATTTCTTTTGTTCTTGAATCTAGTTATTAGAAAGTTGATTATTACAGGAAAGAGATGAATTTCTTATATTTCCACTGTCATATTAAATGCTTCCGATAGAACCTATGGATCCCATAAATGGTACAAATTGTATTCCTTAGAGCTTTGTTATGCACTGTATGGTCCAGGGACCAGCAGCATCAGCGTCACCTGGAAGTTTGTTTGAAATGCAGAATTTCAGGCCTTACTCCAGACCACTTACATCAGAATCTGCATTTTAACCACATCCCCAGGTGATTTGTATACACATTCAACGTGAGAAGCACTGCCTTCAAGTGTATACCTCATATTTGGGACAGACTCAGTTCAAGCATAAAAAGACAGTATTTCTCTTTGGAAGTTTTATCTAAGCTGTCCAGAATTACCAGTTGCTATAAACGCAGTGTAACTCTAAGTAATCAAACATTCCCCTTGGCTCTAATGAAAACCAAACGCCCTTATAGTACAGTAGCATTATCTGTAATGGGGCTTTCGTGGCAGACTTAGTTAGATTGTGATGTTTGTTGCTACCTTTTCAGGTGCCCCTGCCCAACACCCTTCCCCTCCCTAAGAGGGAGACTCTCCAACAGAGCTCCAGCCTAACTTCAGTTCCTCCCACTACTTTCAGCCTCACCTTCAAGGTACGTACGCTCTCATCTCTAAGGGTCCTGGAGTACTGCATGCAAGGGGACATAAGCTCACAATATTCTTGATATTTCTACTCGTTTTGTGTGGTAAGCAACAATACTAAGCTGAGGAAATGGAACGATGTCAAATTATGCCTTAAAATTTTATTAGCTTCTAATATCACTTAGAAGTGACTCGATATTCTTATACCTAAAGTAAGGCCTGTTGTGCTTGTGAATTTTGTCTAAAATTATAGCAGAGCGTTTATAGCCCATGTTTGTACTTGTACTAAGCTTCTCTTATTAGAGATCTCAATTTTGGGATATGTTAGTTGTATATATATTTAAAAAAACCAATTTGGTGTTGCATGCTTTTTTATCCTAAGTACCAATAATGATAAGTATGCTAATTTTCTGTCTTTCCTGTAAGTTGTAGGAATTGAGTGAAAGCAGTGTAGTAGTTGCTATGAAGAGGTAATTGAGTAATACAGGTG
>CM053517.1:3080293-3098540 GCA_028627145.1 Eidolon dupreanum
GGCTCTTGCCTTAGTGCAAGAACGCAAGTCCTTACGCCATTAAATAACAGTATGGAATATGGTTATCAGTGTTTAACCACAGACACAAATAATGAACTGGCAAGTACGGAGTTTCAAATTAGATCCTTGGAATATGGCAAAATAGAGGCTGGTTGTCTTGCCCTAAACGTAATTATTCAAAGCACATTTTGCTAGAAGGGAAGAAGATAATGGACATTCTCAATGCTCCAATTTGAAGTGCTACTTGCCTCTTAGTTTCTTGAAAAAGAAGTTCTGACAGTTATATACATGGGTTTCATTTAAATTATGCAGCAATCTTTTATTATTGTCCCAGACTCTGTTTAATGAAGATCTCTGTCATCAAATCAAGTACGGTATTTCACAACTATAACAACTGCAAGAGAAAAAAATGAAAAAGGAACATGTCAAAAATCAGATTCGCATGGAATGTGAGAAACAGTATTTCTAAATGTAGCGTGTCCACTTCTAGAAGCAGATAATGAGGACTCAACTTCTGGCGGAGATGATAGCTAACAAATGGAAACGAATAAGCACAAATAATCCGAAACGACCTAAATGTCTAATGTTGGCACTTTGATCAAATCGATTATGGCATAACCTTAGCATACAGCTGCTAAAGTATTTTAAAGATATTTAATACCATGGGAAAATATTTATAAGTATCCATATAATCTTAGTTTTTGAAAAACATGTTTACATATCATTATGGGGAAACTTGAAATATATACAATAGTTATATTAACAGGAGCTAGCTCTGTGGTAAGGTTACAGTTGAACTGTACTTTCTTAGGCTATTCTACATTTTCCAAATTGTCCACTGACAAGGAGAAAATTCTGAGATGTTCTGAGTTACAGCAGGCGGGAGGGCAGAAGGGAGAGACAGGTGAGGGTCACTGGTTCACAGGTGCTGCTGGTTCAGGTCGCACACCCAGGCCCTGGTCCTCTTCTGGCTAGCATTTGGCTCGACAAACCCTTTCTTTCTGAGAAGCTTTGAGCTGTGAAAGTTTGTTTAGCGTATCTTGTCAGAAGCAGTATTCTACCTTCAAAGGAGCAGAAAAGGGTGCGTGTGGCACACACAGCAGTCCTACTGCGGCTCATCGGGCCAAGGTGAGGATCCCGTCGTTGGCCCCTCTGAACCCCTGGATCGTGCACCCACACCTTGTGGCTGATGCGCATGCTTTACTGAGCCAGGGAGGGTAACAACCCCTCAACCGAAAATGCGTGTGGCCATCTAGGACATCTGGCGTCTGTGCCATGGGAGGGAGTATGCTTCTTGTTTGGATACCACGTCTGACTGTCCCTAAGAAGCTGCCCAGGGCAGGGGTTCTCTCATCTGAATGGTGAGTTACTGAGGGGACGCCCTCAAGTCGGGTTTATTATTATTCTGTTATTCACCAGTACCTGTTTGTGTTGACTGATTTTTCTGAGGTAACTGAGCTTACAGTGACATCTTGTGGCCACTCCATATAATTACGGTCTGGACTTTCACAGTTGGCCGAACAACGACATTAGCTTAGCTCTGGAATTACGTGACAGTGGCTTTCACTCCAGAGAGACCGCTGCTCCTTCTGGCCCTCTCACGGGTGTTTCCAGGTGACTAGAAACCTTTGCAGAAGTGTCTGGACTCACTGTCCAAGATATGCGGCTGTCTCACAGGGCCCCCAACAGAAAAACACCCCCCGCCCCAGTTTTAGGGTTAGAAGGAACATTTCTGGCATGTCTGGGAGGTACACCCCAGTACTTGGAGCCTGCCTGAACACCGTGTGGTGCTCAGGTCCCCCCGAGACACGTATGCGGGCAGCCACCGATCCACTGGGAGACAGCTCTCATAAGCAGCACGTTGCAGACCCAAAATGATCTCTTGGCCTCCACGGATCAAGAACGAAACTCTTGAATCATGGGGAGTCAAAACTCCACACTCCCCCATCCCTCACACACTTCAGGAACCCTGGCTGGTGTTGTACATATAAGAATTATGAGGCTATTTCGTGCCTGTTTTTATCTAAAACGGTTGCTTAACTAAAGTTGACATGTCTTTGCAATTCCCCGAATAGGACACTTGTGATTTTACAATCTAATTAATTAGACTGTAAGTTAGAGGTTAAACGCAGTGCAAGTAAATTGAGAAGTTTATTTTACTCGGAACCCCAGCTAGTTATATGTACACACACTTTGGTCCCTCCTCCTGTGCCTTTTCAACAAAATGGACCAAGTTAGCCAAAATCGCTTAAAACTCTTGTGGTCATTAAGCAAGTTTAAAGTCCACATCGAGGGTCTCCCTTAAAGACAGAGTTCCACACCTCTCAGGGCCAACGGGGACAGGGCGGAGATGCATTCTTTGATTGACATGCAGAAGCTTCTAAAAGACAAACCAACTTTAAAACCGGCTCTACAAGGATCCTCACAGAAACTTGGGCCGGGCCATCAAGACTTCTGTTTCTCCTGCCTGAACCCTGACAGGGTATTCCAAAGAATTCAAAAACTCTATAATCAAAAATGTGGTCAAGGTGAGTGTTCGGAGTTTCCGTGCATTCTCAGCCTCCTGAGCTGGGAGCCGCTCTCCCTGGTGCTGACCGGCGGGAGGGGCGTTTTCCCTCGGCGGACCTCCTTCACCTGCGGCCGCTTCCCTGGGAGGGGAGCAACCTGTGCTCGCTACCACCCAGGGAAGAGCCCTGCCCTCTCAGGAGGGGCTGTGCAGACGGTGCCCGGGGAGGGCAGCTGGCGGAGCTCGGCCCCTGGGGTGCACTCGCTTTAAATCCTCCAGACCTGCCTCCGCGAACGGATGGGCCTGTGGGTCTCGCCAGACCCGCGTCTACGTAAATGTGCTTCACTGTGGGTCACCCGCACACGAGGTAAAAGCCATCACTGAGGAATGCTTCGAAGCCAAAGCCACAAACTGGTGGACAGAGGTCAAGCGTTTAAGAGTCGTTAGGACACGTGTCACCTTGAAAAAAGAAGGCTCCCGTGATGGGATGAGTGGGTCATGGAACACCTTAGACTGACATCAGGTGACTGCCAACCTCAAGAAAAATTTCTGTGCATAAAAGGACACTGTAAAATGGCACTCAACCCCCCACCCCGTGGCACATCCCCCCAAGTGTCAGTCTGGCTCCAAGAGACCCAAGGCATAGCTAAATCCGTTACTATGCATGTAATAAAAGCGTTTCTTTCATCTCGAGAGCTGGGTTTTGGATCTGTCATCTATAAGGCACACCTATTGGGGTGCAGGTGGCAGCGGGTCAGGTGGGCTGGGGACTCCCGCAGCTGGACCCAGTGGGAAAGACGCACGCTTTGCACTCCCTCCTTGGTAAAGCCATAAAAGGCTACTTGCTTACTTTGTAGTTGTCATTACAAGTTAAGACTTCTAAAGATTAGGAATTCTAACTAATATAAATAATGTGTTTCCAGTAAAAGAAGGTATAAGGTATGGAATGCATTTCTGAGAGAATTAAAAAAAATGGTTTGTCAGTAAGTCGGTGATGTCTAAATGTATACGAATAGACAAACTAAACTGGACAAGGACAGTTGGAGGTTTGTGGGAAAGAATCTTGAGAAAGAAACTTTGGTCAAGCTAAATAAGATTAAAATAAACTTGAATAAATAAATTTAAATGTCAAAATTAAGCTGATACAATATTAGAATTGTTTTCTCTGTTAAAAAAGACAGTTTTCCTGTACTATTGTTATATTCTTAATAAGAAATTGTAAAAAGAAAGCAAAGATCTTATGTCTTATTGAAATTATTTCCTGGGCTCTGTATATATCAGGTCTTTGCTAAATTAAATTGTCTTAATAGTAAAAGAGATAAATTTTGCTTATAATTATTGAACCTGCTGTATTTGCCTACAAAGTCTCCAACTGTCACCATGATTAAATAAGTATTGTTCCATAGTGACCTGTGATCCTATCTGACAAGGCATTTTAGAACTTGATATCTGACAAACTTCCCCAAAATTTAAATCTGAAAATTAACTGACAGGATCTCTGAAACATTTTAAACAAAATTCCTTTCTTCATAAAGGGAAAATTAAACTAATTAGGCCTATTTGAGATGCTAAAATTACATGGGAAGCATCATCAAATCAAAAATAATTGTTGTATTTGTATGATTAAAATGACCGTTCTTGAAATTATATAAAATTTGTAAGAATCTACAACGTCCTAATATGTTTTTTCATTTGCAATTCTGGTTATCTTAAAGTGGTGTGTGTTGCAGAGAAAGGCAAATTTCTTTATCAGCTGTGTTGTCATCAGATCTTTAAGCATGTCACTTTTAGTCTGTCATTTACAGAGGGTCGCTGTTTTACTCTGATACCTTTGCGGTTTTGTTTTATCTTCAGAGAAATTCCCGGAAAAGGCATCTCCAAAAGAACGCTCTTCGACCCACTGGAAAGGTCCTTTCCAGGTACTTCTTGGGCCTCGTATGCGGCCGAGCCCGAGGGTCTGACTGCTGGATCCTCGTTTCCCACCTTGGAAAGCCTCATCCACCTGAACGGTCCCCCTGACCAGGACGAGAAGCCGCTGACGTCTCGCGGCAGACTGCTTCCTCCCAAGAGTCTAGCCCAGGTCTGTACGCACCTTAAGTATTGGGCTTCACTCCGCGTGATTCTTATACTTCCCACTGTTTTATGTGTGTTTCTGTTTAAAGACACCCTATTTAATACATACCGTTGATTCATGAACACTGAATTCATGGCCACCAGCACTACAATGCCTAAGTGAAGCTGTCTCGCACACCTGCCTTCTCCGAGAGACACGGCACGACTTAGCAACGCCAGACAGAACTGCAGCACGGCACCCGGGGGCCGTTTCAAACAGTGGAACCGCTGACAAACGCGCAAACGTGTGAGAAACGTGACACTAAACAGACTCTGAAGGACACTCGTTCACTCTGGGAGAGGAACCTGGAGGGCAGAGCCCGACCTCATCACACGTTGGGCATAAACACGCTCATCACTGCTCTGAACCCATCTGCCAACGCCCGCAGAAGCACCCCAAGGACTGACGGGGGGCTGACGAGTCCACGTTAGCCGGCAGGTGGATTCACAAACCCAGAAGCCACAAACACAGACGAGGACCAAATTTACATCACTGTAATGAAACCTTTTCTGTTGAGAAAGAGAGTATCGCCATGGATTTTTTCAAATGGTTATTTTGAGACACTTTCTAAATCTTCATAAAATCCCTGTAAACACAGGTAAAGAGGCCTTGGAGAAAAGGAGAGTGTAAAAATAATCTGACTTTAAAAAGAATATTAAGGATGCTTTAAGGACTAAAATCAACTTTAAATCTAAAACAAAAACAAAACAAAACGAACTATGGTCTGGAGAACTTATCTAGATTTGTCTTCCAAACACCATATTACCAAGTGCAAGCATGGGAGCATTAACAATAAACAGGAAGTGAGCATTTTGGTCCTAGGTGTTAACTGCCGCAAACAAATCCCTTAGCCCTGCGTTTACATACAACTGAAGAGCATTTTCAGATGTCTGCAGATGCTCGGTTAAGACTCTAGACTCTAGACTCGGATCAGAAACCACTACTCAATCCTGACAATCATACTAGGTCAACTAAAAACAAAATGAACTCCAAAACAAATGATACTCCCCTTATTAATAAGCCAGTAAATACTTACTGATAATCACCAACAAAAGGATAACAGCAACCAAAGCCACGATGGCTTTTATCTACAACACAAAAAAGCGGAAGATGTTAATATGAATCTTGACTTTACTCACGTGACTATCTCTTGTGCTATTTACCACATTATACTAACGCATCAATACACAGGCTCACCCCTTGAAAGGTCTTCAAATTTTTCTCATCTCAACTCGGTTATCTGCATCTTAACTCGGTTATCTGCATCTTTTTTTTTGTTAATAATCTGAGTTCCCCAAATTTGAAGGTTCTTTCTTGCCTGGATTTTATTGTTTGAGGTTGTACTGCACAGTAAACAAACCAATCAAAGTCTTTAGGGGCCTGGACTTTTTTGTAAATCACACTTATTTTTGATACCAGGGAAAGTACGATACTTTTACTAACTCTGTTAAAAAGCATCGGGGTATGACGAATGACATAGGCACCCAGCACTAATGATCTGACATACACAGCATGAGGCGGCTTTTTGTATAGTGCTTATTCTCGAAGTCTATGAGAATTCTCTCGGTTTTTCTCTCCTTACTTTCTTCTTGGCATTTTTTATCTCCATTTGGAGGAGGAGAATGTAGGTTCCTCACGAATAACGTTATGTAATAAATAACTTGCTTAAGAACATAATGTCAGTTTCAGAGCTGAGAGGAGAAACCTTAAGATCAGTCCTTCGTCAGCGGCTTAGTATTTTAAGTTCACATCATTTCTCTCTATAATATTGTCATATTCCTCACTTAACCTTAAAATGTATAAATTATAAATTAACTTGATTTTCCTGATGAATGCAAATGAAAGTCTTATTTTCAAACATTTTCACAGATAATTCATTAAAGATGGTTCATTCAGGAAAAAAGATGTCCACTCATTATAGACATATCAAACATTCTGTGAGTATCACAAATAACAACCAGAAGTAGCCAATGAAATGTTTCTAAAACAGAACTACTGGTGATGTTTTGGTGGCATTACATTCATGATGAGAACAAAGTGACCAAGAGAATATGGGGAACCTTTGCAATTTGGACACTAGGTATCTATTAAAATTATTAATTGCGATAACCCAAAAATGAAGAAATAGACAAGATCGATCTGGAAGGCACATTTTCAGCAGGTGTCTGGGTCCCCATCACACTACAAACTATAGTACTCTAGGCGTGACAAGGTGATACGGAAAATGTATGGAAGCTTTGCTTCTTTTTTTAACCTGAAAGTAATTCCTAAAGTAATTTAGAATTTTATGGTAGTTTTTCAACTTTATCCAAAGCATACATCAATGTGCCCTGCTAATTTGTGCTAGGCTTAGAAGATTTATGTGGCAATATCAATATCCATTTTAAAACACTTGGACAGTTTTCTGCCTTGGGTTTCTAACACTGGCCAGCAGAGGTTTACACCCCAAAACAGCAGCAATGTGTCATCGCATCCAAAGCGCTTTTCCCAAACGACAGGGACAACCATGTCACCACTGAACACGGACGAGCCTCGGGGCCTCCTAGACACCTGAGAGGGTGCTCACCCCACCCGCTGATAATTCTGTTCACTTACTTTTAAAGTCAGGTTTATTGAGATATATTTGACATAACATAAAATTCACCCTTTTACAGTTCATTTGGCTGGGTTTTGACACACACAGTTGTCACCCATGGGCCACCATCACAGCTGAACGGAAGGCATTCTCAGCTCTCCGAAGGGTTCCTTCATGCACTGCTGTGGTCGATGCCTGCCCTGCTACCCTTACCCACCGGCAACCTCGGAGCTGGTTTCTGTCCCCATGTCCCTTCTCTTAGCCCTTCCTAAGTCTTCATTGTGAAGTCAATCCAGAACACGGTAGTGACACAGAGACTGCTAAAAAATATTTTTAAATTAATTCAATTTTCCCCCTTAAAAGCATACTATTCCTCTGATCTGAACCCCATAAAGTACAAAATGAAAATCTGTAGATATGGCTAAGAAAAGCTAGGCAAAATGCATCATCTTTTTGTGGCCACATGAACAGGTGTATGGGGAGAGGAGGTGAATGCCTCATGGACCTTTTGTTCTTCCAAAAACAGTCTATAAAATAGAAAACTTCTATAGAATTAAAAAATTGAAAAAAAATAGGTTTATTATTTAAAGAATAAAGATTTTAAAACAGAAAAACTTAAATTCTAGACAAGAGGAGCAATGAAACATGTTTCCTTCCAAAGTTCCATTTCTGAAAGCAAGAGGTTTCAACAGGCAGACAAAATTAAGTAAATCCAAGGCAAATCTTGGAAGAAATCTTAGCATGTCAAAGTCAAATTTAGAGACTTATTGCTAAACCTGAAAATGAGAGACTAAAAACAATGAGTTTATGTATAAGATTTTCAACAAGTCCAAAATAACACATGGAATCGGTAGGAAAAAGAAAAGAAGTGCTCACATGCCAATGAAATTTGCTATAAAATCTTAAAAGAAACATTTTATTTAATGATAGGCAGCCATACTTGATTTAAGAAGTAAATTAATTTCTATAAAATGTTTTGCAGGAATATATTAGCATATAACAATTCTCATTTTTCCCCCTTGTTTAAAAATTTCTCTATTTCTTATTTCTCTGGAATAATGAGTGATAGTGGGTTTTTTCTCAGCCACATGTGCCAGAATGGATTCTGACATAAATTGCCTTTTTCCCCATTCAAAAACAAATTTTTTTTTTCTAGCTTCCATTCTATCTTTTCAATAGTACTAGGTAATGCTGTAGGCTGCTCCAAAAGGCACTAATAATAAATTATATGAAAAATTAATATTTCTCGTAAGTTCAGAGGTAGCTAAACTAATAAAATGTAGATCACTTTCTATGAAGAAAGCCATGAAAACATCCTTTTAGGCACTGCTTGATTCCTTTAATTATTTCTGTCCCAAAAGCTATTCATTCATTTGACAAACAGTTACTGGGTTCCTACCCTCGCCTGGGTTTAGGAGACGTAATAAAAAGCGAGACAGTCGCAGCTCTGTCCCCACACAGCTTACAATCGAGAGGCCCTTTTTTCCTTCTTGTCTTTGAAGAGCACCAAGGTGCTGTCCAACCGAGCTGGGACCTTCTGATTTACTCACTTTGCATCCGCGCCACCACATTTGCCTCCGAAGCTGTTTGGATCTGTTGCTAAAAGCAGTTGCATTATCCGATAAGCTTTCTATATCACATAGAGGATGGAGAGAAGGATTAAACGACATAACAGGATTCTTTTATCTAGTCACACAAAGACAAGAAAATATTAATTTCTACTTCTGCAAATTTATTCCCTTTTAAGCATGAAAACAACATCCTCCCTGTCTTCCACCCACAGCCTCTGGCATTCTGTACTGTTAAAAAAAAAAATCAAAAAAAATAAAAAGCAAAAAATGGCTGCAGGTTAGTTTGCTCAATCCATTTTGACAATAAGACAAGAAGAAGTCTTCCCAGGGCCACAAGTCTTTCAAATAAAGTTACAAATTCTGGTAAGAAAATACTCTTTAAAAACTCAAGTACTTGGCAGAACTATAGAAAAAAATTCATATGTGGAGATTAGATTCTTAGAAGACACCAAAAAGTGACTGATTTAGAAGCAAAACAATACGAGTTTTAAAAGTGGCTAAATAAGTTTTTTGGTTAAACAAGTCTGTCAAAGATTAATCGGATATCCAGCCTTTCATCATTTAAACAATATCTGAGTGTCTAATATGTTCCAAGAACTGCTACAAGTATAGACACTAACATCTGTCAGTAAAGAAAGATTACCAAGTTAGCAGAGAAAGCATAAAATAAAAATATTAGGGAACTCTGAAGTAAGTGTTGAAAAGTAGTGATTAAACTTCTTGAGATACAAAGCGCATCAACACAATAGGACCAAAGAAAAAAATAACTCCACTTTAACTCTTCCACAATGAATTTTTAAATTATCCATTCTCAACTGATTAATTAAAGAAATAATACAATAGTAAGATCGTTTGAAATAAAGGGAGCTAAGGTGAAAACATTAAAACCATAAAGTTAAGAACCAAATACCATATTCCTCAGCCAAGATTCCTAACCTTTGGCTTGATAAATGGGAGAAGTTAACTATTAAAACACAATCTCTAATGTCAAGAAATATGTGAAATATCTGTACCTGATTTGTCCTGTAGTTCATCTAGTCTCTCCCCTCTTTCAATTACCTTTGTAATATTTTCTTGCATGACGTCAATAACTTCATCCACCTGATTCTGAACACTAGTTAAAAACAATTAAAAAATTCTTTTGAGAATTTCACGACTTTTGAAGCTTTAATAGACATGATAGAAAATAGCAAGTTCTCAGGATTCTTCGCCCACAAAATGTTTTAAGTTTAAGGTATTATAGCAATGTTCTTCCATTGGTAGACTTGAGTACTCAGGCAGTTAAAGACGACATGATAGAAATAAAAGTAGTATCTAACTTAAAAGATAGTTTATTTTTAAGATCGTTTCTGCAAATCAAAGATACTGTCAGAATGCTTAGTCACTGCAGAACTTAGTCAAACGGCTTGAAAATAATCAGCTGCATTTTCTCTTCGGTAAGGAGCTGAGGCGTCACATAGACACAGCTGTCACCTGCTTTGCTGTACAGTTCACGCACGAAAACTGACAAAGGATTTTGCCCAGGTATGTTAGAAACCTATGGAAAACATTCGGTTTCCGAATGCAAGTGTGAGGGGTGTGCGAGGGCGCTGACACTCGCTGGGTGTGACTGCGCTGGTTGCTGGTTTTCTCTTAAACATGTTTACGACGGCTGGCAGTGCCCAGAGAGGTTCTGAGGCCACACGAAGATGCAGAGAGAAAAAGGTCTTTGTTCCTCAAAATAAAAACATGACTGCCTTCTTCCTATGAGGGGATGAGGGTCTGCACTATCCAAATTTCAGACTGTTCAATGAAAATTTATTACCAATTAGAAAATTTAAAAATCGCTTTCCAGCTTCTCTCACTCGGGAGTTCCTCTGCAGGACACAAACACAGAAATGTTTACTGTTTTAAATATCTAGTTTTCCTCTGTTGCTCTAATCGTTAGACAAAAACTACCTTAAATTAATTCATGAAATAAGTGACATTAAGAATCGAGAGGGATATCTTGGCTGTGGAAGTGCCCCCTGATATTTTCACCACAAGGCAGCAGAATATACACTCTTTTCAAGTGCACATGGAACGTTTTCCAGGATAGATCACATGTTAAGCCACAAAACAAGCCTTAAACAAATTTAAGAAGACAAATAATATTGAGCACTTTCTCCAATTACAATGGTATAAAACTAGACAAAATTACCAGAAGAAAACTGAAAAACATACAAACACATGGAAGCTGAATAACATGCTACTAAACAATGAATGGGTTAACAACAAGATCAAGGAAGAAATCAAAAGATACCTTGAGACAAATGAAAATGAAAACACAATGACCCCAAATCTATGGGACACAGGCAAAGCAGTCTGAGGGGAAAATTCATAGCAATACCTCAAGAAAAGAAAATCTCAAACAATCTAACTTTATACCTAAAGAAATGAGAAGAACAACAACAAACCCAAAGTGAGTAGAAAAAAGGAAATAATAAAGATCGGAGGAGAAATAAGAGTCCAAAAAAAAAACCAAACAAAAAAAAAAACCTAGAAAAGATCAATGAAACCAAGAGCTAGTTCTTTGCAAAGATAAATGAAATAGATAAACCTTTAGCAAGACTCATTAAGAAAGAAAGAGGGCCCAAATAAATAAAATCAGAATGAATGACATGTGACAACTGACGCCACAGAAATACAAAGAATTATAAGAAAATGTTCCAGTTATATACCAACAAATTGGATTGCCTGGAAAAAAATGGGTAAATTCCTAGAAATATATAATCTTCCAACACTGACTCGGGAAGAAACAGAAAATCTGAGCAGACCGATAACTACTAACATAATTGAACCAGTAATAAAAAAACTCCCAACAAACAAAAGTCCTGGACCAGATTTACCAAGTGAATTTTATCACTCAAGTAAGAATTAAAATCTATCCTTCTCAAATTATTCCAAAAATTGAAGAGGAGGGAAGGCTCCCAAACTCATTTTATGAGGCTAGCATTATCTAGCCAAAGACACTACAAAAAAAGAAAATTATAGGCAAACATCTCCAATGAACAGATGCAAATTCTCAACAAAATATTAGCAAACAAAATTCAGTAATACATGAAAAGATCATATACCATGATCAAGTGAGATTGATTTCTGAGATGCAAGGTGTGGACAGGACCCGAGGGAGCTGGCTGAGCTGGCTCCTCTCCCTTTCACTGTCTGGATCTAAGCGGCTCACTACATCTTCGTTGGCCAAACCAGAGGCTGGAGGCAGCAGAGACTCTCTCCTGCTGGCTTGGAAGAGGCACCATCAGTTCTATGGCTACAATGAAATGAAGTCTGTCGACACCTGAGTCTGGTCGTCACAGCCCTGGCGACACCGTGACTTCAGGCTTTTGGGACTCCGTGCAGACGGCCTACTTATAGTAACTAAACTTCTGAGCCATGGAAAGCGTGAGATGGTAAGTGTGTGTTGTTTCAGGTTGCTAAGTGCGGGGCAAGTTGTTACACAGCAACAGAAAATGAAGATGTCCCGTCTAGTACTTGACTCAATTTCAGAATCCATGAGCTATGATCAGCCTAAATGTGGACGCATTTCTTCACACCAACAGCTACCTGACTAAGCCGCAGCATCTCACCCAAACCTGCTGGCCCGTTACAGTACCCTTCCCGCCATTTGTCACCTAATCCAGAATTAGGGCAACAACTACCGCGACTACCGCTCCTGAGCACCTGATCCGGAGCCACTCAGTTCTTCTTCCCCGGTGAGGCCAGTGTCCAGGGCTATTGCCCTGCCCCACCCACTCCTTCCCCCTTCATGACAAGACTCATAGCCTTCTAAAGTTAGGTCCATCCACTGCAGCGTTATCCATCACCTACCATCAGCAACGTGTGTAGAAAAAGCTTTAGACTGAAAATTAGCCACAAAACTTAGATCAATATATGGACTAGGACAAATAATATAAAAAAATTCTGGAAGTATACAAAAAGAGCTGTACTTCAAGAAACTAAATATATTGCTTTTATTATCATTCTGAAAATGAGAATCAAGCAATAGATTTAAAACAAAAATAGACCTTGAGATTGCGCTAAATAAATGGATTTGACAGAAGGCAATAAAGTCAAGAAAAGTCAACAACCAGAAATTGCATTTCCTTAGCTATAAGTCAGAGGTAGCTTTGTGAAAATACAAGAATTATTGGGTTTTTAAAACTCAGCAGTTACATATTTTGCCTACACCAGGACTCAGCAAATTTTGTCTCTAAAGGGCCAAGCAGATAATAGATGTTTTAGATTTTGTGGGCCATCGGATCTCTCTCACAACTCCTTGAATCTGCCACTGTAGTGGGAAGCAGCCACAGGCATGGCTGTGTTCCAGCACAACTTTATACACAAAAGTAGGTGGCAGCCGGATATGGCTCACAGGCTGTGGTGTGCCCATCCCTGGTTCGCACAGAAATATGATGATCATTTAAACACTTTAGTGTCTCAGAAACTTACTGTTTAATTTTATCATTTCTAGGTCCAAACCTTGGTCCAGATGGTCCCCTTCTGAAAACAAAATACCAAGTGCATATTAATGAGAGGATTATAGAAACAAAAACAGAAAACATTCAGCCAGGCTGAATTCTGAACACGGATCAGTCGGCTGGCATAAGGGACATTTCACCGGCGCTGCTGGAACTGAGCGACACGGAATCCTGCTCTGGTGCTCAGCGCTGGCCACCACCTCCCTGCGACTGAATTTTATAACTTTCAGAGAAATGAGGGTTTACATAATCCTTAGTTACACACAGGATGTCCTAATGATTAAACTTTGAAATACCATAATAACTAAAGTGCCAGCGAATAGAAATAGCTTTATGACTAATTATAGAACACTAAAAGTACAATGCATCTTAATTTGGGCTATAATGAAATGCTGATTGCCAAGGATGAATAAAGAGAAAAATCCGTTCTAAATGCTAAAATTTTTAAAGGACATTTTAAAATTATTCATCTTAAACTTACCAATATGGCTAAAGGGAAATTCAAGAGTCTACGAAATATCAGCATATCTCAAACTATTACTTCTCTATTACAGTTCAGTGTGGTGTCACTTTAACCAATTTTAATATTCTGGAAATAAAAAATGGTGGATATTTTAAGTAATTACCATTCTTTTGATTAGAGAGTAAGGCATAAACCACAAAACTCAAAAGAAAATAGGTTCTGTACCAATGAAACATGACCTCTCCACCCCTCTCTCCCCTCAGCCCCGGCAGCCTCCATTCTACCTGTGTCTCTGACTGACTTACACCTCGTGAGAGTGGAATCATGTAATATTTCTCCTTTTGTGACCGGCTTCATTCACTCAGCATAACATCCTCGAGGTTCATTTATGTTGTAAGCATGAGTCAGAATTTCCTTCCTTTTCAAGACTAAGAAACATTCCACTGTACGTACACACCCCATTTTCTTTAGCCGCTCATTAGTGATGAACGCCTCCCAGCTTGTGGCTATCATGAATGCTGCTGCTGTGAACATGGGTGTCGATTCATTTTTTAAAAATTATTTCAAGAACTGCCTGTGACTTGTCTCCCTTTGAACACGCAGACAAAACCGCAGCGCGTGGAAGCTGCGTTCTGAACGAGCGTGTCGGTTTGCTGTCAGGCCCCTGGGAGATGCAGAGCGGGCTGGGAGTGGACCTCCAGTGGGAAACCGCTGTCCTGAGGAGCCAGTGTCTCCTACAACGGTATTGAACTTGCATTCAGGCAGCCGTTTACTTAACCAAAGCATCTGGCCGCCTTTTCAATGCTGAGTTCCCTTTTGACACGCGGCTACTGCTGCAGACTAAGGGTTCTCACAGTAATGGGCACTTTGTGACTCTAGAAATCTTGTCACCTGCAGGAAGTTATCTTCCCACTTCATCTGATCTTCCTGCAAAAAAGGATACTATTTCCTGTTATTGGATCTGTTTTATTGCCTGTAGGCCCTTTTTGTCCATTGCTTCATGGCTGTCAATTGCTTTTTAGAAAATGTTTTTATTTGAGGAAAAAAGGCCTCTACA
Organism: Eidolon dupreanum; assembly: GCA_028627145.1. Taxonomy (NCBI): domain Eukaryota; kingdom Metazoa; phylum Chordata; class Mammalia; order Chiroptera; family Pteropodidae; genus Eidolon; species Eidolon dupreanum. Next base: position 3,095,072 of record CM053517.1, read on the forward strand.
AAAAACTGCACAACATTATAACAAAGAGGGAGGTAAAAGGTTTCTCTCAGGCAACCCTCCCACATCAGTCTCTAGAGAAAACCTCTGTAACAACATGTCATCTTTCCTGACTTTGCGAATACAAACAGAGGCATGTAGGTATGAGAGCACTTTCTAATCCTAACTGCAAAGGATTGATCAGGCCATTTAATTTTGACAAAGTATCAAGGCAATTCAAAGGAGAAAGGATAATCTTTTCATCAAACGGTGGGGGAACAATTGGAACACGCCCCCAGTTACTCTTCACTTCTACCTCAACCATATATAAAAATTAACTTAAAATAGATTACAGACGTAAATGTAAAAGCCAAAACTATAAGACTCCTACAAGAAAACATCGGAGAAAACTTTAGTGACCTTGAGTTTGGCAAAAATTTCTTAAATAAGCAAACACAATAAAAGAAAAAATTTAATAATTAATTTCATCAAAATCAAAACTTTGATCATCAATAAGTACTGTTATGAAAAGACTGTTACTAACCAGGGGAAAATATCTGTAAAACATATCTGACAACTTGTTACCTTGCATATATAAAGAACTCATAACTTAATAGACAAACTTATAACTAAGCAAAAAGGTTTTAATATACAATTCATCAAAGAAGACATGAAGATGAAAAATATGCACAAAAAAAGATGTTCACTATAATCTGTCATTAGGGAAATATAAATTAAAACAATAACGAGATACCACTAAACACCCACAAAAATGGCTACAATTAAAGACTAACCACCTAGTGCTGATGAAAATTTGGAGCAGCCAGAACTCTCATACAGTGCTGGTGGGAATGTAAAATGGGATGCCACTTTGGAAAATAGCTGTCAACATATACCAACCATTACACTCCCAAATATCGACCCATGAGAAATTAAAACATTATGTCCACACAAAAACCTGTAAGGAAATGTTTATAGCTGAAAACTAGAACTACACCCAAATACTATCAGTAAGTGAATGGATGAGAGAACTGCAGTACATTCATACAACTGAAAACTACTCAAATAAAAAGGAACAAACTATCGATACATGCGGCAGCATGGATGAATCTCAAAATAATTATGCAGAGTGAATGAAGCCAATAAAAAAAAGGCGTAATGCATAGTTTCATTTACAAAAAAATTCTAGAAAATACAAACGATAGTCATAGAAAGCAGATGAGTGGCTGCCCCGGGACTGGGAGAATGATCAAGGGGCATCAGGACACCTCTGAGGCTGTGGCTGTGTTCATTTATTTGACGTTGGTGATGACTGCATAGGTGAACAGCACATACGTCAAAACTCACACTGCGCACTTTATATGCATTTTATTATATGGCAATTAATCCCGGTAAAGCTGTTACAAAAATACTTACAGAAAAAAGTCCTCTTCTTCATCTGAATCATCTTCCAAAAGATTTCTCTGTCAAAAAAAAAAAAAAGGAAAGACGAGTCTTCAGATTCAGAGGGCTAACGAACTGTCAGGGAGGAGGAGTAAGGCAAGTTCTCTGCTGGTGGAAGGGTGCCACGCTTTCGGAGGGGGAGTAATTACGTGTGCTTCACGGGGAGCTGAAGGATACAGAGCCTCATTTGCAGACTTTCCAATGATAAAAGAAAATGCCATAAAACCAGAATCATATGACTGACCACGAGGCAGAAAGGTCACTGAAGCTGGTGTGGGAGTAGGGAACTGTGGGTAGCCAGGAAGGACCCAGTCCCTCCCTTCCTCCTGCCTTCCAGTCTCTCTCTCTTCGATATTCATTTAAAGGATAGGCTTGAGCAGCCTCTACGTGCTAGGACTGTGCTAAGTACCAAGCACCAGCTTTGAACAATACAGACAAGGTCTGAGCTCTCACAGAAAAATATCTGATGGTGATAAATGCTATGCAGAGAATTAAAACGGTGATGGGATAGAAAGTGACAGGGTGACTAATGAGATTAAGCTGTCATGGAAAATCACTCTCAAGAGGTGAAATTTAAGCTGAGATCTAAATGATAACAAAGAACCAACCAAAGATCAGGGTAAGAGCGTTTACTGCCGGCACAGACTGGCTAGTACAGAATAAGCCCTAGTGTATTAGTTGTCATAATAAATGTGAACGGTTTGAATTCTATTAAAGACAAAAACTACACATAATTAGACTCAAAAAATTCCAGCTGATAACTGTTTACAAGAAATTCATCTAAAACGAATGTCAAAGAAAAGATGGAAAAAAAGAGGAAAGACACATCAGCAAATTCTAAAGAAAAAAAAGTTAGAGTAAGCCAAATTAATATAAAGGCATTAAATAATCCAATAAGAAGATTTTACAATGATAAAATGCACAATCAACGAAGAAGATTTAACAGCAATGAATGTTTATACATTAACAATATAGCTTCAAAATATATTAAGCAAACAGTACTCAAAATACAAGAAACTGATATGTTTAAAATTATAGGGAAGATTTAGCATATCCTTCAGAGACAGACTAAGATGACAAAAAATAAATACTACAAAACTCTGTACAGAGCAAATTTTATTTTCAATAATCCAAGAAATGGATAAGCCACAAGAGAATTTTAATATATCCCCAAAACTACACAGGTCACATTCTCCAGCATAATGCAATGGAAATTAAATAACAAAAGGACATTTTAAAACACTTCTAATTAACACATTAAAATGTAAATGGAAGCTTAAACTATTTAGAAATGAATGACTCTTGGAACTTTACAGAACAAAATTTGTAGAGTATGGTCACAGCAGTAAAGAAAAATGTGACCTTAAATGTATTTATGAAATCACAAAGATTAAAAATATATAAAGTAAGTATTTAACTTACCCACTCTTAAGGTGTGTAAGTTATTCCTAAGCAACATAAAACCCCAGAAGTTTTAAAGTTAAAGATTAATGGATTTGATTGCATAGACATTTAAACATGAAGAACACAAGACATTCATAAATAAGGTTAAATAGCAAGTAATAGATTGGGAAAAAGATCTGCAACATACTTTCAGACCAAAAGTCTGATATTTATTTTACATAAAGAGCTCTGACAAATCAGTAAGAAAATGACACAATGTAGAAAAACATCAGAGGAGAGGAAGGACAATTCCCAGAAGAAGAGCTAGCCAATGACCACATGGAAAGATGTCCTAAGTCAGTAACATTCATGGAGATGCTTTCATCAGTTCCTTCAACAAATATTTCTTGAACACTATTCTAGCTAATAAGTAAGAGATAATCAGTACATATATGATAGTTTATTTGCCTTAGAGGTTGATGATACCAAAGGTGAAATGTTTTTATTATAGCCGCACAATGAAAAACACACATGAAAACCAGTGTTTTCACACTCATTCACTGAATGAACATGAGTGCTTGAAACATAACATCGAAAAGGATAAGGGGACAGATTTACCACTTCACACCCACCAGGCAGAGAGTTAACAAGTGTTGGTGAGAAGCAA
>CM053517.1:3099040-3129728 GCA_028627145.1 Eidolon dupreanum
AGAATTTCTCAAGCCTATGGAAGGAGGTGGACGTTTGAATACAACAAGTTAACAGAACACCTTATTATTTCAACACAATAAGACTTTCTCTAAGACATAGTATATTACAACTGTTAAAAGTTAATGATAAAAATTCCCCAGGCAACCAGGGAAAGACTGTCACCTACAAAGGAAACTCCATCAGATTATCATCAGATTTTTCAGGAGAACCCTACAAGCCAGGAGACAGTGGACTGATAGTTTCAAAATATTGAAAGAAAGAAACCGCCAGCCAAGAATAATATATCCAACAAAGATCCTTTAGGTATAAGGAGAAATAAATGCTTTCCGGGGGGGGGGGGACATAAAAAACCCCACAAAAAAAACCAAACAGTAAACAAAAACAAAAGCTGTGGGAATTTACCAGTCCTGCACTACAGGAAATGTTGAAAGGAGCTCTTTTAGGAGAGACAAAAAGAAAAAAGTATACAAAACTTTGAGTATGATGACAGACAGACAGAAGCATGAAGTTGCAACTCTGTTTCAGAATAGGGCATTAAACTCTTAATTATAACATAAAGGTTGACGGCAGGAAATGTATGAAAAAGTAACTATAATTATTGTAATTTGGTAACCAATGCACAACATAAAAAGGACTAATTTGTGACAACAAAAACATAAAGGGGAGGAGGGAAAGGACTGAACTTGTCCAGGTGAATGAAGATGAGATGTAATCAGAAGAAAAAGGACTACTGTATCCATGAGACATTTTATACAAACCTAATGGTAACGACAAGACAAAAAGCTAGAACTGATATACCAAACATAAAAACAGAAATAGCAGAAAAAAAACACAGAAACCTGAATTAAAAGAGTACACAGAAACACAAAGGAGAAGAAATCATGGAAGATACAGAGCAACCAGAAAACAAAAGATAAAATGGCTGCAGTAAGTCCTCATATATCAATAATCACACTAAATGTAAGTGGACTGAATTCAACACCCGAAAGGCACAGAGTAGCAGGGTGAATTAAAAAATAAGACCTAACTATATCTTGCCTTGAGAATAGCTATCACAGCTCCAAAGGGAAACAGGCTCAGAGTGAGGGGTAGAAGGTGATACTCCAAGCAAATGGCAACCAGAGAAAAGGGGATGTAACCATACTTATGTCAGACAAAACAGGTTTTAAGACAAAAAAGGTAACGAGACAAAGATGGACGGTTTGTAACGATAAAGGAAACAATTCATCAAGAAGATTTAATACTTATTAATATATATGCACCCAACCTGAGAGCATCAAAATACATAAAACAATTATTAACAGATCAAAAGGAGGAATTTGACAAAAGTACAATAATAGTAGGGGACTTTTAATACCCCACTTACAGCAATGGTTAGATCATCCAGACAGAAAAGCAACAAGGAAATACTGGCCTTAAATGACACATTGGATCAGATCGACTTTATTGACATTTATAGAACTTTCCATCCCAAAACAGGAGAATACACCTTCTTCTCATGTGCATGTGGAACATTCTTAAGGCTAGACCAAATATTGGGACACAAAACAAGTCTCAATAAATTTACGAAGATTGAAATCATACCAGGAGTATTTTCTGACCACAGATAATGGTATAAAAAAATGGTATAAAACTGGAAATCTAGAGTATACAGATGTCAAATTATAAAACTGTACATCTGAAATTTATACTGTTATTAACCAATGTTAAGAAAATGTTATTAACCAATGTTAATAAATTAAAAAAAGAATAACACTAATTCCTTCCCTCAAAAAAATATTTATTGAATGCTTATTGTAAAAGTAACCTATCTACAATGTTCATAGCAAATGCTGTCTTCCAAAATGGGGCATAATTTCTAGATTTGTGCATATCTGCATAGAATGTTCTAAAATAAATTAGAAATTGAACATTATATAAATACTACTTTGGTTTCTGAGACAATTACAGGACCAGAATCCTTTATCTGCAATTCGAAATCTAAAACGTTCTGAAAAACCAAGAGATTTTGTTGGTCTGGAGACAAAACTCATTTGGAGGAAAACATGACCTGAACTGATGTTAGCTAATTTACTTGCATACTTTATTTATATAGTTAAAATAATCAGACATTTCACTGAGAAGTATTAGTGTTTGGAAGTGCTACTTCAGACCCTGAAAAGCTGTTATATAATATACACCGAACTGCTTTTCTAAAATCTGAAAAATTCTAAATTCCAAGTCTATTTGGCTCCAGAGTTCTGAATAAAATATTATATATTTATATATTCCCTTTGAAAGACTAGACAGAAGCTGTGATCAATAATGGAAGCTGAATTCAGTTGAGTCACCAATTTAAGTAACACATACTTTTCAATGTTTACTGTGAAGGAAAAGAGGATTAGAACATAAGCATAAACTTTAGATTTTTCTAAAAAATCTAAATTATTTACAAAGAGAATAAAAATATATGTTGAAACTTCTTTTTTTTTTAAAGCTTAAGATTCGGAACTTACCCTTTCACTCTTCACAGAACCAGTGACATCGTCGTCATTTAGGTGGCGCTTGAACTTGGGAGGCATATTTTTTACTCTAGAAGTACTCTTCTACTTCCCAGCAGAATGAGCATTCACCACCTTAAAGGGAAAACAGATTCCATCAGACTTGGGATGGAAGATGGAAGGTAAGGCCTCAGGCAGAGCACAGGGCCCTGGGTGCTGGGCCCTCCTTCACGCCTCTGACTTCGACTACTCCCTCCTCGTTCTCTCCTGCAGGGTCCCTGGCCTCTGTGCCAGGCCTCAGGACCTAAGAAATAGTCAAAACCATGAGAAAAATGGATGTAACTTTCTTAGAAGAACATGTGGAGGAAATTAGTGACAAAGATTTTATAAAACAAGAGAAGATTGTACAGGAAGGGGGAAAAATAGGAGGCACCTTCCTGAAAATGAGACATTAAATGCTTTAGGATTTTAACTTGGAGAAGACAATGGAACACTTCCAGGTTTCACATTTAGCTGCTTGGACAGTGATTCAGTTTCCTCATCTGAAAAATGGAGCTTTCTAGGCTTTTGTATCACTTTCTAGTTGGGATGGGCTAATCAAATACAACTGCAAAAACATTCTGTAAACTGTAACATCTTGTTCTAAAGCATAGCACTGAGTATTCCGAGAAAAAGGATGTTAAATACTGTTCGACAAAACCAGGTGTTTTTTTTTTCTACAGAAAGTCTCAAAGCCTTTTATATGCTAATATGCATTGTGATTTTCCAGGAAAATGCTTGAGCATGCAACATACTCAATTTTCTTGAGAAAAAGCTGACATATGCAAATATGAGTTTTCAGTATCTTGCTCTAGAAGACAGATGAATAATGAGAATAGCTAAAGTGTGCCCAATGTTTTGCCATGTGCTAGACACTGTGCTCAGTGATTTACATGCATTTTCTTTTACTCCTCTGAAGTAGGCACTAGAAAACTTAAGAGAAAGATAAGGCTGAATAAAGACAAGTAACTTATGGCGTTGGTCACTCTGCTCATAGAAAGAGCAGAAACACAGGCCTTAAAGTTAATCAGTGGCTGTGCATGATCAGTTGTAATATTTATTCAATTGGTTGCCCATCAGGTTATATCATTCTGCTTAGAAAGACCACTTTCCTATAACAATCAACAGTCCTCTTTCTCCTTCCACAAGAAACTGAAGACAATCTTTAAATTACTCAGTCTGTTGGTTGTTACGCACTAAATAAATAATAAGCCCAGAGTCTACTTTCATAAACCGAATAAAAGTTACATTTTAACTTGGCTTCTTGTCAAAACAAATTGATAGGCACTTTTCTTTGATAAGAAATGTTTCCAAACCAGAAATGTAACCATGTGTAACAAAACCCAAATTCTTGCCACCTGAGTAGCATCTCTAGCGTTCTGCATTTCACAGTTTCTGTCATGTACATCTGGCCCATTTTATTCCTCATATTTTAATTTCAGAGTCATTCATTCATGCAGAAATGTTACAGAATGCATGGAAAAACAAATGACAATAGACACAATTGAAGAACTTGAGCTTTTAATTATATCTGTATTTCTTTTTACATGTTAAACCCTACAAAGGGGCTGCCTCAACACCCCAAAGCAAATAATAGGCAGACTTACATAACATTTTTATGAAATATACAGTTAAGCTACAAGCTTAATGATGAGCAAGCCCATATTCTGGTCCCATAATCCAAGGATCAGCTTCCTGAAGGCAAGAAACCAGCGTCCGACAAACAGAAAAGCCATCGGCAAAAGAGCAGGCAGATTAACTACGCATCACGAACCACAGGGAGACTGATATTTGCACCAAACAACTCAGAAATAAATCCCACTCAGAAATTAGGCTTATACAGAGCCTAAGATTTCTCCCGCGAAAAAGTGCATATGCATTCAGGTGTTTGTGTCTGGGTATATATGTAAATAAATCTTCATGATGTCTTTCAACACTGAGGGCAGAACCCCAGTACACGGTTCACTTAAAAAATGTCATCACCGTATGCTTCCTATGCCACCCGCATACGTTTACACTTTAATGTATTTTTTTGAAGAGGCAGCGCGTTCTCTGTTCAGTGGCTTTACACATAATGCACTTCTAACCTGTTGTTTAATAAATGCTGGCTTTTCACTTTACGCAAAAAGCAAACACAACACCCTGCGTGTTTCGCCCCGCAAACGCTTGAACGTGGGCAGCGGGCTTCCGTTCCCCCCTCCCGGCCCGACTCCTCGCCCGCGTGCCGCGTCGGCAGCCGCGGCGGGCGCAGTCGCGGGAGGCGACCCCAGCTGGACGCAGCCCGCAGGTGTTACTCTCCCAGCCGTCAGGGCACGATCGCCCGCACCTGCCGGTCGCGAACGCAGCGCGGCCGGCGCGTCCTCCCTCCCGAGCCTTTTAAACGCCGACGCGAGCCGCGCCCCGCCCGCAAGCAGCTCCGCTCCCCGCACGCCTCGTCGCCCCAGGTCTGCTCCTGCCCGGTCCCTGCGGCTGCCCCCCGCCTCGCGTCGCCCACGGCAACCTTCGCCCCACCCTCGCCCCCTCGGCCGGCCGCACGTCCGCGTCCTTCCCCACGGCGCCCCGGCCGGGTCCCGGTCTCTCCCCGCTCCGGGCTCCCCTCACCCCCCCAGGCCGGTCCCGCAGCCCGACGCGGACGTTGGGGAGCAGGGGCGTCGTCTGTTTCCGTCCTGCTCGCACCGCCCTACCCCGGGCCCGGACGGGCGCCTGTACCTGGGGCTCCCGGCGAGCTGCGGGGAGCTCTGGGCGGCCGCGGGCAGCGGCGCAGGAAGGTGGGCGCGGAGGCAGTGGGCGCCCACCGGCGTCGGCCGCTTCGCCGCAGCTGCGCCCCCGCTCATCGAGGCCCTCGGCGCTCCGCGGCCCGGCGCCAGGCGGGGGGGCGGGGCCAGGCGGAGGGCGGGGCCGCCGACCGCCGAGCAGTCGATCCCGTCCCGGCTCTCCACCTGCAGAGGCCCTGGCGGACGCGGGGTTCGGGCCAGGATCCCCAGGATTATAGTGTGCTTTCCATAAGGGGACTGGTTCCCGAGGTTCTGTTCCGCCCGGGCGCGCTCGGAGAGCGTTAGGGGAGGTGGGCGCTGCTGAGGAGTCCCTCGGGGCGGGGCGCCGAAGGCACGCTGGGGACTGGGCTGATGGGACCTTTACAAGGTGGTGCCTTCTGCGCGGTCCATCCCCCGGGCCAAGGCAGCCAAAGAGCAAAAAAAGGGCTCCAAGCCCGAAGCCTGCTTCGGAGAGCCTAGGGTTTTCTGAAGTCGGGAGATCTGTGTGACCCCTTGTTTACGGAATCAGAGTTAGACTTGGAGAGATTGAAGGTTTCTAATCACTTTGGACATTAGGAATCTCTAGTCCAGAGAGATTTACTTGAGAGGTTGCATAGTTTGGGGCGAGGTCTCAGTTCTTTCCCCTGTATCCTTTAGAGGTCGAACCTAAAATAACTGGGTCCAAACTCTAGGCATGTTCTGCTCACTCCCCCTGCTCTCCACCCTCACCCCACCCCGCCTCTAAGTTGGCAGCATGTTAAGCCTGCAGTTGCTGGGCACAGCAATCCAAAATGTTTTATTTGCCCACACATGCCCCAGCTGGGTTGTTTTACTCTTTTTTCTTTTCCCTGTGACTTGTTTGCTACATGTCTTTTTTACTCATTATTTATGGTCTTCTGTTGCTACAGTGTTTTGATGCATATTTAAGCTTAATTGAAAGATATTTTGGCTAGGGCACTGACTCTCAAGTTAATTTAGTAGTTCAATCACCTGAAAAGCCTTAAAAATGACTAATAACACACCTAATTGGCTTAAACTAACTATACTAATAACATATTTCATAGTCAAACCTTGAAAGAAATGTTTCAAACAAGTATTTTAACAGAGTCAATGTTGTATCTCAAGAATTTCTGCAATTTAAATGTTCATTGAATTGAATGAATCTTTGTGGGGGAAGAAGGCAGAGGCTGTTTTTTTCTTTCTTCGCTATTGGGTAGCACAGGGTCCTCAGCTCTCAAAAGTGCTTTCTGAAAGAACCTGAGAGGCTCCTTTCAGTTCTCATCTTGCTTGGGTAGAGAGAAAATGTGAAGGCAGGAAGTGATACATGAAAATAGATCTTCTTTCATGTTACTTGTAGAGGGCTTTTGGAGTAACCTTTAAAAATTATGCAGTTGGAACCACATCCATTTTGACTTATCTCAATCATATTTTAAAACGTACTTTAAAACAGTGTGGCCCCTGGACCAACATCATTAGCATTACCTGGGAACCTGGTAGAAGTGCAAATCCTTGGGCCCCACTATAGACCTGATGAATCAGAAACTAGGGCTGAGGGCTCAGTAATCTGTGTTTTAGTAAGTTCTCTAGGTAATTCTGATGCATGCCAAAATTTGAGTACTCCTTTGAGCCAAAATTTAATTCCACTTTAATCTGTTTAACTATTACCCAAGTCTATCTGGCTATCTATGCTAGTGAGGTCTGTAACAGCCCAGACCATAGATGCTCAATTCCAAGCCTATCTGCCCTCAATCTGTATTTGTCTCCTGTGATTTATAGTGCTGTGAAAAGCCAATGATGCACATATTTTAGTCTTTTAAAAACAGTGCCCTTCACAGGAACTTCTTTAAGATATTAGGATGAGCATCTGAAAGTACAGTATGTTCATTTACAGATAAAATAAGCGTAGTAACTACTTACAGACGACATCAGAATGACAAGGAAGCAGGTTATCAAAATGGATCTTAAATGGTATATACTGTGCTTTGAGGGGAGAAAAAGCAAGAGTAGGCACCTCTGAATACCTATTCTTCCTCTTAAGTTTTCATATTATTACATTATTAATAGTGGAAACCTGTATTCTGCTGCAGAAAATGTAGAGCAAAGTGCCATTTTCCTCCATATTAAAACTGAATTATACAAGTGGTTGAACTAAGGCGGGGGTGGAGCGGGAGATGCACAGATAAACGGCTACGATGGGCAGTTTTCTTTTGCTGTGGATCGGCTATGCTCACCTCTTACCTCACTTCCTCCTACAGGTTTATCTTTTCCGAGGGGGCGACCTCTTCCTCCAGAGTGCACCCCATGGCCACGCTCAGCCCCTGTGTGGCTCATGGTCAGAAGTGGTGACGAGGCTCGGAAACGAAGCGCACACAGAGCCCGGGAAGGCCGCGCGCTCTCCGCCGATGCTGGAAAGCCCAGACCAGAGAAGCCAGCCCTTGCCTGGGGAGCTTGGGCGCGAGACCAGAACCGTGACAGCAGGCCACTTCCGCCCGACTCTGGCTCGCGGGCCCGCTCCCTTCCGCCTCACGTAAATAAACGCTCGGCTCCTGAGACCCAGCCGGCGTGAGGCGAGCGCGTCTCAACCAATGAGGTGTCAGGAACGAAAACCAATGGCCAATGAGATGCTGGGATGGCTTGGGCGGCCGACCAATGGCGAAGCCTCGCACCCGGATGTGCTTACCGGTTCTAAAACCGAGCTCAGAAAGTGAGGGGTTCCCCACGTGGGCCAGAGGCTGTGGGCGCGGGGGAGAGGCCGAGCAAGTGTTAGGTTCAGTGTCTCCCGCGTGCGGTTGGCGTGTAAGGCTCATTCCTTTAGGTTCTGAGTGGGGGAGAAATCAATGTGGCTGTTGGTCGGTATAAAGGATTCCCACCGCAGTGTCTCGGAGCCAGCGGGTGGGGAAGCCCTTCCGTTGGTACCTCACAAGGGATAGGACCGTCTTGAAGACGCAGTGGGAGTATGAATCTCTTACCTAAGAGCTCCAAGGAGTTCGGCTCCGTTGACTATTGGGAGAAGTTCTTCCAACAGCGAGGAAAGAAAGCTTTTGAGTGGTATGGAACTTACCTGGAGCTGTGCGGGGTGCTACACAAATACATCAAACCCCGGGAAAAGGTAAGCCTGGCAGCCTGGCAGCGCTGTGTGGGTCTGTTCAGGAAGATGCGTCTTGCCTACCAAGTAATCCTGCACATGATAGTGACAGGTGTGGGAGCCCTAACGAGGCCCATAATTTCAGGTTTCCATGCATCGTTCCGACTAAAATGCAATTAAAAAACTTAAAGGTTTTCAGGTAATAGACCTCCCGCCCCAGCTAATCCTTCAATGAATAACCTCTTTGGAAGGTCTTTAGTAACTCAACCTAAATATGGCCTCCTAGAGAAGAAAATGTGCGTTTCTGTCACTGTGCATCCCCGTGGAGGGGGCAGCAGCTATGGCTTGACTGATAAACGAATCCTAGAGGCATCTGTTATCAAACGGTTGTTGCTGGCCTGCTGAATTTTGGGTGTGTGCTCAGCCCTTAAATCTACGAAAGCATCAAGATATAAAGCCTGGGCACATTCCAGAGGTGAAAAGTGCTAGTACAGTAACTGGAGGTTTGACAGAGGTGGGGTTGTATTGAAGGTAGGGAAGAAAGAAAGGTGGAGGAAGCTTTAGAGTGCTGTGTGTGTGTATGTGTGTGTTTCTTATGAGCTGAGTTCTCATAAGAAATTTTCTGAGCTGGTACATGCATTCAGCAGATGGGGAAACAGGCTCTGAGAGCCAGTTTCTTGCCCAAGATCATACATGTAGTAAGTGGTGACATGGGAATTTAAAGTCAGGCCCCTCTAGTTCCAAAGCTTATGCACTTCTCATTGTACCGTGCTTCTCCAGAGATGGTGACATAGGCGCAGAATTTTGAAGGGTCAGTGGGAGATTACTCCACAGAGAGGGAGGCAACAGCCTGTGTTTATGCTTGCTTCAGAAAATAGCAGAATATCATGAGGAGGAGCCAAAGGCCTGAGGGGAATAGGATTGTGCCAGACTAGGTTTTCAACAGTAAAACACATAGATTTCAACTGTAACTATTGCATTTGGGTTCTGTGACTTCCTGTCAGTTCTTGAGTAATGAATGCTTGTTTTCAGAGGAAAGACCAACCATGAGTAGTTTGTTTCTGCAATACGGCAAACCCATTTTTCACGTAACTTGCATTGTTGTCACTGAATGTGGTTTTCACCGTGAGTCCTGTAACCAGTGGTGTTCCAAGATGGAGCCTAGACTCAGCCCAGTGATAGTGCTATCTCCTGTGACAGTAGCATCTCCCCCTTTTGAAAACATGCAGCAGCCAAGGCAAGACTTGATTCCTCGAAGCACGTGAAGCTCATTCCTTTGCCTTGGTCACCTCCAGCGTGTTGTTTTCCCCCAGGTGCTGGTGATTGGATGCGGTAACTCAGAGCTAAGTGAGCAGCTGTATGACGTGGGCTGTCAGGATATAGTGAATATCGACATCAGCGAGGTCGTCATCGAGCAGATGAAGGAACGCAATGCCGGCCGACGGCCCCAGATGCGCTTCTTGAGGATGGACATGACACAGATGGAGTTTCCTGACGGCTCGTTCCAGGTGGTGTTGGACAAGGGCACCCTGGATGCTGTCCTGACAGATGAGGAGGAAAAGACCCTGCAGCAGGTGGACAGGATGCTGGCTGAGGTTGGCCGTGTCCTGCAGGTGGGCGGTCGCTACCTCTGCATCTCCCTGGCTCAGGCTCACGTCCTGAAGAAAGCAGTGGGTCACTTCTCTCGGGAGGGGTGGATGGTGAGGGTGCACCAGGTGGCCAACAGCCAGGACCAGGTGTTGGAAGCAGAGCCTCGGTTTCCTCTGCCTGTCTTTGCCTTCATCATGACCAAGTTCAGGCCGGTCCCCGGCCCCGCCCTTCAGATCTTTGAGCTGTGTGCTCAGGAGCAGGGCAAGCCTGTGCGGCTGGAGAGTGCCGAGCGGCTGGCTGAGGCGGTGCGGGAGCGGCAGCAGTATGCCTGGCTGTGCAGCCAGCTGTACCGCAAGGCTGGGCTGGGGAGTGTGTCCCTGGACTTGTGCAGTGGGGACACGGGGGAGCCACGCTACACCCTGCACGTGGTGGACAGCCCCACTGTGAAACCATCGCGGGACAATCATTTTGCCATTTTCATCAGTGAGTTGGGATTGGACCCCCTCTTCCCTGGAGGGGCTGGGGTGGGGCTTCGGTGGCTGGGTATGCCTTGGCTGGTTCCACCTCGCAGGGGACGGTACTTTTCAGAGGTTAGAGAAGCCGAGGCGAGAGGAAGGGACAGCAACGGCTCTCTGGCTACCTGCTTAGATTCGAAGCTTGTTTCTTCTCATCTTCCACTGCAAAGGCTTGACGAAGTGGGAGAATGGGATGGTTAGGGAGGGGAGAGAAGTAACAGAGAAAGTTAGAGAAGTCACACATTGTGGAGATGTTAGTTACTTTGTAACACTACTGGAAACGGATGCAGGGCAGCCCCTGCGCTGCGGGACCTGGGAAGGCCCCGGGGGAGTTGCGGAAGTTGCTGTCCATTGCTGAATTTAGACAGCACAGAGAAGTGGCTAAAAAAAGCCCTGGAACCAGACTGTTTGGATTCCAGTCCTGTCCCAGTCACTTCCTGGTGGTGTGATAATTCTTTTTGTGCTTCAGTTTCCTCATCTGTAAAATGAGAGTGTAACTACCTCGTGTAGTTGTGAGAAGTGAAAAGCACCTGGGATGGTGCCTGGCACGTGATAAGTGCTTTTTAAACGTTAGCATTGTTATGGAAGAGTAAATGATGCCAGGTTTACCTTAATAGTGATCAAAAGAGAGGCTGTGAGGGAATGCTTTCAAAAGTAGAAAATTTTAGACAAATGCAAGGTGTTGCTATGGTCGTGCTGGTCATTTGATGACTGAGCCTTTTTCCCAAGTATTTTTCAATCCTAACTGTCCAGCTGTGGGAACGAAGCGTGCACTGGGCATGCACATGGAGTCTGGGGCTGGACTGCCAGGCTTTGCCATTCATTAGCTGTGTGAACTTGGGCGAGTAGTGTAACTTCTCTGTCTCAATTTCCTCGTTTATAAGATGGGAATAATAATGCCACCTGCATCCGGGGCTGTTGTGAAGATTCAATTTGTTTCTGTTTGTAAACTGCTTGGAATAACACCTGGCATGGAATAAGTGTTAGTATTATCGCTACTTTCCTTGCACCAGGTACCTGCCTCCCTTTCCTTACAGACGTGCTCACACTTCTCATTGCCCTTGGTCCTGCCCCTGTCTGATGGCTGCTTTGCTCTAGGCCTTGTGCTCTGAGGAGTTTATGGCCCCTTAGTGGGTCACAGTTGGAAGGGATGCTGGGCCTGGGCAGGGCTGGCTCTCTGCCACGTGGGTCATATTGGTTGTGGGCTTGAACCCTCTCTCTAGGACTCTCTGTCACCAAGTGCCTGTTTCTAGTCCCCCAGGGTCGGGAGACCGAGTGGCTTTTTGGCATGGAGGAGGGCCGGAAGCAGCTAGCGGTCAGCGCCGGCTTCAGGAGGCTGATCACAGTGGCCCTTCACCGAGGTCAGCAGTACGAAGGCATGGACAGCATCCAGGCCGAGCTGTCGGCCAGAGTCATGGAGCTGGCCCCCGCCGGGATGCCCGCCCAGCAGCAGGTAACAGCCCGGGCAGCGGCTTTCACAGGTCTCTGGGGACATCACCTTAGCAGCCGGGAAGGCACACGGTGTCTTGGAAGGAGCTGGGATGAGCTCTGTGACCCTAGTCTGTTCCTGGAGGGCATGTCCGCAGCCACTGCTAAGTGGCCAGAAATCCCGTTCCCTTGCCCCAGGCCGTGGTGGCCCCGATTGAGACCACAGGGGCGTCTGTGTCTGGGGGCCTCTTGGGCTCTGCAGAGACAGTGTGAGGGAAGTGCTGTCCACCTTGCAGGCTCCGGCTCTCGCTCTGCGATCGCTCAGACTGTGTGTCTGTTTCCCCACTTTGCACAGGGTGTCCTTGGCCATTTTGCTTCTTAGAACCGTCGTTATCTGAGGGTAGGATGGGAAAGGGCCGAAACAGTCGCTCAGCATGATTTTCAGGATATTAGCGTTGCCATCTGGTGTTTTACTGGGAAGGAAACAAGATTTTGGCCAAAATGGTGATACCGTCTGTCTTCTGCCATCCTGGCCACAAGACAGGATAATTGACAGGTGACTGTACTGCAAGGGCTTTATAGTAAGGACTTTATCCCTCTTGATAGAGGGTGAAACCAAGGTACCTGGGAGCTTGGTGCTACCGTAACAGCTCGGAACAGAACAGGCTCCCGGGTCCCCGGCCTGGGGTTCTGCCCGCTGGGCTGACCTGTGCTTGCCGGTGAACGTGCGTTCGATGCTTCCCAGCAGACCTTGAGGTTGGTGTCCATCTGAGAGGTGGCTCCTGTGGGGGCTGCATTTGTGACTTCCACTCACCAGTGCCTGTGTTTCTGCAAGTCTGATGATTACTAACTGCTCAGGGTGGTCTTTAGAAAGAAATAGATGTAAAGATTGGGAAGAGAAATGGAAGAGTTTAGAGGGTAAACATATTTTTCTTTTAATTTTTCCCTCCTATTTAGAACAAAGGGAGGAAAAGGTGGGTGTAACTGAGGGGAGGGAGACGTTTCTCCACGCTCCTTCACAGTGCTTGCTCCCTCTGGACTTTATTATCTTATGCTGTTCAGGTTCTTCCTCCCATAATCATAGTCTTCTCCTGGGTGGGGGTCCCCCCTGGCTGTAATTGTCCCGGACTATTGAGAGTCCTTTTGAGGATTACTGTTGAGAAGCTCGCATTTTTCTTGGGGAGAACCAGCTGCATTTCACTCATGATTTTGGGGATCAGTTGGTTTTCAGAAAGGTGAATTAAACCTTTTACGATCCACTCAGAGGGCCCCAAAAAGCACTTTACTAGAATGGCAGGCCTCTGGGGTTGTTCCTGCCCAGAACCTTCGAGCGAGGGTTCCTCCTGGGCACGTGGGGAGGGCTTATGATGGCTCAGACTCCTTAACGAGCCGGTGTTCTGACCACATCCCTGCTGTACCTCCAGGTGCCCTTCCTGTCTGTGGGTGGGGACATTGGCGTCCGGACTGTTCGGCACCAAGACTGCAGCCCCCTGAGCGGTGACTACGTCATCGAGGACGTGCAGGGGGACGACAAGCGTTACTTTCGGCGGCTGATCTTCCTTAGCAACAGGAACGTGGTGCAGTCGGAAGCCCGGTTGCTGAAGGACGTGTCCCACAGAGGTGAGGTGTCAGGGGCCCAGGACGTGGCGTGGACTGTCGATTTGGGGTGGTCACAAGGACCTGGGAGCTTGGCCGAGACGTAGGACAGACCTGGATACCTGTGACCACAGGCGCGGGGTTTGCGGCCTGTCCTCGTCCCTCTGGGCTCTTGGGGCGTGAGTGGCCGCAGCAGAGCAGAGACGTGTGTCGTGCTCCGTGTCCTGAGCAGAGCCCGGCTGTGAAACGGCGAGGAGCAGGGGCGGTGGCTTACCACGTGAGTGTGGCTGTCGCTCCGGCGCCTGCGGCGGGAAGGCCACCTGTTCTGCGAGTTGCTCCGCGTGCGTCCGTGCGTTACCTGGGCAGGCCTCGGCGCCGGGAGCAGAAGCATGGACCCGGCGGCCAGCCCTGCCCGACTCCACAGCGCCACCCTCTGGCACCCGCTCCCCCGGGCTTTGGAGTTGATGGGTGCCTCAGAGGGCGCGTAGGCCAGTGCTGTTCAGTGGAACTTTCTGCAGCGGAGGACGAGGAAATTGTCCTCTGTCCATTCCTACTGCCCGCGTGGTTCGGTAGAATGATGCTGGCGTCGGAGACGGGCGGTCCCAGGTTCAAGTCCTGGCCACACTGCCTACTGATTCCAGGCCTAATTATTGTCTTCAGATCTTGAGGTTCTCCATCTGCCAATAATTGGAATTACAGGCTCATCATAGGAGCTAAAAGAGTTAAAGTCCTTGCACAGAGGGGGTGATTAGTAGCTTTAAGTCCTCCTTTCCTACAAGTTTATGAATAAATGTTTCTCCCGTGTGCTTCTCCGTGGAGAGGGACCAGGACTCCTCAGCCTTTCGGGTGTCTCTGCCCTTTTCCTTCTCCGACTCTTCTACCCACTGGTGTGTGTTGAATGTTTAACAGCCATCTCTTTGGGGGAGATACAGTCCTGATGTGTACTGTGGCATGAAAAGGGCCGCCACGGCTAGGTTTGAAGCCACCAGCCTGTCAACTGGGTCACACAGTTCCTGCATTTTAAACAATGGGTTTAAATTGTTTAAATTGAGCAGGGTCGAGCCAGCTGCAGCACACTGTTGCTCGTGTGGCTTGCTGTCCGAGGAGCAGTGTTCTAAGCATAGGACTTCATTTGTGTACCCCCCTCTCTCTCACATTTAGCCCAGAAGAAACGGAAGAAGGACAGGAAGAAGCAGCGGCCTGCTGACTCTCCCGAGGACCTCCCCGCAGCCCCGGGGCAGGCCATCGATAAGAGCTACCTGTGCTGTGAGCACCACAAAGCCATGATCGCCGGCCTGGCCTTGCTCAGAAACCCGGACATGCTCTTAGGTGAGGGAGTCGCCAATGCCTTGCACCGCGGGGAGCGCGCGAGGTCACCGAAGCCGTCAAAGCCAGCTGCCTTGCAGTAACGGTGGTTACAGGCCGACGAGAGCATGCACACGCGTGTCTTTCTTACTCCTAAGCTCATGACCATCCAAATAACTTTTCCTCCGAAGTCAGATTGTAATGTGTTGATGTCTAAATTGTTTCCTTCTCGTTTATTTTAAAAATTAAGGTATAGAACATATGCAGTGAGATTCGTAAACTACGTATTCTTCAGCTGTTCAACTTGGTGGGTTTTTATACATTTATACCCATGTAACCAGATGGAACATTTGACAATCACGTGTCTGGAGAAATGCCTTTGCACTTGAGGATTCCTGGCTTTTCAGGAATGCGTTGTTTGAAGGCCAGGTGCAATTCTATCTTGAATTTTTACTTAAAAAAATCCATATTATGGGTAGTGCGGTCATAGCCCCATCGCTAGCGACAGGTTTGGATCTGATAGGACGGTAGCAGACATGTTCGTGTGTCTGTCTGCACTTGTATCCGTCTTCACCCCAAGACCCCACGTGTGTCTTAGGGAAACACCTGCCCTCTCGGCCCGTCTCGGCATCGATATGTGTGCCTGGAGGCTCCGTTCTTGCATTCAGTCCTCAGGGTCTGTCTCCTTTGGTCATTCCTTCTCGTTTCTCGTCCTCCCTCCATCCCCCTGTAGTTGCTGTGGCTGCTCTGTGCTTAGGTCCAGAATTCGGGCCTTGTTTTCATGTGCTTTCTGGAACTCAGGTGGATTGCCCTGGCCTGGCGATGTGGCCGAGAGGGCAGCGCGGCCTGTGAGTGGAAAGCTGGGTGGAGGGAGTCGCTTCTGTGCTGCCCCGTGGTCATGAACCAGGCGTAGGCCGTTGTCCCTTCTGTTTCTTAGGGGGGTGTCTAATCACGCTTATGGTGGGACTCTTGATGTGATATCAGCCAAGTGCTTTGGGATCTCTAAGGGGCCGTAAGAATAACACACTGGTTCATCTTCTGAATCTGGCAAAGGAGGGATTGTGAGGCTGGGGTTGCGTTTTCAGATGTCAAATTAACTCTTAAATTTCTGTGGTGAGACAGGGAGGCCAGATCCCTCACTGTGTACTCCTGTGCAGCGCCAACAATCCGACTCCCTCTTTTGCTTTTCCGAGGCTACTACCGAACTTTCCAGTGAGCAGATGGTATAATGCCGCTTTATTCCTTTGTTACAGAGACTCCACTGGCATTGCTGGTGGTAGGCCTGGGCGGGGGCAGCCTCCCCCTCTTCGTCCACGATCATTTCCCAAAGTCCTGCATCGACGCCGTGGAGATCGACCCCTCCATGTTGGAAGTGGCCACCCAGTGGTTTGGCTTTTCCCAGAGCAGCCGGATGAAGGTCCACATTGCAGACGGCCTGGACTACATTTCCAGCCTGGCAGGAGGAGAAGGTACTGCTGTTGAAGAATCGGAGGGGTGTCAAGGGAAGAATGTGCCACGGTTTCTGGGCCTGCGAGGGCCCCTGGACTTCACCTCTGGGAGCGCGGCGTGGCAGCAGCGTCGTCTTCCCTTGTCCTTTGGTCGGCGTGTCCGTTCAGCACGTACAGAGTGCCAGCCACGTGCTCCGCACAGCACGGGGCTTGCGCTGTAGCCGCGGGTGGCACGGACCGTTTCCCGCCCCGTTGGCCCTGACACGCCAGGGGCTGCGCTTCTGACCCCGTCACCTTGCCACCCCCTCCCCATCCCAGGAAACCTAAAGTCTGTAGCTAAGTGAGGAAAAGGGGAAGGAAAGTTGGGGTCTGTGTTTTTTCTGCATCTTTCAGCCGGAGTTGAAGCCAGAAGTAGAGCAGGGCACCACTGCCGTCCATTGGTGGTTCTAAACCTCGGGGACATTTGGCAGTGTCTGCAGCCATTGTTTTGGTTGTCGTCGCCATTGGGTGGAGGCGCTTGTGGCATCTGGTGGGTAGAGACCAAGGATGCTGCTAAACCCCCCACAACGCACAGGACAGCCACTGACGACAGTGAATTACCTGACCCAAAATGTCAGTAGTGCTGAGCTCGAGAAACCCTGAGGCACCTGCTCCCCGGCGGGAAGTCTGGTAGCCCCAGAAAGGGAGACGTCCGGTTGGTTCAGTCCTGAGTGAACCTGGGGTCTCGGGCCACCCACCCTTCCTGGTCTGCTGGTTCCACAACAGGTGCTCTGTCCTCGCTGGATTAGAGTACTGTCCGGGAAGGCGTAGCAAACCAGGATGACAGTTTGGTGTCGGGATGGGTATTTTTGGGGCTGGGGTAAACAGATGCTGCCTTATTTTAATTGCAAACTGAACTAAGCCACATTAGAGTTTCACAGGTTTCGTCTCTGAGGCTGGGGCCACTTGGGGCTCAGGCCCGAGACAGCTAATACGTGTGAAGCATCTAAAACAGTGCCAGGCACGTGGTAGGGACTCAGCAGCCCTGATCTCTAACCACCAGCACCTTTCGGATTGAATATTGGAGAGCTCAAGACTGTAACTGTGGGCCATCGTCCTTGGACTGTGATGAGCCAGCATGTTCTGTGCCAAAGAAACCACAGTTAGATGTGTGCTACGAACATGATGGACGTGCAGTAGCCCAAGTAAATCTTTAATATGTGATCATTATTTTGGTCTCAAAGTTTGCTAAAAATAAGTCAGTGGCATTGCAGGCCACTCGCAAAATGCTATTATTAATGAAGCTGTTATTAAAGAGTAGATCCAGTTCTTCATTTTCTCACTCATTTAGCAAAATCATTTCTTTGAGCCAGCTGTTGAAGTAATTAGAAAAGATACACTGAGTTTGATCTGAGAATGTTTTCTCGTAGGAGGCAACATATGTCCAGAGTTAAGTTGAAGTTGCCATTTTCTGGGTCAGCCCTTAGAGGCTTGGACAGCTGCCCTGTGAGGATCAACAGGCCTCAACTCTGACTGCATTTAGAATTACCTGGGGCTAAAGAAAAATAGTGGCCCCCCCTCCCCCTCCCCATCTGCTCCCTGCCACCGTGTGGTTTTTAACTCAGCGTGTCAGGACAGGGGCCCAGGCTCCCGAAGTATTTGGAAGCTTCACGTCCTGCCAACAGATGGGCTCTTCATCAGCTGGTCATCATGCAGAGGGGGCCCCAGGAGATGAGGTGGAGGCCTCATCCCTAACGGCGGTACTCAGCAGAACCCCGACGACGACTCCCCCGGATGGTGGCGTCAGTGCCCTTGACACCACGTCCTCTCTGTCCTTCTGACTTAGCCACTCGCGCCCACCACAGGCCGCAGGAGAGAAGAGATGTGGGAATTAAATGGCATTGCTTTATCCAGCCCAGACAAAAACCCATTTGCTTCTCTTTCCCAGCGCGGCCTCGCTACGACGTCATAATGTTCGACGTAGACAGCAAGGACCCCACCCTGGGAATGAGTTGTCCCCCGCCGGCGTTCGTGGACCAGCCCTTCCTGCAGAAGGTCAAAAGCATCTTGGCTCCCGAAGGTATGAAACGAAAGGTTGGGAATGAGGGCTGGATGGGTCCTGGAAAACATTTTTTTTTCTTTTTAATGAAAAATGCACATATCATAAACATGTTGCTGGATCAGTTTTTTTAAGTCGAACACACCCATTCGCTAGCACCAGACAGGACATTTCCAGCTTCTCCAATCTCCAGTGTCCGCTCCCGCCTCCTGTCAGCACGGCTCAGCCTCGCCCGTGTTTCTGTGTGTAAATGGCATCGTGCAGAACGTGGCCTTGAAGTTTCTGTGTCCTTGCGCTGAGCGGCGGCCGTGAGACTCGTCCGTGGTGCTGTGTTGCCACGGTTCCTGTCGTTGATGTGCAGCGGCGTCGGCTTCTCCGTCCCGCTGTCGGTACCTGGTGCGTCCCGTTCGGAGCGCCCGTGAGGAGTGCCGCCGTTGGCGTTCCCGCGGGGGCCTCCCGGCGCGACGTTTGCAGGCGCGACGTTTGGGCTCACACGCGGGGTTGTCGTTGCCGGGTCACAGGCGCCGCGGCTGCTCGGCCTTCGCAGAAGCCGCCGCACAGTCGTGCAGAGTGGCGACGCCGGCTGCCGGTTGAGTCCTGCCCACACGCCCTGGGCCGTGTTATTTCATCGTCACAGTGGCCCCTTTTCAGACGAGCAGACTGGCCTGAAGAGGCTTGTCGAGGTCGCAGCCGGGGCTCAGTCCAGGTGTTCACGCCTGCCAGGCGTTTTGATGTGGTGACAGGTACTGTGGTGACCAGTCGACTTAGAACCTAAATTGTCACAAGTCAAGATACTCGGGACTGTCTCACTGGCTGCCACACGCTGCGTGTCAGGAGCATGGTGTGCCTTGGGGGTTGGTATGTTCTTTCTCGGGGTCATTCGTTACTTCTTTCTCAAAGCAGTTCTTTGGGAAACTGAGGCGATGACCACGGTACTGTCATTTGTTAGTGGCACAGATGAGCAGGGAATTAGGCTGAAGTCGCCTCACGGTCCACATGGTTGCCGTGCTTTTCTGTTTCTCCATTTGTGCCGCGTGTCGCCTGCCAGCTGCTACCACCGTCGGTGCATTTCTTAGGCCACCAGCCTCCCTGGGGCAGGAATTGGTATTTTCCTCAGAGCTGACCCTTGTCTCTGACATGTCACCTGCTCTGTGGTCATTCTGACTCTTTCCTTCCCACCTTACAGGTGTCTTTATCCTCAACCTCGTGTGCCGAGACTTGGGGCTAAAGGACTCAGTGCTGGGTGGGCTCAAGGCGGTGTTCCCCCTTCTGTACGTCCGGCGAATCGAGGGGGAAGTGAACGAGATCCTGTTCTGTCAGCTGCACCCCGAGCAGACACTCGCCACGCCAGAGCTGCTGGAAATGGCCCGGGCCTTGGAGCAGACCCTCAGGAAGCCAGGGAGGGGTTGGGACGACACGTATGTCCTGTCAGACATGCTCAAGACTGTGAAGATCGTGTGATTGCTGGCCTTGCAGTCTTCCCGGCTTCCTGCTGGCCTGACCTTGGGCTCGCAGCCGGCCGGAGTGAGGAAACGTGGCGCACGGTGCTTTCAAGCCGCGTATTTTTCCTGGTTTCATACTCGACTGTGTGCGACCTCCGGCCTGCTGAGGTTGCCCGATGATCTGGGAAAACAAAGACGTTTTTCCCATCCTGTCCTCTTCAGGACCTCTCGGTTGCTCGCCTGTGCCTCCTACACCGTGTCCGTGAGTAGGAGGACCCCTGCCAGAAGCCCCGACGGACGCCGGCGCCCTAATGGATGGGCGCCTTAGGACGGACACTGTCACACGTGACCGCAGGCTCACGCTCGCTTTCTTCTGTCAGCTCTGTAGGAATGGCCTCGCTTCTGGGCCAAAAGACCGTAAACAGCGTAGGATCTTCGTAGACGTGGGGCAGATTTGAGAGACCGTCTGCGCTGTTTCTCTGCAGGTGGAAGTGCCGCCGGCATGGCCCCTAGTTTTAAGAACCTGCTAATCCACTGCACCGTTTCACAGCTTGTCTCAGCCTCCCGAACCCTGTAGCTGGGGCCGTTCGCTTTCTTCTCAGTGGAAGGAGTGGATGCGACCGGCCCATTACTGTGCGTGTCAGACTGAGCTGACTAATCCCCAGTACTGGTTTACTCACGTTTATTGAGCGACAGCTACATGCCATACCCCGCGTAAGGAGCTGTGGTGGAAGTAAAGACGTTCACGTCTACGGCCATGCCACCCTTGACCATGCCTCATCTCGTCTGATCTCGGAAGCTAAGCAGGGTCGGGCCTGGTTAGTCCTTGGATGGGAGACCACCTAGGAAGACCAGGTGCTGTAGGCGTTAAAAAAAAAAAAAATGTTTGAGAATGGCCAAAGCACATGGATTAGTAATAAAAGTTAACGTCTTCCAGCAATTCAAAAAATGATTTACATTCATTGTCTCGTTTAATTTGAGATAAAAGATAGTTAAACCCAAACTAAGATATCTAAGCCCAAACCTCCCTTGAGCTAGAAGCATCAGTCTTATCCATTTCTCGAAACTGTTAAAACAGCAGTTCTGAGACTGGCTTGAATTTCACCTTCCAGTTATGCCAAGTCTGACTTAACGAGCAGCGCTGTGGAAAATAGGTATTGTCACTCTCCAGCCCCGGCTTCTGTCTCCACAGGCCCTTTAAAACGGACTCTAGCCCCAGGGTGAAGAATATTTCAAAGGTAGGTTGTCACCCTCACAAAACTGGCTCGGCCCCCTGAGGAGGAGGGAGGGGGTGCGGGTCTCGTCAGGTCATCCTCAGTTTGGGAATACTCCGCTGGCATCTATCTGTAAGCTTGCATGGTGTTAGGGTACTTCCTGTGTCACACCTGCAATTGGGTCACCCTCCAGTGCTGTGTAGACCTCGGAGGGGCACACTCGGGCGGCGTGGCCCAGCTAGGGCATTCCCGGAATGATGACTGGCTCTCGACTGCATCTTAAGAGCCGTCCAAGGAAGTAGCCAGGCTCACTGGAGAGAAGCCTTTGCAGGCGGGAAGAAGCACTGGGGAGACGATGCTCATCTTAACAATTTTGAAAGACTGGGCATGAAAGAAGAGCGAGGTTGGTACGTGTGTCCGCGAAAGCTCGAGGAAGACCAATGGGCAGGAATTACAGTTGGGCCACGTTTACCTTAATTTCCTACAAAGATTTGTACCAGTGGGGACCAGTATGTCCATCAGAACACGTGGCGACTCGGGGTGTTTACTCAAACCCCAGACTAACCCCCTTCTGTGCTCGCCGAGCTGTGAGGAAAGGTGATGCTATTGGCCCATCTTTCCCACTGGACAGCTATTCACTTTTTTTTGAGGGGGGTTTCATTTGACTTAATTGGAAAACGAAATGTTAAGTTTTAAAAATTGAGGTGACATCAGTTAATACACGTAGGTTTCAAGTGTACCCCCTCGTAATTCAGTATCTGTTTGCACTACAGCGCGTTCACCGCCAAAGTCTAGTTTCCATCCATCACCATATGTGTGACCCCCTTTCCCATCTCACCTTCTCCCCACCTCCTCTCTCCTCTGGAAACTACCAGTCTGTTGTCTGTGTCTATGAGTTTGCTTTTGTTTGTTTCCTTTTTGTTTTATATCCCACATGCAAGTGGAATCACAGTTTTTGTCCTTTTCTATCTGACTTATTTCACTTAGCATGACACCCTCAAGGTCCAGCCACGTTGTTGCAAATGGCAGTGTTTTATCTTTTTATGGCTGAGTAATATTCCATTGTGTATATGTGCCACATCTTGGCTATTATAAATAATGCTGCAGTGAACATGGTGGATGCATATATCCTTTTGATTTAGTGTTTTTGTTTTCTTCGGATAAATACCCAGAAGTGGGATTGCTGGATCATACTGTAGTGCCGTTTTTGATTTTTTGGGGAGCCTCCATACTATTTTCCACAGTGGCTGCGCCAGTGTACAAGCCCACTAATAGCACACTACCTGGGAAACTTAAACATGCTTAGGCCCGGGCCCCGCCCCCAGAGGTTCCGATTTAACTGGTCTTGGGTGCAGTCTTCGAATCAGTTTGGAAAAGCTGTCTAGGTGATCACGTGTTGAGGACCTCTGAGGCAGAGGCTCCGAGGGGCTGTGTCAGTCGGGAAGGGGGAGGGAGTTGCCTGCCGTCCCGTCAGTGACTGTCGGCTTCTCTCTGAGTCGCTTGATAATTGGACGGTGCTCTCCTCCCGCTGCCTGGGAAAAGCACGCTACGTTTGCCTTTACTCAGACTCAGCGTTCCGATCCCAGATGCGTGGGCTTCCTCCCCCACACCAAGCAGTTCTCCAACTCTCCAACACCAGCTAGGTGTCGTACAGTTTACTCCAAATCTGACGCTACCTGCTGGGGTTAGCGCAGACCCCGCAAGCCTGCCCCCTCCTCCCACTTCAGATGCCCACCTCGGAATCGCAAGTCCAGGTTGTTACTGTGCTTCTGACCAACTGGCTATCGGTCAGAGGTTCCCATGACCCCCCTCCTCGGGTTTGCTAATTCGCTGGAGTGCTTGCAGGACTCAGGAAGAGCGTTTAGATTACCAGCTTATCGTAAAAGGCTAAGCTCGGGAACGGCCAGAGAGAAGGAATGCACGGGGCAAGGTGTGTGGGAGGGCGCGCACCGGCCGCCTCGCACCTTTCCGTGTTCACCCCACCTCAAAGCTTTCTGGGCCCATACTCTCGAAATTTTTGTGGATGCTTCATCAGGTAGACCTAATGGATTAATAATAACTCAATGTCCAGCTCTTCTGCCTTCCCCAAAGGATGGGCTTGGTGACCAGCGCCCATCCGGGAGCCTACCAGGGGTCACCTCCTTAGAACAAAAGATTCTCCCATCACCCAGGAAATCGGAGGAGTTTTAGGTGCTGTATGTCAGGAGCTGGGGTCAGAGACCAACATAGATTTTTATCATTCACACACATCTCAGCTCCTTGCCCTTGGAGTGGATGACTGAGGAGGTCAGCTCGCTGCACGGGGGTGACTTCCTCCATGCGGCACAGCCCCGCTCGCCACTCGCACGGGGTGCCGAGAGTGTGTGCCGAGCACTGCCCTTCCAGCCCAAGGGCTAGGATCGCAAATAGCAAACCGTAGCGAATTCACTTGCCGTGTGGTGCGTCCTGCCGTTTGGTTCCTGTCTGTCAACAGGGAACGGTCCGTAAGTCAAATTCTCAAGATGAGTTTTTCCCTTTTACGTTCAGCAGGAATTGTTTTTGAGAGATTTCTGTGCCGGACCCCATGTTTGTGCCGAGAGCAGAGGAGAGGCACACGGTCCCTGCTGTCACAGAGCTCGCTGCCCGGCTGGGGAGGCCAGTCTCAACAAGTGTGCGTGAAGTGGGGAGCGCACAGACGTGGTCAGGTGTTGGCTGTCTTGCCTAGGTCCTTGTTAGAACAGACTGCAAGGGCTGCAGTCCCAGTGAAACCTGCTCCTTGAAGTGATGGAAGGCTGAACACAGTTTTGTTCTTCTAGCTCAGGTGTGAGCAGGTCCCTATGCCTCCCAGTAGATGGCGCTAGAAATCACATTTACATTCCGGAACGTCTGGAAAATTCGGGTGGGAGGGCAGAGCAGAGTCCCGGAGCTGTTTGTTGTACCTGAACCATACTTCCTGCTCCTTCCTCTCATGCTGGGAGATTGACTCCTGCTTTGCCTACTTCTCTTGCTCCGCTACCCGCTCTGCTGTTTCCCCGTCACGCTTCGCCCTTCCCCTGGTGTGGAGAGAGCACGCTTTCCTCCAGGCAAGGTGGAGGCAGAGGTCCTGTCGCCTCACAGCCCTGATCTTAGAAACAATGGCGGGAAATAAAGCAATGGCATCATGCTAAGAGGAGGTGAAGGAGCATCAATCTAGGAAGCACGGAAGAAATGAAAATGTAGCACACAAGCACCCGGGCCTGAGCTGGCATGTCAAGTTTTCTGCCAGGATATGTCATTTCTGTCATAGTAGTAAGTAGGTGGAAACAAAATAAGATTGGCAGAATAAAAATGGATGAAATAATGGATTTGGCTATATTTTTTTTGTGAGGCAAACCTGCCTGTAAGTGCGTTGAATAGTGACGCCCCCCGCCCCCCAGAAGAAATATCCATGTCTGAACCCCTGGAATCTGTGAATATGATCTTATTGGGAAGAAAGGGTTTTAGCAGGTGTAGTTAAGCATCTCAAGAGAAAATCAGCCTGGGTTAGGGCCTTCCTAAATGCAAAGACAAGGCTTTAGGATAGAAGGGGAAGCAGAGGTGGGGATACACGCTGGGGAGAAGGGGCAGCGTTGGGGGTCGTGTCCACGAGGCAAGGACGGCCAGGGACCACTGCCGGCCCTGGAAGCAAGGGACGAGCACATACCGAGTTGGTCTCGGAGCCTGTGGAAGGAACCAACCCTGTCAGCACTTTGACGGAGGACGGCTGGCCTCTCATTGTGAGAGAATACATTTCTGTTGTTTCACAACTCCTGGTTTGTGGTAATCTGTTTTGGCAGCCCCGGGAAATGAATATGTTGCCTGCAAGGGTTTGTCTGTTCTGCTCACTCTGCAGGACCAGAGATCGGATGGCCTCTGGGCCACATGCTACCTCCGGCTGTCTTTGGTTTAGCTTTCACAGGACATTTTATATAAAATCTGAAGTTTTGGCTTTTTTTTTTTTTTTTTTTTTTTTTTGAAAACTTGGCAGCTCGGGCTACGTCGGACGCACATTCACACTTGGTTGGAACTGGTGAGCGTCTGTCCCTTGTGGGTGGGTCGTGTTGGCTACAGTCGCCACTGCTCCCCACCTGTGTCCGTGTGACCGCCTCCCATGCCTGGTTCTGCAGGCACTTGACTTTGTGGCTCCTGAACAGGCATCAGGATCAGGCAGTCATCTTGGGAGATTTTTACCTATGTACAAGGTGGTTCAGAAATCTGGTTATTATCTCCTAGGACAAAAAAGGGAGACAGTGTGATTTTTTATCCCATTGGAGATCTTCAGAGCATGTTGTTCTTGCAGAGTCTCTTCTCAAGAGAATTGGAATGGTTTGCAATCTTGTGTGGCACTTAGGGTTTGAATTCATTAAGTTTTTTTCTATTTAGGAATCTGCAAACCCAGAGCATCAAAACAAGGTAGTTCCTTTAATAAAAGCACAGAAAAAACCCACCTACTTAATATTATAATGATGTATATTATTTATCTAGGCAATGTAGTCATAAAAACTTTTTTCTCCCTGTTTGGCGGTGGCCGGAAACAAGCTGAGGAGATGGTCTCAGCTTGTCGCCCTGCTGACGGAGTCTCCCGAGTAACATCCTGTAGGCATAATATTGGTCAGGCTGAGACTTAATTTTGAACTCTGAAATAATGATGTCCAGCTTTCTTCTTTAAAATAAGGCTTGGATCTCCTGCAGTCTCCTGAGGATGCTAGTAGACCACATGAAGGAATGAATAAGGAATTGTGAGGGCATTTGCAGAAAGTTGCAAGGCAAAATGAAGTGCTCCTATTTTGATCAAAGAAGGTTACATACATTGAGCGATTCTCCAAAGCACTGCATACAGAGTCAACTCACAAGTATATTATTAAATGATTCCTTTATTCGATAAACATTTATTGAGTGCCTGCCATGAGCCGGGCACTGTTCTATTCCGCTAGAAATTGAATTGAATAAAAGTAAAAATAAAAGCTCCTGTTCTGATGAGCCTTATATTGGTGATGAAAAATGAAAAGATAGCTTCATTAGCATGTGACAGGTGCTTTTCTCGAAAGTATGCTTATTATGTGGATTATATTTATTAATTTCCAAGGCACCTGTGCCAACATGTCCTGCAGAAAATTAAGATTGACCTCTGGCTCAATACTGTTAGTTCACAGAAGCCACGAAGTGCAATTTTCTTTCAAGTTAAGTTTCAAGGGTAGCACCAATTTACTATTTGCATACTTAGTGCTCTCCTAACAAGAAAGAGTGTTTTCTCTCGGCTACCTCAGCCTCTGCTTCTCCACAGAGAGAATGAATGAGCCCCAAGCCATTTGGAAACTGGATAACAGAACAACATCCTACAAAGTGTCCTCTTAGTGGGCTAGGCCACCCAACACATCTTTGGGTTATGACGTGGAAGGTCCAAGTCTTACCCCCAACCCCACCCTGGTGATGGTCTTAAATCCCACCTCCCCTGACACAGCACAGCCACGGTAGGCAAGGCTGGCCAATGAGTTACCAGTATAGACCAGAATGATAGCAGGTCATTCACTCGAGGGAAGGGCCGGGGCCAGGACAAGATCTGCGTCCCTAGGCTTCCAGTCCAGTTCTTCCCACCAGGTATCGTAGGTTTTCTCTGTCGAAGTTTGGTTTGGTTCTTTTTATATCATGCATATATCTCAAATGTATTTAATCGTCCTCTAGCCTCTTCAGTGTGTGAAGTACAGTTACAATAATTGTTTCAGTGTCTTTGTCTAATTCTAACATCTGTGTGTTTTTGTGGTTGGTTTTGATATATTGATCTTTTTCTTGTTGTGGGTTTTGTTCGCTTCTCTGCACACTTGTTAGCATTCAGTTATATGCTGCACCTCGTGAGTTTGACCTTTTTGGGTGCTGGATGTGTTTATACACCTATAACTAACTAATCCTGAGCTTTGTTCAGGACATAGTTAAGTTACTTGGAAACAGTTTGGCTTTTTTTAGTCTTGCTTTTAAGCTTTGTTAGGCAGAAACTCCGAGAAGTGTTTGGCAAAGGTTATTTGGCCGCTACCAGGGGAGAACTCTGAGCGCTGTGCCTGGTGCCACACGGGCCATGCGAGTTTCCGCTCAGGACGGAGGGACCATTCCTGACTCCATGTGAAGGTTCCCGAACCTTTACAGCCCTCTACCGTACGCTTGAGGGGACCCTCTGCCCTGCAAACTCCAGTCACTCGATGTCTCTTCTCTGTGTGTCTTCAGCTCACAGAGTTGACCGGGCTATGTTGGTTCCAGGGCCTGGATGCTCCCTTTGGGCAGCGAGCTGGCTCGGGCAGGGGGCGCCCCTCATTGCTCCTCATCTCTAGGGGTCCCTGTCCTTTGTTGCCTGATGTCCAATGTCTCGAAAACCATCGTTTTGTCTGTTTTGTCTTGTATCTCAGTTGTTTCAAGGGAGAGAGAAAAACCTTTTGTTGGAAATGGAAACCAGGGCATATATTTTAATCTCAATAACCTCATTTTCCAGTGGGTGTTTTTTTTCTCTTTTTTTCCCATGAGAAAATTTCCGTTTTGTTCTAAGCCGTTCGAAGGTAAAGCCGGGGTTTATTGCAGGTGCGTTTCCTTCCAAAGCCCCCCTTCTCTTCGCTGTGCTGGGCTCATGGGGTTGTCCGAGGGGCGCTCAGCTCTGCCTTCAGTGACGTGTGTGAGTTTTGTCGAGTCACACACATGCCCTATGCAGTTGCTCAGGGCCACTCGATAGGCCGTTGCTGCCTTCTCTTCTTGGTTTCCTGTCCCCTTATTTTCAGCCTGGCTTCCTGTCCCCTTTAATGTGATAACCCCATCCTATAAAGTTATCTTCCTTTAAAACTCCCTTTCCACCAAGGGCCGAGTGCAGTGTCCGGCCCGCGGAAAAAGCCCTTGCTAAATGACCACTGAGTGCATAAATGAAGGAGCGCACGGGTGCTCAGCTGACAGAGGGTGGGGACCCCTCCAGGCCCTCTCCCAGTGATCACAGTGGAGGGGCCCCAGCCCCGCAGTCCCCGGACGCCAGTGCATCGTGTGAATGTCCCCAGTCCGGTGTCCGGCACCAGCAGGACCTCCAGATCATGTGGGACACCTTTCCCCAACCTTTCCCCAATCCATAACAATATTTCTGAATTTTTAAGAGCCGATGAAGTAGCAATTACCAAATACTTTGAACTATTGGGGAGAAAAGGCGCTTGCTATAGTTACGTAAATAGATGGTGGTAATTTTTTGTTCCCTCAAATCGTAAACCGAAGTCTGAAATTCTGATCGTACTAGTTTGGGGTTGTAAATATCACCTATTAGCAAGAACGCCATGGGATCCATAAAGGACAGTTTCTTCCTAAGATACCTTCGGCTTAAATAGCTCCTGCTGGCCAGGTGACGAGACGATGCAAGGCCCCTTCCTGGCACACTCAGCATTACCAGGAGACCCCGGCACTTCCTTCCTAGGGGGTCCTTTTGCAGCCCGATGGGCTCTGGAACAAAGAGGAGGGGCCAGAACACGAAGCTGTGCCCCAAACCCTCACCACCCACACGTGCGTCTGCACCTTGGGGCCTGGCGACATCCCATGCATTGCGCTATTCTGCAGAACGGTTCCTCTTAGAGGCGGATGTTAGGGCCCTTGGGAATTCTCTTAAATTTAGCCGCTGTTTATGGGGCGCGAGCCTGGTGGCCTGCTTGGTGCTCTCGCAGAGGTGCTTTTGGCTTTCTGCTCGGGGGGAGGCCTGGCTCCTTAACCGTCTGTCTGAGGAGAGAACACTGAGAGGTAGCACCCTGGGGCCTGAGGGAGACGGAGCTCTGATGGCTTCAGGGCCCTGGATGGTTTTAGGAGCGCCCGGAAGGTTCTCTGCCCTTTCGCATCCCCACTCTGGCCAAGACTTGAAGACACTGCAGTGTGTGGAAGTGAGTTCAGATAAATCCAAATGAAATGGATGGTACGATATAGGTGCCTTCATGCGTATTCGAATCGTTTATTAAAATTCACACTCAAAAGTGGATGTTTAATACGTGTTAGTCATATCTATACATTCAGTCATTTCGTCCTTATAAGTTATTTGAGACAGATGCTAGTATTTTCTCCCATCTTCCTCAGGTGAAGAAATTGAAAAGGGTTAAAGCATTTACCAAACAAGGTAGACACTGAGATTTAATTAACCTTCGGATTGCTGACTCTAGTTTAATGCTCTTCTCACCTCGCCCCTGTCCTCAGCAGGACTTCTTTACGGGCCAGTAACGTTGGCATCAGCTCTTGGATTTACCTGTCAATAGTAGCTTAAGTAGAGGAAAAGCACTAACTTTGGCGTCAGATAAGCCTTATTTTAAATCCTGGACCCGTCACTCAAAAGCTTTGTGACTCTGGGCAAAGTACTCAGCGTCTCTGACTCCAAATTTCTTCACCTCTGAAGGATAGAAGTGCCTGCGTTCCAGGTAGTTGTTTTGGATGTTCTGAGAGAGCACGCGTGTGACTCCTGGTGCGCTAAATACCATGGGGGTGAGGACGCGAACTCACCAGGGTGTGCAGTCGTGTGGCCTGGGGAAGAGGAAGGGGGAGAAAGACCACAGTCCCAGACACATGCACAGACACGCACGCACAGACACATAGACATACACAGACGCATAGACACACACAGAGACACACACACAGAGACACACACACACAGACACACACAGACACAGACACACACAGACACAGAGACACACACACAGACACACACATGGACACAGACACACACACAGACACGCACACACAGACATGCACACACACACACACACACACACACAGACACACACACACACACGGACACACACAAACACAGACACACACACAGAGACACACACAGACACACACACACAGACACACAGAGACACACACAATCACACACACACACACTCATTATCTTTGATTCCTGCTTGTCCTGGCAGTAAAAACTGACCAATAGCAGAGATGGAAACCCAGATTAGCAGGGAGCAGGGGCGGGTGGTGAATTTGTGGTTTGAGGTGTGGGGCTGCCCTGCAGGGGCCCTATTTCTCCTCAGAGGCGTGGGTCAAGACCACAAGCTGTCCACTGAAGCACATGCGCCTCCTCCCAGATCAGCACTTATTTCCAGAGCTCCGCAGGCCTCTCCTGCATCCTGACCATCTCCTGGGATGTGACCCTAATATTTCACTCTTCCTCCTGCTCGTTAACGGAACATGACAGCGTGGTTGAATAGGATGGGCCTGCCAGAGAAAAGATTTTTTTTTTTAATGACTAAAGGAATCATTTAATCTCAATATGAAAAAGCCATTTCTTAATTTATTTCTCAGATCTTTTCTTGAGTCACCGTTTTATTGTATCAAGTACAGAGATGAATAAGAAACAGCCCCTAGCCCTCAGGAGCTAATGGAAATGGGATGCATTATGATGATCAGATGTCCCAACAATTAAAGCCTTCCTCAGGACAGGTCACAAAGCGCAGTCATGAGCTTTCCTGTCTCTGGATGTTTCTAGCGGGTACTGGATCTGTGCAGCGAGGAAGACCCAGATTTCCGGCTCAAGTAATTAGATGCATGGTAGGACCCTTTCTCCAAAACAGAACGTTGGAGGGGGAGACGCCTCCTGGGTCTGCCACCTGCTAGCTGTCTGAACGCGACAAGTCACTTGTCCTTTCCAAGTCTCATTTCTCTTTATCTATAGAATGCAGTCATTGTGACATCCAGGGGTAATGGTATGTCGAAGGCTCCCCACGAAGCATGAGGGCTAACAGCGACAGTCCAGGAAAATCATTCCTTCAGA
>CM053517.1:3130228-3164398 GCA_028627145.1 Eidolon dupreanum
AATGCAGAAATCACTGCCTTCAAGCCCCGAACGCAGAACCTGAAGCAGAGCTAAGGTGCCTTGGGCTTTGAGGTGAGTCTGTAGCTGTAGCTCCTAAAACAAGCTGAACCTGCAATCAGCTCCAAGCAGAAGAAGGAGGGGAGCATTGCCCACCTGGAAGCGCCAGGCCACAGAGGATGCTTGTCTCAGCCCTGCTCTCCCCCTGGCTCAGGGCTTCCAATGACCGAAGGACAACTGCCACACCCCAGCTCAAAACACAAGACTGCCAAGGTCAAGGGCTGCAGATGATTGAGTATGCCCAGGTAGGCCCTTCCTGTTGAATTTCCTTTCAGTATTTTTTTATAGAGGTAGAATTCACATAACACAGAATTAACCACTTTAAAGTGTACAATTCATTTAGTATATTCACAGTTTTGTGTAACCATCGCCACTGTCTAATTCCAAGACATTTTCATCATCTCAAAAGGACACCCCAGTCCCTGGTAAATATTGGGTTTCGCGTCTATGGATTTATCTAGTCTGGATATTCCATATAATTGGAATCATACAATATGTGGTCTTTTATGTCTGCCTTTCTTTGACTTAGTATAATGTTTACAAGAGTCATCTGTGCTGTGGCAAGTACCAGTACTTGATTCCTTTTTATGGTTGAATAATATTCCATTATGTGGATATATCACATTTATTTATCCATTTGTCAATTGATGGAAATTTGAGTTATTTACACCTTTTGGCTATTAAAAATAATGCTTCTATGAATTTTGTGCACAAGGTGTGTTTTTGAATGACTGTTTTCAATTTTGGAGTTATACACCTAGGAACAGAATTGCTTGCTCGGTCATGTGGTAATTCTATGTTTAACTTACGGAGAAACTGCCAAACTTTTTGCAGAGCAGCAGTACCATTTTATATTCTCACCAGCAAATTATAATGGTCCATTTTTTCTACATCTTCGCTAACATTTACTTCCCATTTAAAAAACTTTAGCCATCCTGGTGCGTGTGCCTTGTGGTATGTTTGGTTTGCATTTCCTTGGTGACTGATGACGCTGAGCATCTTTTCATTCCCTGTTGCATTCCAACTCAACAGAAATTTTTTTAATGCTTTACCTTTTTGCCCTTGAGTGGATCTATGGTATGATTTAGGTGGTAAATTCTCTCGTGTAGATTTTTTTTACCCCCCTCTGACACAAGGAGTAGGCTACTATTTGCAAATAGAGCCTAATAAACACTCCTGATTAAAGGTGCGGATGTGGGAATAGATAAAGAACTTTCTCAGAAACAATATTTATTAGAACTATGCTATTAATGGAACACTATTTATTTATTTTTTGCTCTGAAGTTTTATTTTAAAATCTGCCCTAGAAAAACAAATGAGACAAATAACAAATCCCCTACTTCATGGGCTCAAATATTTCCTAGAATGGAGCAAGCAAAACTCATAAGTCTCAATCCTGCCTTTGTTGCCGAGTGACCTTGGACCTTTGGCAAGACTTCTGACGTCTTCTGTGTTAATAAGACATCCTTTGTGCTTCGTTTCCCATTGGTTCTAGGATGGGGGATGCTGATGATGAATTCCTACAAGTGTTGGCAGGTCCCCTGGGAAACTCCAAGGAGAAACAAACCCAAAGTGAATTCATTATGTGAGCTTGTGAGGCTCTTCGATGTAAGCCATCCAGTTTGATAGACCTGACTTGGACTGGATGTCAACTTCTTAAGGAAAATGGGCAGGATAACGAGTGTCCAATTAGAGAAGAGAAAACCAAATGTCCCTAGAATAATTTCATATCACAGTTGGTTTATTATTTATAAAAATAGATGTGCATTAAAACAGAAATGTGGAAAATGATATGAAAATAGAAACCATATTGTGTACTACCTTTTTCTGATAAGTAAGTTAGCTCTCTAGAATTTTTTAAGTTTAGAAGAGATAAGAAACTAAATATTACAGCATCAGGGTCTTCATTTGGCCTGGTACTGGTCAGGTATGGGGTCATGTCTGCGATCAGGCATGATTAGGTTTTTCTTGCTAGTAGTCTTTTCTTACTGCTAGAACTCAACCTCCTATCCCTAATACTTAACGTTTCCTCTAGGATTGGTGATATTCTGAAAGGATTTTAATTGAGAGCTGAGACTGAATCTTTATACAATAAAAAAATTTCAGTCCAACTCTTAAGAATAACAATAGTCTTCTCATCCTGTCAACCATACTCAGCTTTCTCTCAGTTAATCGCCTAATTAGTAGTGTCCTAGCTGAAGGTCCCTTGTAGGCAGAGTGGTGCCTGCTTGGACGGAAATGGTCAGAACAGCTGTTTTTCCTGGAGGTAAAGATATGTTAAAATGATTGTCCTGGTAGGGACAGAGGACAGCTAAGGAGAGTTCATGGTCTCTGGGTAGAAGATCACGAGAAGGTGCCCCAAATCTGTTGTCTCTTCTCCACTATCTTCCACCTCTTGTTAGCAAAAGATACGGTAAAATATTTTGCCAGAGAAATAAATTAGGTAAATAAATAGTCATTGGATGACTCTGCTTCAGATGCTTAGGTGGCGTTTTTCTGTGGATGAGTTACAAGTTCTTTTCAGTTATTATCTTTAACAGAACTAGAGATTCCTTCATAGTTTCCTGCCTCCATGTTTTCCTAGGTGGATCTGATCATTCTTCTGTGAGTCCTCAAGTGCAATCTGCAGTTGCACTGGTTCTGAGTTGTTGGAAACTGGTCTTGAGTATTCTGAGATAGATGCCATCATAGGAATGGGGCATATGAAGAATATATAGATCGAAAGGCACCTTCATACACTTCTGGTGGGAATGTAAACTGGTAGAGCTACTGTGGAAAACAGTATGGAGATTCCTCAAAAAGTTAAGAATAGAATTACCATATGACCCAGCAATGCCTCTTCTGGGTACATACCCTCCATATTTGAAAAACAGTTATCCATAAAGATATATGCACCCCAACATTCATTGCAGCATATTCATGGTGGCCAAGATATAGAAACAATCGAAGTATTCTTCAATAGATGACTGGGTAAAGAAGATGCGGTACATATAAACAATGGGATATTATTCAGCCATAAGAAGAGATGAAATACTGCCATTTGAGACAACATGGATGGGTCTTGAGATAGTCATGCTAAACAAAATAAATAAGATGGAAAGGATTGAGAACCACATGATTTCACTCATGTGGGATATAAAACTGAAAGCAATGAACAAGACAAACAAAAACAAGCACAGACAACAGTTTAGTGGTTACCAGAGGGAAAGGGGGAGGGGAAGAGGTAGATAAGGGTAAAGGCAGTGAAATAGATGACAGAAGGAGATTTGACTTTGCATGGTGAACCCACGATGCAATATACAGATGATGTATTATTGAATTGTACACTAGAAACCTATGTAATTCTATTAACTAGTGTCACCTCGATACATTGAAAAAAATTAAAAATGAATAAGGATACGTAGATCAAAGAACAAAGAGGACTGTGTTGAAAGCATCATCAACAGGGAATTGAATCACTAAGAATCAAGACAAGTATGTTTTTAGAGAGAGTGGCTACGAGTCATAAACTAAAGTCTTCGAAACGTGAGGGGCGATGACTGGGAGGTCGGTAGATGTCAACAGCAAGGAGAGGCAGGGGTGATAGTAGTCTGATGCTATAGATGGAAAGCAGGACAGTTTTAGGGAAAGAGAGAGGGAGAATGATTTAGAAGTAGCAGTGAGGAACATGGAATATACTTACCCCATTTTCAGGCCTGAGAATTTAGGAGGCATGAGAGGAAGAGCAGCCAGCATTTAAGGCTACTTCAGTAGAAACAGCGTCCTCAGGCAAGAACCAGATTTCTGTGAGTAACTTCGGAGAAAAGTTGAGCACGGAAGAGAACTTACTGCTAACAGACTATGGGGTACAGTGGAGGGGTTTCAGGAGTTTGGGGGGATGGAAACAGAAGCAACAACCAACAGAGCCTTCTGGAAATAATGGCGGCCCCCTACATAAGGTACAGATGGTCAGT
The DNA here is from genome assembly GCA_028627145.1 of Eidolon dupreanum. Classification (NCBI taxonomy): domain Eukaryota; kingdom Metazoa; phylum Chordata; class Mammalia; order Chiroptera; family Pteropodidae; genus Eidolon; species Eidolon dupreanum. Next base: position 3,134,239 of record CM053517.1, read on the forward strand.
GCGGGTGTAGGAAGAGTCTTTCCACGCCTGCTTCTGACCCACCGTCTTCCATGAACCGGGACTCCGCCTGCAGCAGGCGGCGTGCCCCAGTTTTCTCCTGTCTAAGACGGATCTGGCTCCCGGAACAGAGAGCAGAAGCAGGTGACAATGGAGCCCTCAGCCTACACTGCAAGAATCAACATAATTGTCAGTCAACTCTCTAAACGATTGCCCTAAAAGAGATGTTTCTGCTTTCCTCTTTGTTTGGATGGAGACATCTGGGAGGGACAGAAAAGTCATTGAGGAGCCCGTCTCGTTGCATGAAGGCCATGGCACTGGGAAATCTTCCGTCCCACGGCCGCGTCTGGTCCCCTGGGACTGTGAAAGAAATGGTCAGTGGCCAGAGGGTCAATAGCAGCTGAGTCCATCTGTAACCAGCCTCTGATGAAAACTGATCTTAAAGAGAAAAAAAAATGAAAACGAGTTTTTGTTAGGATAGGTGATAAATGGCTTATCCGAAACACGTACGCTCTCATTCACAGAAGACATAATTGTTTCCTTGCTGCTGTTATGGCCTTTTTGGTGGAACTGTCATTTTGCAGACGTCAGTGGCCTGAAGGGGACTCTAAGTGTGTGCGTGTGTCTGTGTGTGTGCGCGTGTGTGTAATTCCCGTTCTGCAGCAGGATGTAAGTAGAGCATGCCCTAATGGAATCAGAGGCATCGTATTGCCGGAGTTGCAACTTCGGCAGCTGAATTTTTATTTTTCAGAACATATTTCTTTAGCAATAAGGTGTTTTCTGGCCATTTTCACCAATTAAAAAAAAAAATAAATTGCACACGTAGGGAATGGCGCCAAACCGGCCTGTTGCCTTTTGTGCGAATTTTCTCTTTCCGATCTCTCAACACGTATCTGTAAGCATTTATATTCCTCAAATAAGTTACGTGCGGATGGAAGAAAAACAGAGAAGAAAAATAACTTCCCCAGGCTCCACTAAGAGCCGGTTCCGAAGGCCGCAGAGGGAAGCGCAGAGACCGTGTTACGGGACAGCGATGACGTGTGCGGGAGACAGCAGTGCGCTGGGGTGACTGAGGGGCTGCAGTCCTGACCTTTCCCCGGGCCAGTCGTGAGGCCTCAGGGTGTTCACGTCTCACGATGAGTTGCTCTCTGGCCGACTTGGTAAAGGGCTGATTCTTAGATCTGCAAGTATTTTCCCAAGGCAGATGAGGATGCTAACCACAAGGAGGGTCAGCAGGCAGAGCGGGTCAGGGTGGCGTGGGAGTTCTGCCTGACCGGTCACTGGGGCCAGTCTAAAGAAGATGCCTCTTCAGGGAGTGGCCGTGTTTGGAGATCTTTGGCCCTAGAGGTTCTGGGTTCCTTTGTACAATTTTCCCCAAGAATCTGGAAATTATACTGGTATCATTGGCGACTTTGATCCTATTTTAAGTTAAGCTCTTTTCATTTTTTTTTTTTTAATGCCTACAGGACCTGGTCTTCCTAGGTAGTCTCCCATCCCTAAGCAGGCTGGACCCTGCTTAGCTTCCGAGATCAGACGGGACCGGGCGCGTTCAAGGTGGTATGGCTGTTAAGCTCTTTTCGGCTGTACATGGAGAACAACAGAAGTTATAAAGGAGTTCAGCTTAATTGTGATTTCTCCATCAGAGTCATTCTCAGGCCATTTTTGCCTCTTCTTAACTCGCTGCTTCCCGGACCTTGCCCCGTGTTAGTAAAAACTCACCATGCTTTCCATCGCCTTGTCATGCTTGATCCCTAACCCTTCTCTTGCCTGTAAGCATTTTCTCCTCTGCCTGTGTGTGGATTTAGCGATGCTTCCATGAGGCTCCTGGTGAGTTTCCATCTGTCGGATCTCAAATTAACAGAAGTGATAGAGGTAGGAGACTGGAATGGTTTTTCCAGAGTTATTTTGCTTCCTGATGGCAGCTGATGAAAAATATGGGCAATAAAACCACCCCTGTAGGCTAAAGGAGAGAAACCCTGAGAGAGAGAAATGTCAACTACAATGGCGACACATCGAGGGTCCGTATGTCTATATTGAATGTCCACTGGGTTTAGCAGAACGCAAAAGATGCCTGCAGACCAGCCGATGTGCAGTGAGATCTAAAATCCACCCATGAGGTAAACCCCTGGAGAAAGACCCGAAGGACTTGAATGGGTCCTAAACTGCACCCACAGCAGTAACGTCATTCACCCCGTGATCTCCACCACAGACGACGTGACAAATGCTTAATGTTTTGGTTCGGTTCCGTTTCATGAATATTTATTGAGCACCAAGCTGGGCTCCATGGGAAATATGTAAAATGTGACTCTGCAGTAATGTGACTGATTTTTAAAAAACACAACCTCCTGAATTAATATATTCAAGTATGTTCTCCTCTTTGAGAGGTTAAATATTTTCCACAGATGTTTTCACTGGATTTTCTGGCTCCTCTCTTAGAGCTTGCCTTCAGCCTGTAGCACGTTTTAAAAATATGTGTATATAATATGTGTATAAATATATGTGTGTGTGTATATAATCTATGTATGATAGATTTAATTTTTAGGATTAGCTAAAAGTTATTTGGTGCTAAGTCCCATGAGACAAGTAGGATAGTGACACGGATAAGATTCTGTTCATCTAAAATGATGTGAGACCGGAATATTGAGTTTGATTTTTTAGGGTTAGATGCATTGATGTCAAAGGAGGATTTACACCGATATTGTGTGAAATGCAGTGTTATAATTAGTCAGTTATTAGCTTCTCAAAATGACCCTGAAGGAAAATTCTCATTTAGGTATAAGAGTGTCGATATGTTTACAAAAATTTTCTAAGATCTTAGGTCGTGAGCCACGCCTAAATGAGGATGCTAAGCCTTAGAAATCGTCTGCCTTGCTAGAGAGGCGGCGCGGATGCCGAAACAGGGCTGAGATGATCGTGGGACACAGGAAGTTAGAGTGGCAAACCAGCCTCTTCTTTTCAGCTTTACCCCCACCCTCAAAGGTGCAGGGTGTCTGACGGTCAGACTTTCCCCTCTGCTTTTTCCCTTCAAGTGTTCTCTCGCTATTCGTTTTATCCATAATAACTTATGAGAAAACGGTGGTGAGTGCATCTGTGTGTGTTAGATTTCTCTTGGTTCCATGTTATTGTGGGACTGGTTCTGGCAATGGGAAGTAGAGGGGGGAAGCAATTAGGGAAGTTCAGGATGGTTTCTCGAAGGAGGTGGGCGGGACTGATCTGGACTAACTTCTGGGGCATAGAGATGACGCACATCACTTCAGTGCATGTGCGATTCTAATTTACATAATGATTATACATCCTCTGTCTGACGCATGGTTGCATTGTCTCATACTTTCTCATGCCGGAGCTAGTACTTCTGAATCTTTCGTGTACCTCAGAGCACAGAGCAAAGTACAAGGCCCATGTCCTCAGTCACCTCTTCTCTGAAATCGTCCATGACTTCCTCCGGACAGCACTGTTCCTCCCTGAGTTCCATCTCATGGTCCTATAAACAAACCTTGTGTCTTAGTCTGCTCAGACTGCCATAACAAAATACTGTAGACTGGGTGGCTTAACTGAAATTTATCCTCTCCAAATTCTGGAGGCTGGAAAGTCCAAGATCAAGGTGCTGGCTGATTCAGTTCGTGGCTTGCAGATGGCTGCCTTCTCACTGTGTCCTCACAGAGCAGAGAGCGAGCAAGCTCTATGTCTCCTCTTATGAGGACACTGATCCTATTGGATCAGGGCTCCACCCCTATGACCGCATTGAACCTTAATTACATCTTTACTTTAAAAACAGCCACACTTGGGGTTAGGGCTTCAACATATGAAGTTTGAGGAGACACCGTTCAGTTCATGGTACCCTCGGAAAACTTACTACATTGTGCCATAATAAGTTACGTCTGGCCCCAGTAGACTGTGGTCGTCTTAGGAGCTAAGCACCGTGCTGAGAATCACAAAGATGGATCTTGCCCTCAAGAGCTTGTCTTTCATTGGATTAGCTTCCTGCGGCTGCTGCAATGAATGGCCACAACTTAGTGTTTTAAAACAACACAAGTTTATTATCTTATAGTTCCCTAGGTTAGAAGTCCGACACAGGTCTCCCTGGGCTAAAACCAAAGTGCCAGCAGGGTTGTGGTCCTTTGGGAGGCTCTAGGGGACAACCTGCTTCACAGCCTTTTCCAGCTTCTCGAGGCCTCCTTCATTCCTTGGCTTGTGGCCTCCCCTTCTGCATCTTCAGAGCCAGCAAATCTGTGCCTCCGTGACCACTTCTCTGCTGTCACATTTCCCTCCAATGTGGCTGAGAAAGGCTCTCTGTCCTTAAGGATCACGTGATTAAACCAGGCCCATCTGGATAACGTGACATAACCCCCCATCCTAAGGTCCTTAATGTAATGACAACCGTCAAGTCCGATTTGCCATGTCCAGTAATATTCACAGGTTCTGGAGATTAGAATATGGACATTTTCTAGGGGAGCATTGTTCTTCTCCTGTGTAAGTGGAAGAGAGAGAGACGTAGATTGGAGACTCAATGCAACATGTCAAGTGCAGTCATGAAAATTGACTCAGGGTATATATCCCTGGAAAGCAGAGAAGAAGGTGGCTGTCTAATAAATGATGATTTTGAGGCACTGGCAGAAAAGATGAAGAAGAGGAGATGGGTTCCAAGGACGCAGAAAGGGCATAATTTGGGAGTCAACTTGAGCTCAAGGAGAGAGGGAGAGAGAAAGGAAGTTAGAATAACTTTCAGATAGTGGATTGGAACTAGGCGAGGCTCTGTTGAGATAGGGAGCACACTGGAGTGTATATTTTTTGGGACTCTTTGGCTGCAAGTAAAAGAAATTCAAATACAAAGGGGAGTTTATTTAATATTTTTGTGGGGAGACTGCCTCGTGGAACTCATGGCAGGGTTGTGGCTGAGCATCAGAAAAGAACTAGAATGGAGACATGAGTACCATTTAGAACTTCTCTTTCTCTCTGCTCTTCTCTGTCTGTCTTTTTATTTTTCTCTTTCTTTAAAGACCAGCATCTTTTGCATCCCCTTCTGTCAGTGAAAATGTTACTAACCACAGTGCCAGATTTTACCTCCCAGGTTTAACATATGTCATAGTTCAGCCACTCAGACAAAGACAAATCTCTCTCTCGCTCTCGCTCTCTCAATTCCATTGTCCTTGCAAAGGGCTCTGATTGATGCACCTTGGGCTAGATGTCCCCTTGGTGTATGGGGCTGTGGCCAGGGCACTGTTAGTCGCCCCTCACACTTTGTGTCCTTCTATATTCATGATGCTCTGGCTACAGCCACGTGGCGGATGAAGTTGTGATTCTTAGGGAAGGTGGGCTGAGCAGACATGCCAATAGGGATCCACTTCAGTGGAGAAGATGACGTGTTCCGTTTTGTCTTTTTCTTCTACTTAAAAAAAAAAAAAATTACAATGAAACGCACAGATCTTAAATATTTAGCTCAATGAGTTCCAGCAAATCTGTGCTAACACCCAAACCAAGGTGTCAGACATTTCCATCATTCCACAAAGGTCTCTGATTCCTCTTACAGTCAGTCAGTCCTCGCCCCTTGAAGGCAACCGGTTTTGACTTCTTTCACCGTAGACTAGTTTTGCTTGTTCTAGAACTTTGTACAAACGAAATCATGCAATGTCTACTTCTTTCATCCAACAGAATGCATTTGATATTTGACTATGTAGTTGCCATATCAGAAGTTCGCTCTTTGTCGCTGAGGTTGTTTCACTGTATGCATATATCATACTTGTTTATTCATTCACCTTTTGATGGACATTTGGATTCTTATTTTTTTTGGTTGTTATTTACATTGTATATAGTTCTTTTTAGGGTAAGAGGAGATTTTATAGCATTAAATGCTGAGACTAGAAAAGATGACTTCTGTTGGAATAAGTTAAGTCAGAGAGACTTGGGGGACATTCAGGTAGTGACGTCTAGGACCAGTGGAGTACAGTCTAACGAAAGAGAGATGGTCTAGCAATGTAGCCATCATATGGAATTACAGCCATGTGAAAGTCCTCAGAGCATAAAATGTGAGACAAGGTAAGGCCTATGAAGTGGATCCTGAGGATTTTTGATATTTGAAAAGGAACCCTCTAAGGGGAAGCATGACCGTTTTGTGCCTCTATCAGCAGGCACAGGACCTGACGCAAGGCTTCTCGGTATGCTAAATTTACCCGAATGGGTGCAGAGTATATGGTTATTGATGGACCCTATAGACGGCATAGACTGGGAAAAGAAACAACATGAGGGAGTCGCAAAGGACAGACTGAGCTTGGTAGACTGGAGAGGGAGGGTGGTGAGTGGGTCAGCACGACGGACTCGTGAAGGCGAACGATTCGGTGGGGTCAGACTACGCAGAGCATGAAATGGACATTGATTTGAGAATTTAGACATTGACCCGAGAATTTAGATGCCACCCCAAGAAGAGCCTGGTTCTGGAGCAGGGAATGAGAACATGAAATTTCCTTTGGGGAAGTGCACTCTGGGGGTGACAGCGGAGGTGCTGCTGCTGCTGCTGCTGCTGGTGACAGTGCTGAGTTGTTATCGGTGGTCGTGCTTTTGCCTGGACTTTGGGGCAAGTGTAGCTGCTGAAAAGGAACAGTGCCACCGGCTGCTGCAGATTTCGTGCCGTGCCCTGACCCAGGCTGTGACTTCGCCTCCGAGGCTTGGCAGCAGAGGACAGAGGTGGTGGCATGTGGCCGCAGCTGGGAGGCAGTGCGTGCGCTCTGCTCTGCACGCCGCCGGGAGCCGGATGTCTGGCTGGGAACCCGGGGGCGGGGCAGCGGCCGGGCGGGGCGGGGCGGGGCGGTCCTGGGGCAGGCCACGCCCCCGGAGCCTGCGCAGGCGCACTGCGGGCAGTTAGCTGTCAGGCGCCGAGCGGCGGCGGGTGGCGGGATCCGACGTCGGCGCTGGACCCCGCTGACTGAACGCTGGATCCCGCTGACTGAACGCGGCGCGGCGGCAGCGGCGGCGCAGGCAGCGCAGCCCGGCTCCCCGCCGGGCCGCGGAGGCGAGCAGGGGCCGGCGGGCGGCCGGCCGGCGGCGCAGGCGGCATGGGGAACCGGGAGATGGAGGAGCTCATCCCTCTGGTGAACCGTCTGCAGGACGCCTTCTCGGCGCTGGGGCAGAGCTGCCTGCTGGAGCTGCCGCAGATCGCCGTGGTGGGCGGCCAGAGCGCCGGCAAGAGCTCGGTGCTCGAGAACTTCGTGGGCAGGTGAGCGCGCGGGGCCGTTGGAGCCGCGGGGGCCCCGGGGGCTGCGGCGGGTCGCGGCCCGGGCCCGGGGGCGGGCGGCGGCGTCCTCCTTCGTCCCCCCCCTCCCCGCCCGGTGGCCCTCCTGTCTGCCTTCCATCCTGCGATACAAAGCCATTTCCTCCGCGTCCTCCCGCCGGGGCGTCTGGGGAGGGGTCCGCCCCGGGACCGACTTCCCCCCGGCGGCGCGCGCCAGCTCGGGCAGCCAGATGCGTGGCGCGGGCGCTTCCCAGTCCCGCGTCCTCCCTCTGCTCTCGTCGCCCTTTCGCGTCCGCCTCCCGCGGCTCTCGGCGGGGGTCACCCCTCCCGCCCCCCTGCGGGGACGCTTCGCTCCTCGCTCGGGTGCCCGGCTCCGCTCAGCTGTCTCCCGATCGAGACAGTCGTCGCCTGCCCCTAGCAGGGGAGACAGGGCGCGAGCAGAAAGACCTCGTTTGTTGCGGGGAGGCTTTATCCAGCCACGCTTCTCCACCGTGCTCCCCGGGACCCGGGAATAAAAGGTGGCGTGTTCGCGGGTGCACCTACTCACACTCCAGCCATTTGTCAGGCGCCCCGAGGTCCAGACTCCGAGCCGGGTGGACGTGACTCGGGTTGCCCAGGTGCCATGTCATTCCTGCATCGTCTCGGAATTGACCAGCATCTTTCTCGCACTCTCTCTGCGACCCCTCCCCCAGCGTCTTCTTCCGTTCCCTAAGCTATTTGTCCTGCAGGTCTTCAAGGTAACAGCGCTGAATTATAGTTAGAGGGTTCTTCACGGCTCATAATATAGAAAAAGATAAAGATTTAATTTTTGAATTGAGACTCAGCATTTCTCCCGCTGAGCAATTCATGAGGGATTAAGTTACCTTAACGGCCTTGCCCGAGGAGGGCAGGCATTTGCTAAGAAAAGCCCATTTGAAAGGCCATATGAAAGCTGAAATCTGTTCCCAGGTGGAGTGTACAACAGCTCAGAGCGTGGGCTGGAGGGGGCACAATCCAGAGATTGTACTTTACTCCTTTTATTTGGCTGGTGAGTGATTTGGGATTCAAAAGGTTCCAGTTTCTTTTTTCTTTTCCTTCTTGTTAGTGTTTGATGATGTGTAAGATTTAGATATTCCCACATCTCCTTTGGGGATGTCAGTATCCATAAAGTACATTTTCTTTTCTCTCAGATGATGTTCCATCTCTCAAATGGTACTCTTCATTTTTTCCCCCATACGAATTAGAAAGCTGAGAAACCTAATAAAAAAATAAAATTGCTGACAGTTAGCTGGTATCTTTGAGTAAGTCACTTAATCACTTTGCTTGGTTTTATCATTTATTTTGAGCGATGAGAAAAGTGATGGCGAAGCATTTTGCATACGTCATCATGGACATGGTGAAGCAATGGAAGAATATGTGATTTCAAACAAACACACAATGGTCACTCTTTTTTGACCGTTTAAGGGTTTTACCTTTTTTTCGATTTATTGCTAATGAAATTCACTAAATTTAAAGTGGTACCTATAGGAAAAATGAGGTTTGATGACAATATATTCGGGTTTTCAAACTCCAGGGCATTTAATATGACTTAATAGTCATTTAACTACTTTCGGTTTTTAAACAAATACTGAAAGATTAAAATTGTAAGTAGTTCAAATGCAATTACCATATCTTTATGCATCTTTTGTACGTTTAGTTGGGTGAGCCTGTATTATAAATGCATTGTTTGTGGCGAAAGCTTTTGAACCTAATGTCAATTTTATACACATATCTCAATTCTATTCTTTAGGTTTCAAATCCTAACACACTTCTTAGTGCTATAATAAAATTGTACCCATTTCCCCTCACTAGCTATATTTTTTTGAAATGAGAATTTTTAAAAAAGAGATATGGAAGAATAAAATATTTTAGTTTGAACATTTTTCATAATAGAATGAAAAATAGGGACATTATATGTATTATACAACTCAGAGCATTTACTGGAATACATTAGTAATTTGTTATACTTTTTAAAGTTTTACCAATAATTAATTACTGTTAGAATGTCAAATCAAAGAAAAGGATGAACATAGAGGGAAAAACTCATTTAATAAATATATAAAGGCTTTGAGTTGGGGGGGGTATAAAAAATACATAATATAAAGGCTTTACTATCTGTAGAGAGACACCTGCCTAGCAGAGCCAATATATTAGGAGAAAATTTAATTAGAAAGGTCACTTGATTTTAATAAAGATTTTGGTCATTGAATTATTGAGGAATCTAATTTCTAATTATAAACCAACCTTAGGGGAAAAAAAGGAGTTCTCTCGTTTAATAGGAGATTCATTTTAGGCAGGGAAAACTGCTCGTATTCCACTGTAACCTTTTATCTTTTTATTATCCAGAAATTTCGCAGTAAAGATAAGGTCCTTTAAGATGGAACTTTCCTCTTTTATAGGATTTTAAGGCTGACCTATGTACAATTGTTCAATGTAGTCATAAAACAAGGGGTCATTGCTTGTGTAAATTAATGGTGTTTGCTCATCATTTATGCTTGTTCCCTTCAAAATAATGATGCATTTCTCCCCAGTATTTGACAATCCATGTTTAGTGGACTAACCATATCTTCTCTCGGATAGTTTGCTTATATTGATATTTTTTTGGACACCACTGAATGAATTTAGATGTGAATATGTTTACTTCATTTAACTGTAGCGATAAAATCCAATTTTTGGGTGACAAGTTTGAGATCGTTGTGAATAAAATGAGTCATGAATGAACCACTTGTTTGTGAGTTTCTTGTCGAAGTGATGAACTTACATATTAATGTGATGTAGGTGAGTAACCGGATTGTTCTTTGGGTTGTTCAAAGGAGATGTATACTGGCAGTGAGAGGCAGTGTAAGGTCTAATGAATGGAAGCTGAAATGCATGGTCTGAATATAGGCGTTCGCTAGCTGGCTTAGGGTCTACCCATTGGTCTGATTTGTGTATGGAAGAATTGTATTTATACAGCTACTTTCACCTCCAGTTTTGTTTTTCTACAGTGCAGTGAGATGATGACAATGAGGATGATGCTTAACATTAACTGAGCCCTCGCTAAGCATCAGGTCCCATTCTAGGTGTTTTTACATGGATAATCTCATTTAATCCTCATAAAACCCCAAAGAAGAAGGTAGTCTTATGAGTTCCATTTTGCAGAAGAGAAAATTGAGGCTTAGAGAGACTGAGTAACATGCCGAAGGCTAATAGAACATAAAAACAGTGGTGCTAGGATTCCACCTGAGGTGTCTGGGCTCTGTACCGATACTCAAACCTCTGCCATGTTGTCCTCTCCGTATTTAAACTCTCAATGCCTTTAACTTCTTCAATCACAGTTAAAAGCACCACCCAAATAATGAAGTTGCTGTATTAATAACTTTATATTTTTATATATGTCTACCTTGCCTCATTTCAAAGTGAATTTGAAGCAACCCCATAGACAAAAGCAACATTAGTTAGAAAAATAAGTATATTTCTTCCCTATGTTAGGCATTCTTTTTTTCTTTTTCTTTTTTTAAATTATTTATGCCTACAGCACCTGGTCTTCCTAGGTGGTCTCTCATCCAAGTACTAACCAAGACTGAACCTGCTTAGCTTCTGAGATCTGATATTGGGCTTATTCAGGGTGGCATGGCTGTAAACCATGGACCATGGCTCCACTGGGGCGCGAACCCAGGACCTTCTGCATGTACAGCAGACGTGCTAACCGCTACACTATGGAGCCACATCCCACGTATTTGGCATTCTTGAAGGGAGCTGCAGAATGTAATTGGATTGTTTATTTAAGTCTGTATTTAGAGTGCATATAACTTGTTTATAGAGGTGTTAAGTGATAATGTACTAGTTGCTAATGTGCAAATGTTTTTTAATGATACACTTGTTAGAAACATTAGTTCTTCAATGCTAATTATATAGGCAGAGGTTTCCACATTGTTCTAGCCTGAGTGATAAATAGACTTACGATTTTGCAGAAAAAGAATAGGTTTTGAGATCATTGGGAACAAGATAAAAGATTTTTAAAGTGACTGTTGAGGGGAATTGATTTCAATGTGAAAATGTCCAATAATGTATATTTATTTAGTTATGAGGTTTCTAAAGAGGAATATGTTGATTATCAAATAAAAGGAGAACTCTAAAAGTGAGTCATTTGATGCTGTTGTTGAATGGACATGACGAGGTAATTTTTTAAAAATCCGAAAGTCATTTATATGGCTTAGATAGACATGACTCTATTCTTAAATCCTTTGATTTCAAGAGAGTATTTAAAAATTGAAGAGGTAAGAGTTCTCTAATTGCAAATGAGACTAGGCACGGAAGCATTAATATTAAACTTCTTAATTCAGATATAGGTTTGTATTGAGGGAAAAGATTTTTTTTTAATATCAAACATCTGAACTAGCAAATCTTTTTCGACAGATGGCTTCCAAGTTTTAACATTCTTAGATAAATGGGTCCTAACTATTAAAATGTGACAGTTGTTGAAAATCAAGCTTCATGGTTCCCAAGAGCCCACTTAAAGAAAGCATCAGAAACATGAACTTTTTTCATCCAACAATAAATTGCTAAAACCTGAAATTACAAAGATATTTTTTTGCTGGATTAACATTACATACTGTACTTTTAGGTTATCACAAATTCACAGTTGGATTTAATTACCGCAATCAACTTAATTCCTTTTTTAGTTAATAATATCTGAGAAGCAATACAGTTAGGTAACTGGACTGGATTGGCTATCTCTGTTTTGACATTAACTTATGATGAACAGATATCAAAAATGCGCCCGATTAACTTCTCTGAGAATGGAGTTGGCAGGCGGTCGTTCAGAAGTCCGGGGGAGTGGGGGCTCAATGGGCCATGTGCTGGAGGGCGGCTCTCTGGTGCTCCACCAGTGGAGGACGTGTTTAGTATCTTAGCTGTGTGTGTTTTTTCAGTAGGATCCTTTGCTAGGGGTATTAAGTGGAGTTAAATTGCGATATTTTACTTATCATTATGTTTTATTTACTTTTAAGAGAGGACTGCAAGTAGCTAAAAGAAATAGGTCATTTTTTTCACTCCTACCAAAGCCGAGTCAGGAGAGCCCCAGGCTCATGTACTGTGCAGAATGCTCACCTCTAAGTCTGCTTTGCAATTTCCCACACTCTCAGCATTACTTAAAAAATTCTAATGGATCGTGTTATATTAAACGCATTTTTATAAAGTAGAAGGAGTTAGCGGGGCAGTATTTGTTTAACCTCACTGGGTGGCAGGCGCAGACACTGGTATCCCATTTCTATGCCTTCTTTACCTTACTTGCTTCACATCCCAGGAGGAAACTCAGGGTTGGAGAGACAGGTAGTTTGGGAAGGGTCATAAATGCCTGAGCTGGAATTTAGCCTTGGACATGACTCCTTTTGGTACTGTTAAGAAATAAGTACAGTAATGTCAATGAGCATATATTTCTTGAGTTCCAAGGACACTGGGCAAGAACGTAGAAGGAAGAATGAATGTATAGAAGCTGGGGTATGTGTAAAAGAGAACTGGCAGCATAAGGTATGAGACTACATTTTCCAATGAGCTTGTAAAATGAAGGCAGTTGGGTATAATACAAACTCATTGGGACAAAATAATTTATGCTCTTGTCAATTTTTTTTGACAAAAAAGAAAACCACCCTGGAAAACTCCGATTCTGAAATCAAGTTGGGATATAAGCAGAAAGTAGACAATGTATGAGGGTCCAGTGTTATTTGGCAGCTGGTATTATTTTAACTCAAGGCTACGTGTACTGAAGTATCGATGTCAAAGCAGGGAGGTGGTGATCTATGTCTCAGTGTCTGACTCGACAACAGGGCATTGAATTTAGACTGTCACTTTATCACAGACAGATACTGTGTGTTGGAGAAGGCCCAAGAGGAGAGCAGCAGTAAAGAAACGAGGTTGGAGGGATTAAAAATATAACTAGATGCAGTGAAGGCTAATTGAGAGTGGGATGGATCAGACCCACTGCTTAATAAGGACCTCTAAGGCACTAATACTTAAGGAGGTGGATTCTACCTTCTTTTTTTTTAAGAATAAGACATTTATTAAAGTAGTGAAGTACATTGAAGACAAAATATCAGGGAACATGTTCAGAAGGCAAATCTGAGAATGCAATGTATCGTTTAGAAAGCGGGGAGGGTAAAGGTGGAGGGTTGACACTAAATGATTTGCATTTCTTGAGTCAAACACCATCCCAACAAATTAGAGGGCTGTTAATACAGTGTTGGTGAGTGTGTGTGTGTGTGTGTGTGTGTGTGTGTGTGTGTGTGTGTGTGAAGGTAGCTGAGCCTTTCTTTCATCAGTAGAAAGGACTGGCATTTTACTAGGTTCTATAAGACATTTTCTCCTGGCTGATGTTTGCTAATTCCTGGAGCTACATTGGGATACAGAAAAACCAAGATTCACCCAAGGTCGGGAACAGATTCAAGAGCTGAGTTTGGAACGTGGTGTTCAGAACTGGGAGCTCGGTCAGTTCAGCATCTTCTCGTCCCTTATTGTTTTCAGGGGCCTCCCCCTCACCCTCCCTCTGCCTCCTGCTCTTCCCATTCCCTTCCATTGGACCAGACTTTCCTCCTCTGCCATCCTCCCCTCCATTACTTTTCTTGATAGCAGACCAGCAGCGACATTTTATTATTTTTTCCCCTATATGCAATAGAGGAAAGAGACAGGGAGCAGGATTTTTCTCAGGCTTAGCCCAGGTAATTTGGCTGAGATGACATACTCTAGAGTAAATTGTGAATTTTAGAGAACAGATGGGCACAGGAAAAGACTAAATAAATGAAACAGTGGATGTTTCACATGTACTTACTCCTTTCCTGCCACGTAGGGGTATCTGGGAAGCTGCGCTTGGAACGATCACCGATTGGCCTCACTTAAACCAAGGAGCGCTTCAGAGCAGTTGTGTATAAAAAAAGAATAAACAGAAAGGTTCCTTTGTAAAGAAATGGGTGAACTTTTGGTAAAATCAAATACATATTTGGATGGCAAATCCTCATTCTTCAGTTTGCCTATTTCATATTTTTACATTTTGGTGCTTATATTCTTAGAGTGAGGCCCATCAATGTAGAATTTTTAACAATTAATTCCGACAAGAAGTAATATTGTGTTCATCCTTAATGCTAATTGATAAGAAAGACAAGATGGTTGTTGAGGGAAAGGGTGATGTATTTAACTCATGAATTATATGAATGATACAGGATTGTTTTCTGTCTCATTTTTCGCTAACATCCCTGCCAAAAGTATTCTGTTTCCAGGATTTCGAAGTGTCTGCTTCAGTGCTACCTGTGACAGTGTCTCTCTGTCATTTCCCACTACTTCAAGGTCCTCATAACCCGTGAATGACAAACACACATGTACCTGTTAGAGAGGGCAGAGGTTCTGAAGGGCTTCGTTGTCTGTTTTCAGAGGCTTGGAATCGAAAAGACTAATTCACTTGAATAAGTAATCTGATGGGTGACTGATCTTATTTATGATATTTCTGTTCTTCGATCCCGAAAAGGCCAGTATTTGAAAAGGTGTCATCGTACCCCGGTGACACAGAGCGCAGGCTTTGCTGACTGGTGTCTCAGGCCCATCTCCGACTCTTGCTGGCACCTCAGCGAGGCATTGAACCTCACTGGGACTTAGCTTTCTCATCTGCCGTGTAGAGATACAGACTGATTTTTTTTTTTTATGTGCATTAAAGTTCTAAGTAAAATGACGTAAAGCATCTGGGCCATGATATGCATTTAATAAATAATGGCTGCAATATTGTGATTTATAAGAAAAGTATGTGTTTGGTCTTCTTCCCAGGTACCTGGTTCATACCATAAATTTCTCATGTCCACACCATAAAGCTGTCTTTTGTGATATTAACGAGGTGACTTTTGGATGTCCCTAGGTCAGCTAAGGCTGGGGGCTGATCACCAGAGGAACTAACCATGCGATTAGAGGGATAGAACTTTGAAGCCCCTCCCACCAGCCCTTGACCTTGGGAGGTGATGGGGGCTGGAGAGCTAGTTCAAGCATCAGAGGCCAGCGATATAATCAGTCCTGCCTCACAATGAAGCCTCCTTAAAAACCCAAAAGGCTGGGGTTCTGAGGGCTGGTGAACTTGTGATTTGGGGACAGTGGCGGCCCCGGAGGAGGCACGGGCGCTCTGTACCTGTTCCCACATACCGTGCCCTCTGCATCTCTTCCATCTGCCTGCTCCTGAGCTCTGTGTTTTATGATAAACCTGAAATCTAGTGAGTAAAATGTTTCCCTGAGTTCTGTGAGCTGCTCTAACAAATTAATTGAACATAAGGAGAGGGTCGTCGGAACCTCCAGTCTGTAGCCTCTTGGTCACTAGCATAGATAATAAGCTGGACTTGTGAATAGTATACGAAGTGTGTGTGCGCGCATGCGAGGTTGTGTGTTTCTGGGTGGGGGGTCAATTTTGTGGGACTGAGCCCCTACCTTGCAGAATCTGACACTATCTCCGGGTAGATAGAGTCAGAATCGGGTTGAACTGTAGAACACCCAGCTGGCGTCCGAGAATTCCTTGAATGTGCAGGGAGCCCCTCTCCAACACACAAGTCGGAGATTGCGTCCAGAACCTTTTAGATGCCTCTAGAAGTACAGAGTGTTTTGGACAATCCAAGGGAAAGAGCACATCTCTGTGGAGAGGAAGGATGTCGTGAAAAGGAAGGATTCGACATGAACTTTAAAGAGTGAGAATTCGATAGGGCAAGATGGGGCCAGAGGCTCAGTGGTCACATTTGCAGCCTTCTCTGATCTCCTGATGACCTAAGGCTGGTTCCACGCTGGTTAGCACTTCAAAATTTCTGACTGAGTCGCATTAGTTTTGGGGCACTAGTCAGACTGCAAGTCCTTTGTTGGTATTGTCTGCAGTGTCTTGCATAGTTCTGTTTAGGTACTTAATTTTTATTGAGTTTTCACTAATTGTTGATCTGACTCAAGATGAGTTGGTACTGGGAGTGAAGATTCTGGCTTTCCTGGCTTTTAGTAAGAAATTTATTTCTTACACTCATGAGATAAAATAATCTGTGTTTGGGGAACTGATGCCCTTAGCCTAATGTTCTCAGCCACGTGCCTCCATTTCTGAGTTATTCCTCCAAAGCAAGTATGTAGATATTTGTGTAAGATTTACCTGTGGAACTTGTCATGATAAGGGTTCCTCGCTCCCCTCATGGACGCTGACTCCGTGGGTCTGGCGTGTAGCCATCGCTTTCCAAAGCTCTCCTGGTGCTTCTGAGAAGCAGCCAGATTCCGGAACTACTAATCACCACTTTCATAATTCCTATAATTTCTGCAGCTGTGGGTAAGGGAGAAACGTGTCTCCCTTTCCCATCGGTGCACTGAGACGGCCCTTGCCAAGGTCACCGATGATTCCCAAACCGCTTAGTTTACCATCTAAGCAGTTCTGAAATCGGCCACTCGTGCTTACTCCCTACAACCGCTGACCAAGGTCAAGTTGCCATCATTCGTCTTCTGGACGGTACGGATAAGCGGTACCTGAAGGTTTACTCTCACACGGCCGCGGCCTGGTTGGTTTGGAATTAAAATTAAACGATGTCACTGCCTTGGTGAAAACTTTTCCGTTCTTAATGGCGACAGCATAAACCCGAAGCTTCTAGGCACGGCATGGAAAGGCCCCCTGTGGCCCAGCTCTCTAGGTTGGTTATGTTATTCTTTAATCCAGCTGTGTTTCGTGACCTGCTCACATTCACATGCTATTTCACATTTTTTTTTGCCTTTTTTCATGTAGATCCCTTTACAGGAACATTATCCTTCACCTGGTTAGCTTCTGTTGTCTTCTGCGCGGCTCTCCTCTCCTCCTGGAAGCCTCAACTCCCTCTCACTCCCCTCTCTCCCCAGGTGACTTGTTCCCCTGGGTGCCCATCACTCTGAGTGGTTCTCTAGTAGTATACTTACTACATTATACCGAATTATCTACTTCTACCACTAAATTGTCAGCTTCTTGAGGTCAGAGTTTGTTTTATCTATCTTCACTCCTGGCACATAGTAACTCCTTAAGAAATATCGAATGAATAAATTGGTAAATAGAACAGAGAGGTTTCAGCCTTCATCGTACCTGGTTTCCCTGTAGCATATGATGTTCATTGAGCACTCGCTGTGTGTCAGGCACTGGCTCAGGCAGCAGAAAGACAATAAGTAAACGAGCACACCTCTGTGGAGCATGTGATCAGTGAGAAGACCAATGATAAATAAAAATGTGTGATTGTATGCCATGACAGAAATGTTTGGGACGTAGTGATCGAGAATGACAGAGCAGGACATACTATCTGATCAGGTGACATATGAGCTGAAGGACAAGGGATCAGCCGTGGAGCAGGCTAGGGTAAAGCATTCCATGCAGGAGGAACAGTATGCACCAAGGCACTGAGCTGTCACATAGCTCTGCGTGTTGGAGGAATTTAAGGTGAAGTCTGCCACTGGGGCACAGTGGCCTAGGGGGAAGTATGGCGAGGAAGGATGGTGGGAGGGAGTTTAGGTGGTTTTGCTGCTGTCAAAAATAGTTTAGATTTTGTCCGAAGTGCAATGGTAAGTGACCGAAGGAAGGGTTTTCATCGGGGAGTGTGACAGACTGTGATTGACATCTAGAAAAGATCACTCCAGGTCAGTACAGTTTAAGACAGTCGTCACAGCCCATGTGGCTTTGTGGCTGATGATCCTGAGAAACCGAACTTTCGATTTTATGTAATTTTAATTACTTTAACTAGAAGGTTAGAACATAATGGATGCTGTTCTTTGAAAATGTTTAAAAGACTCTTTAGATCTTAGAGAAAAGAGCAGTTTAATGGCAGTGGAATCTCAACCTGGAGCCCACCTGGAGAGAACTGAGAAGGAAATGGGAAGCAGGTAAGTGGGGACAGAGTGTGTAGACAACTCTTTGGAGAAGAAGTTGAAAGAGGGTCTGGGGCTGAGAGAAGGTTCTTCTTTAACGGGAGCTATGGGAGCATTTCTGTTTGCGAGTGGGAAGAACCGGGAGATGGTACAGGCGAGAGGGTCAGGGCAGGCCTGAGGGAGTGCAGGGCGTGGGGTCCAGAGGGTCCGTGGCGGAAGAGCCCTTACAAGATAAGGAGGGGTACCTCACCCCTTGTAACAGAAGGGTGAAAAGCTGGTCCGGATAAGAAAGGTACGTAGTGTTGATGGGGGGACCTTCCAATATGATGAGGGGATGGACAAGGAGAAATAGAAAGAGGAAAAGAGATGCAAAGAATATCTGAGGAAATGAAAATGCAAGTCAGTAGCAGAATACATTCAAAACATGTATGAAATTGCCCTTTTTGTAAGTCAAAAACAGTTCAACGGACTTCATAAAATGCAAATTTTATCAAGCCACTCTACCACAAAAATCCCCGTTACCCAGCTTCTGAGCACGGTAGATGTTTCCTTCACGATCTGCCATCTTTCTGTCCATTCTCCTCTCCCAGTAACAGCCATATCTAGTCGTGCTGATTTGCCCAGAGCTCCCAGAATGGATCAAGCCCTTTCATGTCTCATTGGCTTAACACGTGTCCCCCTCTACCTGGAAGGCTCCTTGGGTCCCCTTTGCCTACCTAACTCCACCTGCCATTCAGGACTCAGCTATCGTGTCCTCTCGGAAGCCCCCGGTAAGCCCATAGGTAGAAGGTGTTCACTAAATGCGTGCCGACAGGCTGGAGCTGCTCTGAGCCATGCCGAACCCCGAGCTCCTTGGACATGGAGTTATCCGGAGAGGCGCTGGTGCGTGCACACAAAGCCTGGGGCTTTTGAACATACGTGGCTTTCTGAGTGGTTTCCTCATTGGCAGAATGGAGATGTAGACATGATCTCACTTCCTTTCGCAAAGTCTAAAGAGTGGCTTTTAAAAATGTCTAGTACATAGACTCCTCAATAAGTAATAGTTTAAAAACCAGTGGTTAAAGGAAGACGCACATGTAGCAAAAACATGCCTAAGAGATGGTCTCCTATTGCAAGGCTCACCAGGACACCTGCTCTGTTTAAAATGCTGTGTTTTCTTGGCATAACGTCTAAGACAAATTTTGAAGACCTATAACTGAAGGCTGTTTTTCCAAGAGGTAATATTTCTTCAGAATGGCTCGTGGGTTTCCTGGTTTGGACCCCTGAGTGGGTGAATGGAGGGATACATTTGGTGCAGAAGGAAAGTATGCGTCTTCAGATCTATCCTGCATATTTTCCAGCAAGGTCTCCAGATGCCTGTGCATTAAGGAACTGTGCCAGTGAGGGAGACAAGACCTGGTAACTGGTTAAAAGGAGCTAAGAGTTTACGATAAGGCTTGCCAGGGTACAGGACAAGCTCCCAGTTGTCTGTAGAACAGACAGGACTTGTGGAAGCCTAGTGTGTTAAGGGGAGGCCCCCGAGCTTGGAAGAGGGGGCTTTCTCTGTTAGGCTGGGACCAAGAAAAGCACAACGAGATCATAGTTTGTATACATAATGTATATATTCGCAACAAACAACTCTATTTAGAATGGAGTGTGCCATTTATCGTCGCATTGTCATTGTGTCTTGTTTATTCAGTAGCTTTTCTCTTTAAAAAATGGTATGTATATTTTATATGTGTATATAAAATGAAAATATTTGTAAATTGTATTTTCCAAAGGCTTTGTATTATATTACAGATGCTTTAATTTCAGATTTCACTTGCCAAAAGTTTCTAATTCCCGCCTGAAAATATTTTTCTTATCATGTAGCTTGGAATTCTAATTTAGAGAGAATCTTTTTGTGAGCCGAAGTTGTTTTATAATGAAATTAATCTTTCCTCAATTTGCCTTTCAAAACACAGACATTTAAAATCTAGGAGGTTTTGTTAATTGGAGAGAAACAGTCCTATAATTCATAAGGAGTTAGCTATCATCCCAGCAAATAAAGCCATTTTTAAATTTATTTATATCCTGCTTTTCCACAAAGAGTTTGAGATGGCTTTCTACAAACCATGTTTATTCATTTATTTATTTTCCAACACGTATTTTTGGAGATATCGGACACACAAAATGAAAAAGGAAAGTAGAATAGAAATGAAGAGGCAGGACCAAGAAAAAGAAGTAATTCAGGTAAGACCAAGAAACGGAGAATTTCTAAGCATAAAGATTATCGTAACAATGGAATTGAACACATAAAGTACCAGGGTATTTAGAGGAAAAACTAAAATATGATTTGTTATCAGAAAGAAAGAAGAAACATTCATACTTATACAGTTTACTCTAGAACCGAGTTAAAAACAATTTCTCATTTTGTAACAACCAGTAGTGGCTTCCTTCCGCTGTGACCTTGCCCAGTATCAGGGTTCAGCTGGGCAGGAGGCTTTGGGATCTTGAGCCTGGGTTCCTTTCCTATATTTTCAGGTGCGTGCTGAGATTACAGCTTAAACACTCACACTTTTCCTAATAGAAGCATCGTTTTCCCCGGATAGCTCATGTCCTATGCGTATTGACAGACTTTACTGTTCTCTTAATCAACAGATGTTGAAACTGTCATATTTTCTCCAACTCCCCTGCTACATTTTGTGGGTTCTACTTTACTGGTACCTTGTTCTCTGCTGGCACTTTCTTTCATTTCTGTAGCTGTCGTCCCAGTCTAGAACTTATTTCCTCTCGTTTGATCTACTGTGATCTCTTAGGAGCCTCCGTTCTCCATTCAACCCCCGTCTAAATCATCCTAAATACTTTTGCCATAGTTCTCTTAAGGCACAATCTAATCTCATCACTTGCTTTTCTCACACAATAAAACCCTAACTTCTTGACATCACATTAAATGCTTTCCATGATCTGGCCACCAGTGACTTCCCAGCTTGTCCCCCGGGCCCCTCACTAATATACCGAAGGCGCCATTCTCTAGACCATTCCTTGTGCTTTCTCTCCCTTGTGTCATTCCCCACACTGCTTGCTTCATCTTGAGTGCTTTTTCTCATTAAAAGTCTCCTGAATGTTTGCTATATACAAAAGATCGTGCTAGGTATCGTGGACTTAAAGATGAGAATGGTTATCCTGTCCTTCAAAGATCTCAGAAATATATTCAGAAGAATTGATAAGTCGAAGTGTACATAATGCTTCCTCTACGAAGCCTTTCTAATTTCCCAGCTTAAATAGATTCTACTTTCTTTTATGTTTTTTAAAAACCTTCACTTCTAATTTTTCAATAGGCCTTATCGATATCCTAAATATGACTTATTTCATATGTTCCATTATTTTATAAGCTTCTCTGCATCACATTACCTGCATCCTAAGGTCACAATGTCTGACACATTGCAGGTGTCACATAGTAGGTGTTCAGTAAATCCGTGTGGGGTTGCATGTGTGGCCAGTTGCCTGAGCTGATGCATAGATCCCGAGAGGTCAATGTCATTGTCGGGCACAACACTGATGCTGAGTTGTATTTTTTGGGTCTTGTTTGAAAAACTGCTTTTGGGTCTTATTTTAAAAGCTCAGGTACATGTTCCCACAAAGGCCAAGCATTTTTCACTTTTCATCTGTGGGAATAACCGCCCACGTAGCGCAGTCTTCGAGGTTGGTGGGAACTCCAGGCTGTATGTGGAGAAGGGCCTGGATCCGTCTGGGCAGGGGGAGGAGTCAGACCTCAGGCCAGGCCTCCCCCAAAGGAGATGCGAGCTGAAGGTCAGGCTTGGGACAGATCTGGAGTAAACTTGTATCCCTGTGAGAGGTGATGGCTTTTGGAATTTGATGTAATTCTGGCTCGTCTTGTGGAAATGGTTACTGGTTAAGTACTGGAGGAATCTACCTCTTCTTGCTTCTACTGTGATGACTTTATTTCACTAAAAACCCCATATTTTAATATGACTGTTCATGTTCTTGATCTCAGATATTTGGAATATAGAAGTCATATCTCTACTAGGCTATAAAACATCACATTTGTGGTTCATCTAGTCCATGGTTCTTCTACATAT
The DNA here is from genome assembly GCA_028627145.1 of Eidolon dupreanum. Taxonomy (NCBI): domain Eukaryota; kingdom Metazoa; phylum Chordata; class Mammalia; order Chiroptera; family Pteropodidae; genus Eidolon; species Eidolon dupreanum. The sequence goes on from CM053517.1 coordinate 3,156,382, forward strand.
AGACAGACACCTAAGTAACGTGTCACGGAGAGATGTAGGTAGGGCATGTGTGTGTTTTTTTTTCTTCCCAGATGTGTATCCTAAACTAAGGTAGATGAACCCAAAACATTTTTCATATTTACGATATTGTCACTCTCAAATTTTTCTACATTTCCTTTGAATCTACTTTTATTTAAACTTAATCTCTTCTTGGAATCATGTCTTCATCGTATTTATAATCTACTTTGGAAATTATTAACAAGCCCTGACTTTTCATGCATGAGTGTCAAAGGAAATCTTTATTATCTCAGTATTTGGCATTGTGGGGTTCACCTCAGTGTGGTACCTTTGGTCATAAATATGTGTTTATCTATCTGTATTTAACATAACCTACCATATTTTATCTATCAAAGGTGCCACAATTTCAAGATACACCATTATTTTATATACAGCTAAAAGGAGAAAAAACCATTGGCAGTTAAACACAATGCTTTCTTATCACCTAGAATTTTTGTTTTGTACTTATTGGAAAAGCTCTCAGGCTTTGGAAATAGATTTTTATCATCTGTCACTCTGACGCACACCTAAGACGTAAGTCATAAATGAAATACTTTGGTTAATTACTTTCAAAACTTCTTCACGTGGGGTTGTGACTCATGAATTACTCTGCCATGCACGAGTGAGGTCTGTGCTTTTCCACCGTAATTCCCCTGTGCCATCAAGAGTATTGATGGTGAAGCAGTTCTTTAAAAAGCTCTTTTCGTTTGAGCAAGAGCAGTAGCCTTTCCTCACAGACAGGATCTCTTAGCATCAACCAGTTCTGGAATTCCTCCGTTCATGTCCTGGGACCCACCCTCCCCGGTGAGGGTGTCAAGTGGAGTCCTGAGGACAGCTCGTGGCATGCCAGGCATCCATCTCCTCTGTGGTCTGCCCAGGCCAAGGGGCAGAAACTGAAATGCTCCCAAGTACTTGGCAACAAGCCAGGTGGCTTTTCCTGTTTTCAACCTTGACACTGCAGAGTGAGCATTGTGTGAATGAGTGGAAATTTTTGAGCAAGAAATAGCTTTATGCCAGATCCATTTGACATGCTCAGATCCACCTATTTAATGGCATCCCCACCGACATGCATGATTGAGTTCGGAATGTCACAACTTTGACAATTTTTCAGACAGAAAAGAAGGAAAATTAGCTCTCTTCTAAGTCAGCACTTCTTGGCAACTCTGGCTTGCTTTACTAACTGAGGAGTAGCCTCTGTCTATTGAAAAACTTACTTTTTTAAATCTCTCTTTCATTGATAGAGTACGATAAGGACGAAAGAAGTTTCTTGGTGTCCTTTACATAATTCTTGAACTGCAGTCTCATGGCTACTTGTTCATGTGCTTTTGTGAAGTGCATCTGAACATCACATGTGTGGTCTTTTGGAGAAAACCATTTTGTGAGTGCTTTTGGGCATAAACTCTTGCTTTCCCCTCTGAATTGAGGTTTGTGAAAACACCTGGCTAGTAGGCCAAAGCTCTATTTCCTTTGCCCTCCCACCTGGTGCTACCCCCAATATGCCCAAAGAACTGTCATCTGTTTGCTCACAGCTTGGTCACATAGGGTCTTAGCAGAGTTCAAGTTTCCCAAGATCTCTAGTGTGTGATTCTTACTCTTGCTTGAATTTGTCCTTGTAAGGAAAGTAGTTGATTGTATCTGTCATTTCGAGTTAACTGTTGAATCATGCTGATTTACTGTAGAATTCCTTTTCTTCAGTTTATACTAACCATATCTACATAGACTGTATCCATATCTACATAGGAACTTAAGCTCTTGACCTGAAATTTTGGCTGTTTCTCTTTTTACCATTTATTTAATGGTAGATGGATTCATGTCATGACTGATAATCATTATTTGTTACTGAGATATGATGCTGGGTTATTATTGCTAATATATTTTACTGCTCTGCCTTATTTTTATTGTTTGAGAAATTTAATGTTTGCAAGTGGTAAATGTTTCATGCCACCTCAAGACAGAAATCAACTTATTACCAATTACTTTCAGTTTAATTTTAACCTTCACCTAGTTAAAGGTGGGGACAGATAACTTTTACATGGACTCAAGTTCATTTTTAAGTATGCCAACTTCTGACATTTCCTACAGTTTTAATTATAGCAGATCATAACTAATATTTAACTTTCTTCGCTAGTCATTGGGTTGTAAAGCCATAATTAGGTATCACTGGTGGGAGCAACTGGAAATGCAGATGTAAGTGCCTTGGAAGACTTAGTAAACGTGCATTGAAGAGCTAACTGCAATCAGGGTCCTTGGTGGCTGGCTTCAGGAACTGTTAAATACTAGTACATCTGTTGTGCTTCCCATATTATGAAAATATTTGATAATAATATCCGTGTGACACGAATTGCCCCTTATATGTCTTACTGATTTAAAGTAAAATTGATAACCTATATAATTTTCATGGACTCTTGCTGTGTCTTCGTTAATAAGACATTACTGAAGATAAATTTTAGGAGGGACCCATTGAAAACCCATGTGTTTATATTTTCCTTGTGAGCCAGCCGATTTGGGACTTTTGACCTTTGAAGTCTCTCATGCACTGCTCAGTGTTCTGCAAAGAGTGGACCCTGATTCCCAGAAATAAAAAAATGAAGAATTGATCTTCAGTTAAATGGGTTACTATTGAACACTTACTATGAGCCAATCGCTTTGTAAAATAGATATGTATCAAAAAGAGATATAGAGTGATCCTTGCACTTTAAAATTATATTCTCATAGGGAAAAGTAAAACATGAAACAATGAGAAAACAGAAGGACTATAAAATAAAAGACTAAATTGAACATAGTCAGATTCCAAAACAGCCTGTCCTCGTAATGGGCAGTCCGAGGGGAAATAGTCCACATTGAAAGGCAGCGTCTTGGGAGAGTTTTTGAAAGAAGGGTCACTTAGGTGGGCCGGGAGGATGCTGGCGTTTGGGAAGACAGAGGAAAGTGAAAGCTGTGTCTGGAGAAGGAATGGCATGGACGAACACGTGAAGACATGAAGAAGTCTGAAGTTTACAGGGAACAGCTTCGTCACGGAGTCGAGGATGTGATGAAGGAGGCACGATTCTAAGTGATCTCAAATGTCACGCGTCAGAAGTTTGCAGTAGATGTCATCAGAAGTAATGGGGCAGAGAGGACCATTCCGAGTGGCGGGGGTCAGGGAGGAACCAGTATGCACTGCTGAGTGACACAGTCCGCGGTCACGTATGTCCCCACCACTCTATGCTCAATGCCTGGAGCCACAGGCACAGATGGATATACTTGCTGTCAGGGACCCAATTTTCCAAAATGCGAAACAACTCTTCACGAAGTTCCAAATGAAACCAAGTACAGTCCCCTCTCAATTTACATGGTCGTTTCATTCCCAGAAAACTCAATGGCTTGCCTAAGTCCTTAATTGTATGTAAAATGGAATTAGGGCCTAGTTTAGGTAATCTCACCTGCACGAATATGTAGCAAAATATTGGAAAATCAGCAGAATGCTGAGTCAGTCAGCATATGGGGCTCTCCTAGGAATTCAGGATGTTTGACACTCCTGGTCCTGTGATCACTGTGAAACATCCCCACGAATTTCCACAGTGCACCCCCTCCTTACCCCCTGCCCAGTTGCTGTATCAGTGACTGTGTAACTTACACACCCTAATTTTCTTTTTTGTTGTTTTAAATATTTGATTTTTGTCGTTATGCTGTTTTTACCTGCCAAAGAGACCATCTAAGTAAGATGTGATTCTTGAATAAGTCAGAGGTCACGTATTTTCTCCAGGAAGCTAGATTCTGTGGGTTTAAGAGGTTGTAAATTCTTTATTCCATTCAATTCAGACCACAATTGCTAAGCCTCTGCTGACTGCCAGGTACTTGTGCACTTGAGAACTGTGGCCTCTGCTCTCACTTAGCTGGCTAACAGCCCACCAGGCTAGTCAGGTGGTGGTGAAGGGTATGTGGAGAATTTGAGAGATGACAAAGCCTTGTAAAGGGTTGAGAGAAGGTCAGGAAAAACTGAGAGAGATTGTCACATTTGAGTTAGGTCTCAAATAATGAGTATAATTTTGACAAGATTTTAAGAGTGCATTACTTTCTAACAGAAAATTGAGTTCGAAATGACCTTTCAAGTCGCATTAATTATACAGACTTTGCAATGAATTACCAAATGCCTGGTATTTCTTGAGGTGACAAAGGTTCTTTGCTGTCCCTCCATTTCTAGTTCTTTTTTTTCCTTTCTGCAGTTAACTTTTCTATTGTCTGTTTTTATATCTTTTTATCTGTCTTTCCAGCGAGTTTACAAGGCTAGGCACTACGCCTTTATATTGCACTGGATCTCCCATAGTGCTGAGCACGGAGCAGCCACTCAGTGAATATCGGACCTTAGATATTGTTAGAATAGTTTATGTAGCGGTGACCGCGTTATTCTTAGTTGGCAGTTGTTCCTGTTTATTTTCCTATTAGCATTTCCTAGGAAAAGTGAAGTCGCGATGTTAGTATTTAGGGCACTCAGAGGATAGTCTCTTCCAGTCTTGGCAGGCTGGTCCGGCCCCAGCTGTGCCCTAAGTTTCTAGGGCTATGTGGCTTTTCTCCTAGTCCTTTTCTTTAGATAAGGAAAATTCGGAAAGCTAATATCTGCTCTGGAAGTTACAGAAATTACCACTTAGGATGTCTTTTTTTTTTTTTCCTGAGTATCTGTTTCTTGTTCAGGTCTAATTTGCACAAGATGTTCTTTCTCTTTTTGGAGTTAGTTGAAGAGCCAAATTACAGATGTATTTTTCAATGGTTTGGGTCAAATTTGATGACATTTGTAAAAACATGAGCTGTAAAGTGTTATAGAAATTGTTATTCTTTTGCTGTTATTAAGATTGAGGGAGGAGTATAAACATAGCAAGGAGGAGCAAAATGGCTACAGGATTACTCTGAGGGTCTGAGTCTTGTGTTTGGCATAATTTGTGAAGACACTTGATCAGCTTTGTTAACTTACATTTTACTCTTGTAGTTATCGGATGAGGTTGAATATTCGAAGATATAATGGTGTCAGTCCTCTAAGAAGTCAAGTTGAATCAAGATGAAGAGATCTTGAATGAGCTTCACTTTCTGTGAAGTTACTTAATTTCTGTAAGTGACACGTTTCTCGTTAGTATAATGAGTGTATCACAGTGCCGTCTTGTTTCTTTAATGGGTTTGAAGGGCACTCCACGGTGCCTGGCCTGAGGTAGGTGTTCCGTCTCTGTAAATGTTTGCTATAAAGTATTACTGTTATTTAAAAGGTTGCTTAAAACCCAGAATCCAACATATATTTTTTGAGCACCCACTGTGTGTCAGGCACTAGTTCAAGAGCTGGAGAACAAAACCCATGAAGCACTCAAAGATTTTAGCCCTCCAGGAACTCGCACTCTGTGGGGGGAGATGCGTGAACAATGAACATAACAAATAAGTAAGTTCTATGGGACATTAAGGATTATTAGGATTATGGACGAAAGAGAAGGTGATGCGGGGAGGGGCTGTCCGGCTGTCCCGAGGAAGGAGGACAAGACTCGGAGGTGACAGCGTTGATCATGTGTCCCCTCCTTGGTCAAGAGCTGGCATTTCCAATGTCAAAGTAAGTCACTTAAGTTGGGAGACATGGGTCTCAGACTCAGGGCAGGTGGCTTTTGGAGGGTGGGAAACAGATGTGTCTTAAAGAAATGTTCAGCCCCATTTTTCTAAAGAACAGCCGTAAGCTCTAGAACCTGAAAATGCCTGACGTTCTTAAGTGTGAGGCTTAAAACACGTGAAAAGCCACGTGCCCCTCCGCCTCGCTTTTTCCACAAAGTAAGAAAATCACGTTCTTTTGACTTGCTCTTCAGTGACAGTAAAATAAGCCCTCCCGATGGCAGTTGTGTCATTGGCTTTCTCCTCGGGAGCGATTTCCGTTACCTCCTTGTGGGTTTAGCTCTAATCCAAACCAGAGGCACATTTATGTCGAGTCTCTCATTATGTGACATTATTACCGTCAGTGTTTTCAAAAGTAAGAATGTTTCTAGTTTTCTTCTGAGTGTCACTCGACCGCAGGGGAGGAATGCGAGGAGGCCTCTTGCCAGGACTGAAGCATCAGACGACATTGTTCAGTCAGTCGTAAACAGTTCTTTTTCCCTGGAAGTCATTTGAAAATTTACTGTAATGTGAACTCAGTGTTTCCATTTCCTACAGAGATGGTTGTTTTTCTATGTTTTAAAATCAAATGTCACATCCATATCCATGTATATAAACATATGTTTCAGATATTTAGGTTGTCAGATTTTAAAATTGGATGCCATTATTATATGTACATGCGTTGTGTATAGATATGTATATATATACACACGAGGAAATTTTAGTGATTAAGTTAATTGGATAAATCTTTTCATTAATACAATTGGGGAAACCATCAGTTTTCCTAGTTAAAGATTCCTTGAAGTTGAACTAATTGTGGCATTTGTACGAGTTAAAATAACTCGGTGTTTTAGTGGAACCTGTGATGGTTCTTACGTTGAGATATTGTAGTGAGAAGGAGAGCAGTGTATAGCTGATGGAACTGGATTTTCAAAAATAATTAGAGAACACTGTGCTTTTATCTTAAAAAGATGATAATCAAATGGTTCATTACTTGTCCACGGTGTGTGTGTCATTAGTGAGCCTGGATGGCTCGCTCTGCACGCACTCACTTAGGTCCTGATTGCTTTGTGCGCATCGTGTACACCGAAGCTGCTAAAATGCAGTCATTCCGCTGGAGTAAGTGTGCACTTGAACCTTTCCTTCTTGGTTGAAGGACTAACAGTGTCTCTTTTTATAGGATGTAAAAATGATACTTGCATGAGTTACGTTTGGCCTTTGAAGGAGTCAATCAAATAATATAACTGGCAGTAGAGAGCAGTGCAGTATTCAAGAGCATCGATTTGAGCCGGAACACCGGGGTTCACACCCTGCCACGTGCTAGCCAGGCATCTTTGGGCAAATCACATGACCTTCTGGGCTTTAGTCTCCTCTTAGTGAAATGATGATAATAGTAACTACCTTCTAGGATCGTTCTGAGGATTAAATGAGTTGATATTTGTAAAATGCTTGGGACAATGTCTGTTAAATAATATCAAAGTAAATAACACAGTAAGTCTAGAAAAAAGTTCTTATCTTTTAAAGATATTTAAATCTTTGCCAGTAAAATGATGTGATATCTGGGATTTGCTTATATTAAGAGAGTGGGACATAGGCGTGGGTCAGATGGGCCCTGGTATACAGCCGTTGGAGTGGGTACAAGGACATGTGGATTTATCACACGATTCTCTCTACTTTTCTATAAGCTTGGCATTTTCCAAATAAAAAGTCAAAACGAACAGAATGGTTTGCTCCTTCCTATTTTCTTCTTTTTTCCTGCTCCTTATCTAAAATGGCAAACATTTCTGTCTTTTGTCAGTGGTTAAAATGCCACCTTGTATGAAGGACACCCTCCCTAATGACTTCTGCCACATCCCTGACTCCTGTGGCCCGTGGGCCCTTTGGAGCCTGTCTGTGCTCAGTGTGGCTTTACAATCATTTCCACGAGTGTCTTTTTCTTCTTCTAGGCTTCAGCCTCATGCGGGCTGGGATCATCTTTGAAACTCCCACGGCAAACACCTTGTTCACCAAACCTTTGTTGAACAAATGACTTTTGTTGACTGTAATCCAGAAAGAGCAAAAGAGCCTTCTTTGTGTCACAGTTGCTATTAAAGCACCGTGTTTCCGGATGAAAGGTTATTATTAAGATTTCGTGATGATGGTTCCAAATAGGAGTAGTTGGGGCTTTTTATGGAAGTATTTTTGCTGTCTGGGACATTTCTTTTTATCTTTCAAGACCCTTATTTAGAACGTTAATGTTGTCCCAGATTGTTAGCTAAACTATAGAAATGTTCATCTAATTCTGGTATATTGGGAACAGAAACATGTATAATACTTGTTTTCTCTTTTTTGGTCATGGAAAGTAAGATTTTTTTTTCATGTATGGACCCACATTATTTTTTTT
>CM053517.1:3164898-3184867 GCA_028627145.1 Eidolon dupreanum
ATTTATTTATTTGTCTATCATTTGCCTGTAAAGGTTGGGCACATCGCCGTTCCCAACAAAACTGGGATTCTGTTTATGAGACATAAGGGGGAATGGATGTCGGGCAGGCAACCAGTCATCTCTTTAGTAGTCTCTTTTGTCATTAATTTGCATGACAGCTACCCAGGGTAGAGTACAATGTGTGACTTGGAATAGAGCAACAACTGAGTGTCTAGGCTTTCTGCCGTGGCTCCTTCATCTGAGGCTTTAATTCTCGAACAAACTGACTTTGTGAATAAGCAAATAAAATGAATTAAATATGGAGGCTTTAAGTTCTGGAGAGTGTTTCTTGGTGGGTAGGACTCGTGGTATTTGTAAACTTCTTTATTCACATTATAGATCTCTGGCTCAGAAACTTTTGCATTTTGAATGTTGCCTAGGGGATATTAATTATTGATAAATTAGGTTTAATGAAACTGTATTGCTTAGAAATTTTGAGTTTCATGAATAAAAGGTAAATATTGAATTTCTTAGATGTTAGTAAAAAAAAATAAATAAAAGCACACATTTCCTGCAACTGAGTTTGTAACTATGTTTTTCAAACAAAATGATGGTGGCATTTATTGAATACTTTAAATTACAGAGTAACTGATAACAGCAAAATGTGATCTTTTACAAATCTGCAAGTGCTAATATTCTTACTCTGTGCCAAGAGTTTAGGGGGAAGAAGAAAAGTGCAGTGGAAATTTTCCAATTAAATCTGTGGATTTTGGCATAATGACTTCCTTCAGCAATTAAAGTGGCTTTGTAATGGCTGGCAAAGCTCCGAGCTTGGGACACGCAAGCACAAAGCCATTGTAACAGTGCCGTTGTGTTCAGTGTGTGGAATACATGACCTCAGTGCTTCTTGGGGTGGAGGTTGGGCAGTATTTGGCAGTCGCTCCTCCCTCTCTCTCTCTCCTTCCCCCCCTCCTCCCCTCCCTCCCTCCCTCCCTCCCTCTCTCTGTCTCTCTCCCTCTCTCTGTTTCACTCTCTCTCTCTCTCTCTGTCTCTCTGTCTCTGTCTCTGTCTCTCTCTCTCTCTCTGTCTCTCTCTCTCTCTCTGTCTCTCTCTCTCTCGTTATCATTTTGAAGGACCATGAGATCGTAATCCTACAGAGATTCTGTTGGAGCTCATAAAATTGTTCTTTGAAGATAATGTTTTAGAAGAAGCTTCTCTGTTTTTAAGGAATTTTTTTTAAAAAAATATATTGGCTCTATTATTATTTTTAAAAATTATTTCCTTTAAATTCTATTCCATGTCTTTAGACATTCGGTGATATTGGCTCAGCTGGTGTTCTGTATTTTCTACTTTAATGAATATTGCTGGATCTTGCACGTTCATAATAAACATATAAATGTAAATGACCTCAGCAAATTATTGTTAAATTGAAAATTATCTTGCTTGTTCTTTGTTTTGACATAAAATGCCACTCAGCTGTCTGCCTGTTTGGGAATCAGATATGGGAATGCTTTCTTTCCAGGTTATGAATATATGGGGCAATGAGAAATCTTCCTTAAAGGGTAGATAGGAAATGTTAAAAATATTTAATACTTGGGCACTGACAGAGGCTCTGAGAGGAACACAGGGTGAGGGAGTAGACATGTATGCAAACAGAACAGTGTGCAAGTGTGTGTTGAGAGCTTAGAGGCACGAACAAGAGGAAAGGAAGGCTTCTCATGGATGTTGAAGGTCGGGTAGGAGTTGGCTAGAGGGAGAAGTGGCAGGGGCAGGGGCAGCCCCTGAGGGAAGCGTGGCGTGTGCCAGGGCACTGCGTCTGAGAGCACAGAGGCAGCCCTGAGAAGACAGGGCTTTTTTTCTTTTTCTGCTTTGTTTTCTGTTTGGATTTCATGCCAAGGACAATGAGGAGTCATTTAACGATTTAGTGATTTAGAAATTAAGTGATAGGACTTTTGTTACTGTTGAGGTTGGATTGGGGATGCTCAAATTGGATTCGAGGAAATTAATTAGGAGATTATTATTAATTTATATGAGAGTTGGTGGTACCTGGAATGGTGACCAAAATAGAGAAGAGAGGATACATTTAAGGGATATTAAGAAGGTAGAAGTAGCAGGACTTGGTGACCAGTTTGGAGCATGAAGACAGAGGAAGTTGGAAGATGGATGATTCCTAGGTATTTGGCTTAGCTGACATGTATGGATGCTGATGATGTGGATTATGATTGAGAATGAAGGGGGAGAAGCATGTTGGAAAGATGATAATGAGTGGAATTGTGGAAATTGCGTTTGAGACGTCTAAGTAGAGATGTCTAAAGGCTGGTGTGACTTTGGAGACACCTCCAACTTCTGGTACTTGGCTTATCTCTCTGGGGTCCCCTTCTCAGTTCTGTTTCCTTCAGGGGCCCATTAAATGTTCATATTTTTCAGAGTCCACATTCATCATTCTTCTTCTCTCCTTTCCTATTAATCGATTCTCTTGGCCTCAGCTGCCTCCTCCATTGATGACTGTCAAATTATTATCTCTAGACAGGACTTTTATCCCGAGTGCCACCTGCCTCCATCTCCATATTCTTCTCCACCTCATTCAGACCTTTCTTTAATATTTAGTTCATTAATATTCTGTGTTACTTTGCTCTTCCACGTCTGCACATCTTGATACCCTCTGGATTGCTTCACACCTGTGTCTCTCTGGCTGCTTCCCCAGGAGGAGTAGGTTGTTCCATGCTCTGTGCCAATATATCAGGAACTTAACCCTAGTGCCTGTCGTGCTTATTGTAATCATTTGCATGTCATTCTCCTCTAAGACTGACCAAGACTAAGACTAAGCTTACTTGTCTTTGACTGAATTAGCTACACTGATTAACTTGTTAGAGAGTATGATTTATGCCTCTCATGTTTAGTCAAGGGTAGATGTTAGACATCTATTTATTGAACGGATCTTCTGGTTAATAATCATTTACATCTATATTGAAGAAAAACATCTCTGTAGTTACTTCATTTGCGCCGAGGGAGAAAATTCTTTCTAGCTTTGTTGACACAGCAAGTGTGCTTTCCTATTTTTGGTTTCCAAAGGTCAGTCACTTCCTTGTGGAGCACTAATAATATTTCTTGGTAACTAAGTTTCTAGAAGAGCCAATAAAAAAATCTTACCAAGATGGTCCCTTGCCTGTGGCATGGGAATTGCTGTGAAGGAGCTTAGACTTACTGCCTGAAGGCTCGCTGTTAGCGCTGTGCAGAATAATGTGTTTTTGAGCTGGGCTGAGAGAGAAGAAAGGCATTGGAGTTGGGGCTGCTCCGTGGCGTAGAGACAAGCTTCCTCCTGCCTTACAGCCGTTGCAGTCAGCTCGTAAGTAAGGCAGTCAGGCAATGGAATGGAATCAGTTCAATCACGGTCAGTCTTCAGATTAGTCTTCTTACTCCTTACGTTCAAGGTCCGCTTTGGAGGAAAATGGCATGCAAATTTTCTTTTCGTGCTTATGTATTAGACTATAAACAACAGCAACAACAAAAAATATGTAGAATTTAAATCCAAAGTAATACTGAAGGCACAGTCAAGATTTTGTCTGCATTGATTTCGCAAAGTAATTTTCCCATAAGATGTACTTAGGGGAAAGAAATCAACCACCTATTGCACAGAAGATAATAAAATTCAAATGGATGAGTGCACTCAGTGGCTCATGAATTATTCATGATTGCTCGTGTCAGTGCCTTGACTCCCTGTTGATGGAGGCGGGACTAAGGACTGAGGTTTTCAAAGCAGCTGGTCAACATGAAGGGACAGTTCAAGTGAGGTCTGAGGCCCCTCGTCTCCAAATCCCATTCTCGAAATGTTAAAATCTTGTATGTTATTTTAGTTTAGACGATGCTACAGTATTGGGAAAAACATACTGTGGCTATATTGTAGCAATAGTAATGGGACAATACTACTTTCTTCTGTGGTGTGTGGGTTTGGAAAGAGTTGCCATACGTTGCATTTCATCTGATCCACAGGATTATCTCACTTTAGTAGCAAAAGCAACGGAGGATTCGGGAGCATTTTGCCCATCAGTAGTGGAGCTGGGCTCAACGTCGGGTCTCTGTGTTTCATGGAGGGCTCGCCCCTCAGTTCTCGCAGCGGGAGTGAGCTGGCCACGTGGTTTTGTGCTGCTGGCTGATCAGAGTAACGTGGACAATCAGGATGCCAGATTAGCCGCTCATTCTTCAGAAGAGAGGAGTCCTCTCTAGTGTCTTGTGGCACTTCAGACACTCCTGTGGAGTCAGGGGAGGCTTCCAAACAGCAAGATTTGGTGACCAAATCTTTTGACTCTGGGTGAGAATGTATGTGTTGGAGAGGGGACAAGCGAGAGCCATGAACGGGGCCAGTAGGTGTGAGTGGTGAGAGGCGAATTAGGTATCTGAATCTGCTTATGCCTCTTAATGCAAAGTTCTGTTTGCTTGATAAAAAAGTAAAGAATTAGATGTATTCCTGGGCTTTCTTTTCAGCCAAACACATGGTAATTATTTCCTATTTAAAATGTTTCATAATACTGTTTTGTTTTGATGATGTTCAAAAGGATTGTTACTAAAGCTATGTTATAAATATATGGCCATAACCGTGGGTCAGAACAGATTCCAGCACCAAAATATATTCCTTCCCTCCTTCTTTTCTTCCTTTTTTTTTTTTTTTTTAATGCCTACAGCACCTGGTCTTCCTAGGTGGTCTCCCATCCAAGTACTAACCAGGCCCGACCATGCTTAGCTTCCGAGATCAGATGAGATTGGGCATGTTCAGGGTAGTATGGCCATAGGCTCTATCTCTTATTTAAAGAAAGTAGTTTATTGATCTGCCAGCTAACATCATTCAGAAATTTAAGGCCTATATATTTCTTTGGCATCTACATATCCTCAGACAGCACTCATGGGCTTAATAGCTCAAACAGATGCCCCCAGCTCTTCGTTCTGGAGTTTTGTTTTCTCTTTATCCATTTGGTTCTCAAATTAACTTCTTCCTTTTTGATTCTACGCACAGAGTAGATGCTCTGCTCATTTTGATTAAATTTTAAATGATTATTGAAATCATCCAAACTAGGAAATATTCTAACATAGTTTTCGGAGAACATTAAAAGAGTGATTATATATATTCAGATATTTTCCAAAGGAGAATGGCAGTCTCTCTCTCTCCTGAACTCCAGTGTGGTTTATCTGTACCCTCCTTTAGTGATTTTCTATGTCTTTACCTTTCCATTAGATTTTGAGCTCCTGGTGTCCACCTAATGCAATGCCCATGGCATCTCCTTAGCCCTTCTTAGTTTCTCAGTGAATTTTCTTTTTGATGAATAAATATTTACTTCATGTGGCATTCTTTAGAGCAAATATGTCTGTAGCTTCGCCATCCTTTATTTTAGTCACACACAGTGCCATTCTAAATGAATTTAGCCCTTGCAGTTAAGGAGCAGAGTCATTAACTCCATGAAGAGGCTGTGCAGTATAATTTCCTCTGTCAGAATTTACACTAGCCCTTGCAAAACACATGAGTTGCAGTAGGGGAAATTTTGCTTAATTTTATCCCTGTGACTCTCCATTCCAGAGTATCATTGAGCTAAAGTCTTGGGTTTTGTGGTCTTCTTGCTGGCCTTTACCTATTTTGTAAGTGGCCGTTCATCGAAATCCCATCTGCGGTGAAGCTCCATGCTGCCAGATTCCTGCAGAACTCCTAGATGTCCCGTGCTAATGTCATCCACTAAACTGTCGAGTAGCACACCCTGACCTGAGGCCAGCGGTTCTCACACTGACATGAGCATCCCAATTTCTCACGCTCGTAAAGGAGCAGACGCCACCCACCTTCCCTAGGCGTTCCGGATCTGTCGGTTCGGGATGCGTGGTGGGCATCGGTGGCAGTAACCCCTTCTGGTGACCCTGGAACCATTTCTTGAGAAACATTGCCATTGGACAGAGATTTATTTTGAATGGAATAATGGGATTTAAAAAAAAAAGTGATGATTCTTCTAAAAGTCTGAGGCATTCTAAATGTGTTTAAAAGCTGTCTTATAGGCATGTTTATGAATTCTCGTTTGACACTGGAGAATCAGTATGATTTATGTGGCACTGTAGATGTAATAATATAGGACTTTCTTCGCTGCGGTTTTATTGGTCTAATGTATATTAACATGCCATTTAAATATCTTAATTTATTAAAAACTCTCATTTATCAGGAGTGAGAACAAACAAAACTCAGTTTGCAATATTTTGCTGTTAACTTGTGCGTGTACAATATTTATCTCTCCTGGTTCCCATATTTTATGTGTGACCTTTTACTGGAGAAAAATTTCAGGATATTTAAAAGATACAATCTAATGTACCTTCAGTGATGGCTGGTATTCAATAGTACTAATATTGATCTTGAAGCCGGACAGATTACTGAATTTTTTAATTACCAAAAAGAGTTTAAAGATTAATTTCTGCATCAAATGTTGTGAATGCTGATACTCTGAAAATAAAAATTAATTGAAAGTATACAGTAATGCAAACTTTTCTTAATGCCAGCTGTATAAATGAGTGATGTATTCCAGCAAGGTCATTATGATAGTGGACAAGTATCAATATTCAGTATGGAGTCCCACCCCCTTTATTATTGATTAATTAATTAATTAATTAATTTTTACTTTTGGCAAATACTTCTTTTATAAGATGGAGCTAGCATTCTTTAGACATGGGCTGCATTGAAACATTGGGAATTAGGAGAATTATTGTGGAACTTGACTTATATATTTATAGGTGATCAGAATTCTTTAATGCCTTAATCTATTATTTCTTGTGTGTGTTTTTTTTAGGGACTTTCTCCCTCGAGGGTCAGGCATCGTCACGAGACGACCTCTTGTGCTACAGCTTGTTACTTCCAAAGCAGGTAATGAACGAGGATGTTTGTCACGTGGGGATCGTTCCTTGTGCCTGTTGCCCCTGTTCCTGGGTGTTGAGTTTTAGCTACAGAAATGTTTCTGTGATTACTTTGCTGTGGGAAGCTGCCTACATTTCTCTCCAAATGCTCCCTCCTTCATTGCTATTTTAATTCTTTCACTTATATTAAAGTGAAAGCCTCATTTGCATATAGATTTTTAAACACCTACTACTTTTTAATGCCTAGAAAATAATATTTTATCACTATAATTCACTCATGTAATTTTATAGTACTGCATAACCACTAATACCACTTTGGTATACTTCCTTCCTGCGTGCGTGTGTGTGGTGGGAATTTTTTTAAAGTAACAATTCAGCATCTGTCTGACATCTGTATGCATATGTATGCGTATCTATATCTCTATTTATATCCACAGCTGTGTCTCTGTCTGATGTGCTGTGCTTGCCCCTCTCCTTAACGTCGTGATAACTTGATAGACAAATGAGCTTTGTTTTCATTCTTATTTCTTAGCAACTGGTGATGTTGAAAATTTTTCATGTTTATTTGGTGTTTATATTTCTTTTTTTGTGAATTGGCTGGAACTAGCCACTGTTTGATGCTCTGGAGATATAGCAGTGACAAGGACCAAGTCCCTGTCCTTCTGGTGATTTATATTCTGGTTATATCATTTTTAATGTGTAGAAGCATTACTCTTTATGCATTTACATTTAACAAAAAGTCAATATTTAGCACGATTTTCTTTTTCTACTTTTTTTAATTTTGTTTTTTATTTATCTGAAATTTATTTTCATTATGCTGAAATAATATTTTCCTGGTCTCCTTAATATTCTATTATATTTCTACAACAATCTATTTCTGAATATCTTTTTGGTTTTATTGTGCCAATACCAGTTTTACTTTTGTGGGTTTATAATTTGCTTTAATATCTATCTGTCAGGGCTATTGTCCTCTCCCCATTACTTATTTTAGAATAATTTTGCCAAGGCAAAACTATTCCCACTAGATTTTTTTTAAACCTATAGATCCGTTAGAGAATAATTGATTATCTTCGGAATATTCCTTGTTTTTTTCTAATCCGGGGACCACGCTATATCTTTTCATTTTCTCAAATCTTCTCTATATTTCTTAGTAAAATTCTTGGTGGTCTTTATGTAGCACCCATGCATTTTAGGTTAAGGTATTTGTTTTTATTTTTTGTTGTTCTTGTGATTTGAATATTTTTTTTCCTCCCGTTATATTCTCAAACTCCTCATTGCTGATCTATGTAAAAGCTGCAATTTGTACTTTTAATTTTTTAAATTAACCGTCTTACTCCACTACCTTTGATAGATTAAAATATTTTTATTTGATTCTTCTGTTTTTTTTTAGTTAATATAGTCATTTCATCTGCATTTTTTGATTTATTCGACCAATACTTATCCAAACACTGACATGGCAGAGAGAAGAGACTTAATGACCATAATGGTAATACTCTCCATTGAAATGGGGATTTTTGGTGAGTGTTGACACGGGATAGATTCTCTTGCACGTTGAGCTCTTCTGAGAAGGTACAGCACATGCTTCTTCCTCATACCTTGTTGTCAACAGTCTTGCAAATCTCATCCCTTCTAAGACCCTGGTTGTTCTTTCATCACTTCCTATTCATGAGTGAGGATCACGCTTCTCGCCTCAACTCTCTTTTCATGCCACATGGACTGGGCCCCAGACAGTCACTGTGTAGATAATGATCATAATGAGTAGCTGCCATTTTTGGTCATTAATTATGTGTTAGCACTGTGTGCTTTGAAGGTATTTTCATTTAATCTTTCTCTATAACCTTCTGAGATAGATATTATGATTCCCATTTTAGAAAAAGAGCCCCCAGCAAGGTGAAGCAGTCTGCCCAAGGTCACATAGTTCATAAGAGGGCTGTTATTGGTATCTTTCTGATACTGTTAATATTGTTAATATTTTTAAAATAGGAAACTTGAACCGCTTGCTTTATATTTGCAAGAGATGCTTTGTATTTTTATAGGGCATTTTTTTAATGTAAGGGATCATAAATATGTGAATAGTAAATATGGAAATTATTTGGTTAACTCATAATTATCATCAACTTTCCAATGTAATGCCCGCTTAGTATTATTTTACTGCTCGTCTCCACCTGCTGCTGTGTTAGTTGCTAAACCAAGCCAAAAAATTCATTAGAGGCCCTATGGCTTATTCCATATATTTTGTTTTAGGACATTCAGTGCTTAGTACAGAAGAGCATTCCAAGGAATCTCACCGTATTGTGAGGAGGGTGAGAAAGGTAAAAATTTAAATGATAAGGTCATAGCCTTTGGACTCAGGAATTTCTGTAGCTGTGGTTTGGAGGGCAAGAGCTGGACCAGACACTGGCGAGGCGTTGGGTGAGGACTGCCATGTCAAGAGCAAGGGAGTCACTAGGGGTCTTCATAGGACAAGGGGACAGTTTTCATGGTGGGTGCATTTACAGTATGGAAATTGGCAAATGCTGCAAATCAGGACTTTTTTCCTCTGAGGGCACCAGCTGTTAAACGTTTATGAGCATGCCACTGGTTTCCTTCTCAACACCCGATCTCACTGTTTACTGGTTAAACAGCATGTCAGACTGAGAAGCAAATGTGCCTGCGTGTCAATTTTTGATGAACTAGTGAGTATTATTGAAAATGTCATTGCTTTAAGAAGTGATCCGTTGGGAATTTGATATGCCCCCTGGAGGAGAGCTGGTTTTTTAAGACATCACAATCCAAGTCGCTTTTTTCACTAAAAGTTACTCTTAAGTAAAGGCTGTAGGTCATGGTTAGGGACACACGGTTTTGTCTACTAGAATATTACTATGTAAAAATATTTCTCAAAATGCTATTATGTTGCCTCACTCTCCTTTATTTCAATGACATTAATGTAAGAAATGAAGATGTTCAAAATCAGAAATTACAAAATGGGTAATTAAAGGTAATTGTTCAATTACAGAAGAAGTGTTCTTTTGTGGGAGATTTCCTTGCTGCTTCCTCTTTTTACGCATGTCAACTATATTATTAATTCCTCAAATTAGATTTCCCACATTTGAATCGCATCTACTTCTCAATATCACATGTGTCTGTATTTTGACACTGATGTATGACTCGTAATTTATTAGAGAATTATTACTATTCAGTATTTTGGGTCTTTGGTTGGAGTTGCTGTAAATGACCATTTCAAATAAAGATGCTCAGTAACAGTAGTCAGAAACCTTGTTTTAGAGGCACCGGACAACCCACAGGGTGAGGAGGAGACAAAGTTCAGGCAGCGGATCTGAGAAGCAGGGGGCTGGCTTGTGAGGGGGGTGGACCCCGGGTTCTGAGTGAGGGGTGGTTCACTGACACGGTTCGTCTTTATGTCAGCATGTAGACGACACTGTGTCTAGGTGGAACTGAGCCAAAGGGCGTTTGAAGACATTGCTTCCTTACTGCAATAGTTTGGGAGTTTCTAGAGAAAAATGCCCCCTTTTCACGGGTGAGCTCTTTTCAAGAAGTTTTTATTAGTTAGACTTTAAATCCGGATTTATATGCCATTACCAGGCTTCATAAATTAGACTGAGAGCTATTAGTGGAAACATTCAAGAATTATTTTGAATAACAACATGGAAAGTATTTTAAAATGACGGATCTCATTTTATTTTACATTTAAATATGTGAATGTAATTAAAATTGTTATTTTAGCATAAGATAGTCTGTTTTTGCAGAGGACTAAGTGTTTATTTTCTTTTCATTGTAACAAGTTAACCTCATGGTAAAAACAAATGTGACTCAGAAAACATTCTTTCTTAAGGACGGCTTTGACCTCGTTCTGCTCCAGGGCTGGTCCCTGCTGCTTTCCATGTAAACGGCGGGTTACGGTATCAAGTGCAGATTCATAGTTTAAAGTCCCTTGAACACAGTTATTCTGAAACTTTTTTGTGTGCATACGATTCCCGGGGAGTCCCAGGCATCACCCCCAGACGTTTGCTTCAGTAGATCTGGGGAGGCGCCTCGGGAGCTAGTAGCCTTTTTAAACCACCACTGCCAGGTAAAAAGTTCATTCAAGCTATTAGTCTTTGAGTTGCACTGAGGCGCCTTCGTAAATTTCATCTACTTCTTTCACTGTTTTCTTTTTCTAGATTCCTCTCCTTCTTTTTAATAGGCTCCTTTTGTTGAGAAATTACCTACCACTTAAGAGAATCGTCTGACTCTTCGGTCACTGTAGAGTCTGGGCACCTCGCTTTAACCTCAGCGGGCATCCTCTAGGCCGAGCTGTCTCCTGCTGCTGCTGCCGGGCATCTGGCTCGGGCACCACCATTTCTGGCCCGGGCATTTCAAGTGCCTGAGGAACTTTTATTCATTTTTTTCAGCTTTATTTAGATATAATTAACATATGACGTTGTGTAAGTTTAAGGTGTGCAGTGTAATGATTTGATAGATGTGTGTCCTAGGATCTTCGCAGACTCTCAGGAGCTGAGATTCTGATAACACCTGTTTTTGTCGTTAAGTAACCGGCTTACCTTCCAGGCAGACGCTCTGATTTGAAAATCCACCCGGCTGAAATCTCTAACCACAAGTGCCTATCTGCTCGGTCCCTCCTCCTTGATTTCCTGTAAATTCCAGGAATTCCCATTGACCCCATGGAACGTCGCATAGTTATCAAGAACATAGTTTTAGTTTTGGAAAACGTAACCATCAAAAATATATTAGGGTCTATTTGGGGGAGGTGTGGACAAGTGGGTCATTGGCTTTTCCAGGAAGTTTGAGGATCATGGGCATGGAAGGGGTCAAGGGATTCATTTTTCTGGAGGATGCTTGGGTTATTATTCCTTGAATGTTGGACATATAGTAAATAAATGAACTTGTAAAGGTTCTGGGTGGGACAGCATTCTTGTTAAATGTATAGAGACGTAGAGGCCATCTACATGTATTAAAGTAAGACTGTCCAAGTATTCCCACATTTATAACGGATTTCACTGAGAGGTAAAAATGGTTTTCTTTCAGGATTCTTATAAACCTTGTTTTTGAGGGGAAAAAGAAATTTGTACTATCTGGGATTTTTTGTCCAGACCTACTTTAAATCTGGTTTAATTGTATTTTCCAGGTCATTGTTTTTAATATTTGCATAACTCAAGAAATACAGCTTGGCTCTATTTTATGCTTGGTTATTGGGATGCCTCTGTCTCCCTCTCTCCCCCTCCCTTTGTTCCTCTTTTCTTCCTTCTTTTTTTCTGACAACTTTCTGAAACTGTTTTTTTTTTTACCACTTTTCTTTTGTTACCCTTTTGTCTTAGTTTGAAGATTGACTACACATGTATTAACAGACTTAGAATTTCTATTCACTCAGTTATATACCTTCCAAAACGAAGTCCAGAAGAATTTTTACTCCACTCAATATTTTGAGATATGTAAAAGAGCTATTCTAAGCAAAACTGACCCAGATTTATTTCTTCACAATTGGATGACTGCCCTTGAACACCACATACATTTCCATTTAGGAAGAAATGACTAAAATAAAGGTATTTCTCCTCAAAGAAAATGAAGTAATATATTTCAATAGAATTACCACTACTGATTGAGAGAGGAAGATGACTTGAGTTGGTATTAATATTTTTTTTTAGGTCCGTTTGTCTCTATTCTATTTTAGGAGAAGGTATTGAGGCTTGTATCTGCCTGGAGTTCCAAAACCAAAAATTACTGACCGTTGACCTGTATGGTCTATCTAATGTCTGGTTAAAGAGGCTGGAAGAAAGGGAGATACCCAGTTCCTTAACTTTGGACTTCACTTTGTCCCCACTCTAATTTTAAAAAAAAAAATCGACTGTCTTGAAATAATTGATATTGAAGAGGACTAAAGGATAAGCTTTAGAGTGGTGAATATCTATGTCGATCTGAGAAGAGGAGGTGTGACTTTTATTGTAAGAAAATGAATAGACTTGTTTTCCCTCAAGCCCATGGCTATAGTCCACTACCAGTTACTACTCACCCACCCCTTCCACCCTCATTATTTCGCCTGTGGCAGGTCATAGATGTCCCCTGTATTTGCATTTGTTGGATGAGTCGGAGGAGTCTGGAATGCGTTTTCTCTGCCCTTTCTTCCTCTGCGGGGCTATGCTTTATCTTTCCTGCTGCCACAGCCAGCAATCTTCTCTCCTGAAAACACTGACTTCAGTATTCACGTGACCGGCAGGTGGAGAGGGATGAACCGGTTACCTTCTCTGTTTAAGGCCGTGGCCTACAGGGATAGGAAACTGGTTGTTCAGTTGTCTGGACAGCATACCGGCGGACCATAGCTGAGCTGTTCTGCTGTTTATGAGATGGTTTTGTGCTAACCGAAGGTGTTGCTTGACAAAGAGAGCTAAATTCACATTAAGTACTTTTCAAGTGATTGTGTTAGTTTAATAGTAACAGTCTCCTGCAGGCCTGGTGAAATTTCTTCCCATTATTTTCCCAAAGTGCGTTTGGTAAATTTCTGTCTTCACGCTGTCGTATCAGTCCATTCATTCAGCAGATTTTGAATGCCCGCAGTACGCCACACGACAGAGAACTTGCCGGTTTGTACCCTGCACTCCCTGTTTCTTCAGTTGTCTTCCCGTCACTCTCATTTTGGCTAATATAAAGAGACCTAACTTTTTAAAACCTCTGAATAAGTAACACGTCTGGATGGAATTGCCTCTTTCTCTTCGGTTTGTATCTTTCTATTATCTAGGAATATTTGGGGTCATGCAATACTTTATAAAGTAATGGGATTTATAAAGCACATATCTCTCTGGAAGGCATGTCAAAAGCAATTTGAGAGTCTCTGTGTGCGCATCTCATATCTCAGGCTTGTGGACCGTGATTTCCAGTTTAAACATCCATTTGCCCTGTTCCTCTCATTCCTCATCAGAACACTTTTTTTTTCTCTTGGCATATATGTGATGCATCTAACTCTCGTTGTTATATTATTTTAATGTTTCATTTTGCCATGTTCGTGTCTACCAATGTCCATATTAAACTCAGTGTAGGCTTTTCGTTGACCAAGTTTCAGTGGACAATTCAGAATAAACATAAATGTACTTAAATGTAATGCAGGTCTGTTTTGATTTACGACATAGACGTAATCTTGAGACATTGTCTAAATCGTTTATTGTTGTCTAAATTGTTGCTAGCTCTGAAATAAGTCTTTTGTTTTGTATCTCTGCTATTGAGATTGTTCAGTTTGGGTATTCATAAAAGTAAATGCGTAAAGAATACTCGTTCAACAGTTTATTGAGCACATTTTCTCATATGAAAGCTATTTCCTTAGGTTACAAAGATACCACGCAGTGACACCTGTCAGAAGTGAGATAAGAGGGGTGAGGAGTGGACACTTGTTACTCTGATGGCCATAGTGGTGGACAGGGGGAGTCTGTGTGGTTTCCGGGAAAGGGGGCTGCATTTGGACTCAGGCTTCATTTCTTCTCTTTATGCCTCTAGCTTTACCCTTTGCTTCAAAAGAATTGTCATGATAATAGTGTGTGTGTGTGTGTGTGTGTGTGTGCGCGCGCGCACTATACTGTCATCAGTTTAATCTCTTAGAGCTGGTTTTGTGTGTATGTATGTTGGGAAAGGGATATACATTATTTATCCATTAAGACTTCTAACTTTTAAATATTTTTTAAAAAGTATTACTCATAGTTTAAATATTTTTAATGTTCTCATTCCAGGCTGAGAAAAATCAGTATTTCACAGCAAAGACTGGATCTCTTTTATTTGACTTTACTTTCAAAAGTTTATCAATAATAACTTTAGGCATATTAATAATAATAGCTCTCCTCAGTGTTCGTGTTTCAAGATGTAGCTGAGATGAAGTAATTAAGTAGTTAAGCAAATTAAATTTGTTTTTCTGGTCCCAACAGGCTAGATCTATGTATATCCATTTTTACTCCTTATGTTATATCATCTCCCCCAGCTCCCCGAATTTCTGTGTCCTCTCAGCACCTCCAAAGCCTTTCTGGGAACATCTGATAAGTTCATTTACACTCAAATACAAGGAACTGATACAGTTTAAAGTGTTAATATCCCAAAGGTCTTTACATTTTAACAGAAAAAAATGAGAAGCCTTACATTATAGGCATTAATCTCTACTGGTGGAGTTTTCTTGTGGGAGGGGGAAGGTGTTTGTTTATTTGTTTGCTTTTAATCTGTAGGTGTTTTTTAAGTCACCTGAGTGGCCACAGGTATGCTTCTACCCAAGGTTAGCACCTGAAGGTAATTCCATCTTCAGTAAGTTCAGAATGCTTTATAAATTATTTCTAATCTTTAAAACACTGTGATGTAGTGAACAGACAACATGTCAATCTGTTTGACAGCTGATGAAACAAATGCAACATTTTAGAAAGTAAAATAACGTATTTGAAAACACTTGGAAAAGTGTTAATGCATTATACAAACAATTTTTTGTCAGTTAACTGCTTCAGACTTGACAATTTAAGCAGTCTCACTAAATTTTTAATCAAGGTACTAATTTATAATGGATAAGGAAACGAGGAGAAGTTAATACTGAGATGTTTTAAGAATGAGCTGGGCTAAGAACTCTGGTATTTCTTTATTCGAGCGCCTAAGATAAACCATCATTTTTATTTTTTAGGGTTGTGAGCATGGAAGGGTAAAATGATAGACTGTCAAATGACCAATGCCAGGGTGAAAATGTCCACATTACCTATGTAAGTTCACATCCGAATGGGCTTCTCATTGACCTGATCGGTTTGAGAGGAAAAAGGAAGGCAGCTCTTCACTGATAACATGGGTAATCGAAAGAAGTGCTGCCAAGGGAAACAGCTCCTGTGTGATCCTGGTTCTGCTGGAAGCCCTGTCCACAGACTTCCTCAAACGGATGGGTTTCCTGGAGGAGCCAGGTTCCTAAATGGCATGCTGACCAAAACGCTAAGTGACTCTGGGGCTCAAAGCAGAATCCAGATAGAGGAAGTACTAAGGTCAAGATTTTGTAAACTACAACTAAGCTATGAAAACTATTTTACTTCCTAGTATTCAGGCACTCGAGAGTTCTGAAAATCTGCAGTATTATGTGACTTCCTCAATTATGTAATTTGTTTAGGTATATTGGCTAGGAAGTGAAAATGTAGCTGCCTCACTTAGATTTTATCTGATTTTTCTATTAGAGAGAATATTTCTACCTATTATGATTTTTTTTTCATAAGAGAAAAGCAGTAAAGTTACTAAAAAACCCAAGTCATTTTATTTTTTTTAATTGTAGGGAAACCGTAACAATTTATTGATTTTATGAAATACATAGCTGCCCCATTCATAAAAGATTATTAATATGGGAAATTATAAAGATATTTTAAATATTGTAAGATTGCCAACTGCACAAGAATAGAAGCACATACCAATACCACTCTAGTTTTAACTAAAACATTGGAAAATGTAAGCACTCTTCAGAACAGAAAGGCAAGTAGATGACAGATGAAGCTTTTAGAATGCAAAGCATTGCATATAAAATATTTCCTACCAATCCTTAGTCTAGTTTTAGCTAAGTGTGTGAATAGACGTGCTAGATGTGGGGCAAGAATCCGTAGCTGCCAGGGGTTGCTTGTGCAGAGTGGAGCCTGCCAGGACAGGTGCAAGGAGGGATGGCAGAGATGCCCACGAAAAGATGCTCAACTTCATTAGTCACTAGGGAAATGCAAATCAAAACCAGAGGAAGATATCACTACGTGCCTATTAGAATGTCTAGAATTAAAAAGACGAACCATACAAAGTGTTGACCAGGGCGTGGAGGACCTGGAACTCCCGCACAGTCTTGGTGTCTGATGTAAAATGCTACGACCACTTTGGAAAACGCTCGCAGATGGGACTTCGAGGCCTGCATAATCATTTGAGTCAGTCACTCATAGTAGATCACTTTATAAAAATCTATTTACCTATATCCTACTGGTTCTGTTCCTCTGGAGAACCTCGACTAATATAACCGTATGTCAATTATAGCTCAGTGAGACTGTCAAAAATATTATGTGTCCATTTACCTAATTGCTCTGAATTTGTGGCCTAGTCCTACACAGAACCTGCTGCTTGTCTCTTGGGGGTCATAGGGAGGAGGGGCATGCCATGCCATTCTGCTCATGCTTTGATTTCTGTGCCGTTTCCCAAAGATATTAGATAATAAACATGGAGTAACTAGTCACACACACACACTTTCCTGAGGTTAAATCTTTAAGATATTATAAACTCTACTAGACTCATATTTGCTTTATTGGTTGTAATGATCCTGGTGATTCTGTCCCGTTCTTTTACTTAAAACATGATGACTCCTCTGAAAGAACTCACGTTTTGATCTCAGAGCAGGAAAATATTGCAAATCTCATTTCTCTACCTCTTTTGATAAATGTAGGACTTGGCGCCTCCTTGGTTATCAACTGGTAAAGCATTAAAATAGAAATCGGACTTTGAGATATTTTGCATGCAGTGCTTGCATTCTAAAGGCCTCATTTGTCGTCTGCTTGCCTTTCTGTTCCCGACGTGTGCTTATGTTTTCCAAAGGTTTGATTTGCTTGTGAGGAAATGTATTTCTGAATATGCAGATTTCTGAAAATGCAGTTTTTCTGCTTAGGCAGCAAAACTCAGTGTAAGTAAATGGTATTGCTGATTTATTGTGTGACCTTGGTCTTCGGCTTATATATGATGTCCTAAGCATGATACTGTACGCTGACCCTGTGACCCCCTACACAAGATTTTCCCAATGTATCATCTCTTTCATTGATCCTGTGCATTCTTCATGAAGAAAGGGTCTCCGCTTTTCCACATGCCACATGTCCCACACATTGATGCGTAACGAGAAAATGACATTAAAACGATTACAAATTCGATGTCCTCTAAGAGTTAGAATCAAGATATTTATACTTTACAAAAAGATTTTAAAATGTGTTCTCTGCTCCCATGCCAAGCAGAGCTCCTTGTTTATTTGATACATCAGCACATCCTTCTTGTACAGTTTGCCCAGGACTCACAAGGCCTAGCGGGCGTACGGTTAAAATAAAAGCCATCACTTCTGTCCGGGGAGACATGGGCAGGAGTGACAGTTCGTGATAAGCTGTGTTGCTGTCGCAGTGCTCAGTGCAAGAGGAGTACGGGGGACGGAGAGAACAGGTGGGCGTGAGCATCAGACAAGGCGCGGTGGAGGCCCCGGGCTCACGCGGGCCTCGCATAAATAGAGGGCTGGGGGGTCTGCAGCCGGAGAGACCATCAGGTCGGCTTCGGGGGTGGGGTCTAGAGGAGGCAGCCAACGACCTCTCCTTTCACAGGCTGGGTGTCCAGGCTGGCTTGGAACAGGCCGAGGCCAGGTGAGAGAGGGCACTGAAATCCTGGTAGAGGAATCTGGAAATTTGCCTTTAAAGACAGAAAGGCATTTTAGATTCCTGAGCAGGGCAACAGCGTGTGTTAGGAAATCATTTGAGGATCCTATCTAGAAATCGCAGAGCAAGACACGCTCACGTGCTAGCGGCGCTGAGGGCAGCGGGCGCTCGTTTTACCAGACTGCTCAGGATTGCTTGGCTCCCAGGTCTTAGCGTTTCCTCCCAAGGCCTTCAAAGCTTGGTCCCACCTTTCCAGTCTCGTTTCTCTTTCATGTTATTCAGTCGACCTCCGTTTCAGCAACAGTGAGAATAGCATTTCTCAGGCTGTTTTTTGTTATTGTTTTTTTTTTTTTTTGGGGGCAAGGAACCCCCTCCGTCATCCATCCTGTCTTCCCAATGCACTTCTGTTCTCTCGTGAAAAGAGCTTTGGCTCAGATGGCAGCCCTTCTGCGAGCCTTCTCCAATAAATTACTCCCTTAATCATCTTTGCCTTTCCTGATGTCCCATAGCATTTCACAGAGACTTCTCTGAAAACACCCGTCACGTTGTTCCATAACTTGGCGTTTATCTGACCGTCTTATCTCGTCGTCAGGGAGCTTCTGGAGAACAGAGGCCATTATATCTGTTTGCCAGGCACGGAAGTGTAGCTCCGGTAAGATGGTGGCTATTCCTTTAAATGCTTCTTGAATGAATGAGTGATTGGGTCCCTCTTCATCCCCACTGGATGCTGAGTCTGAGGGCTCAAGAGATCTCACCTGGTATAAACTTTAGTGGGTGAAAATACAGCGGAAGTTTGTATTCCATGAAAATTTAATGACATGAAGTTTTGCGCACAGGACTCGAGTGGGTAGGCTGGTAAATTCCTTGGCTCTTTTGAAGAGGATTATTTTGTCATGGGGATCATTAAATAACTACTTAGGTGCTTCTTTGCCACCTTAGAAAGCAAAAGACCTTCTGCAACCGGAAGAGTAAGACGTCTCTACGTTTTCAAATCATGATTCTTTTCTCTTAGGGAACTATAATTTCTGTTTCTTATCATTAATAGCACTGATTTTACTGCCAACATACGAATAAAACACTCTCCTTTTTACTTTGTTTTATTCTCTCGTTCCGAAAGGTAGTTATTATTATGGCTTTTGGTAAGAAATGGCTGATGATCATAGACGTTTACATAATAGTCCTTTTTTTTTTTTTTTGGAGAGAAGGAATTCAGAGCTTGAAAATACTCAAATTCTAACTAAATAAAAATCGCCATGTGAGAGAAGGTGTCTTATTTAGTTTGTATTAGATACACATATCTAGAAGACAAACTTATTTGTGCTCCCACACTCATATCTAGCTCCTGAAGATGTATTTCTTTCAAACACTGTGTGCTAGCTGAATGTGATATTTGCTATTATCTGCAGATCACAAATGTAGCTGTCATTTTTCCCTTCGTAATTAAATGCCATGTTTACATCTTCCATTATGACCATTATTTATGGGTTTAGAAGTTTAGACATTATCTAGCACTTCCAATGGTATCAGCTAAGATTTAAACAGATGAGAATTTAGGGAAGCTCTCAGTGTACCCTGTGCTCAATTCTTTATTTTTATTTACAATGCTTTCTTGGTGTCTTATATTCAATATTAAAACGCTAATAGCCGGGAATGCTGTCCAGAGGGTGTAGCTTTGAAAGAAATACCTTCAGAATAAAAAACATCCAATCCCTGTTAAAGTTTTGTTTTAATTTCCTTTAGGGAAATATGGGGTGAGGGGTTGA
>CM053517.1:3185367-3356488 GCA_028627145.1 Eidolon dupreanum
GGGGAGGGGAATTAAAAGGCTGGTTTTGAACCTGCACATTTTGAGATATTTATTAGACATCCAAGTAGAAATGTCAATTAGAATCAGATATAATTGTTTAATTCTAGGGTTCAGGGGAGAGGTGAGTGCTTGAGACGTGAATTTGGGGGTATACGTTTGTGCGCGTGTGTGTATACAATGTTTTCAAGGCAAATAGATGAGGTGAGATCAAAGAGAGGATGGGGATGATGGAGAGAAGAAGCAGGTCTACAGGAAGTCAAGTGGGGATTTAGAGTGTGGGAGAGAAGAGAAGGAACTGTGAGCAAAGGGTGTGGAGAAGGAGCCATTGGTGAGGGGGGAGAAAAATCAGGAAAGTTGGAGTAATGGGTGGGAGTTGGCAGAAAATAACGTTCCCAGGGAGAGGAGGACAATCATGTCAGAAGCTGCTGAGACTTGGAATAAATTATCCACTTTGCAGTTCCGGCCAAGTGCTTGATCATCTTATCATTTGGCTTCAGTGTTTGGAATATGTTTATGTCTTGATTGTGTTTTACATGGAAACTATATGAGTATGAAATAGAGTTGATTTTCGTGTGTGTGCATGTTTTATTTTATTTTGTATTTATTTTTTAATTAAAATGATTGGGGTGATATTAGTTAATAAAGTCAAGTAGGTTTCAAGTGTACGATTCAATAATACGTCATACGTATCTCGCATTGTGTGTCCATCACCCGAAGTTACATTTTCTTCCGTTGGTTTTTGTTATGCAATTTGAGCTCCTGTGAAGAAATATGGGAGTAGGTCGAGCTGTGTCGGTATCATAGCTGCTGATTCTCTGGTTGTTATTTTGGATACTTGTCATGGACAGTGCTGTACAAATCCCTCTCCGCTGGGGGCATGTCTGTCAAATGCTAGCCTTGGTCCTGTCTGCCAATGTCACTCCCGTCATCTGCGGCCACGCAGTCCTCACATGCGGGCTCAGCCGTGGGGGCTTCCGAACCAGCCCCACCCTTAGAAAACTCTGGAGCCATCAGGACGGCATTGATATTAATCTGTCTTCACCCTGAGGTCCCTGTGAGTGGCTTTGGCCTTGTATGCTAAGAAAAGCCGCTACCTTCCATTCTCTGACCTAGCTCGAGCTTGGTTTTCTGCCTGGCACCATCTGGCTCACATGGGCCTGAAGTCCTGTTTCAATTTCCTACTCTACTTGAGGAGTCCCAGAGCTGTGACCCAAACCGTCGTCCCTGCCTGGCGTCTGCCTTTGTCCCTGGGCCTCCTATGCCCAGCCCACCCCATTGTCCTTGACCCTCCCACTGAGACCTCCAGTTTTCAGCCTTCGCTGAGCCGCCCCCCCCACCCGCCCCCTCGGCTTAATTGTTTGCTTCCTTAGATTTCCTCTTCTTTTTTTACTCTGATTGCTAGACTTTCCCTGTTTCCCTCAGTGTGTTCTGCTTCACATCCGGGCCTGTATAATTCATATCTGCCTCGCCTGCTTCTTCCTCGAACACAGTTCTAGGATCTTGCCTTCAGTTTGGAATGACACGAAGGCTCATTTTGTTTTTCAAAATGTGTTGCTCAGTGGTAGGCACAGTGGACTGCTTTAAAGAAGGAAGAAATTACAGATGTTCTTTAAGTATGCTAGGCATCAGGGAAGCACAGCTGGGTCAAATGTGTCCTCTGCCTTGGAGGAAGCGTGTTTTTCACTGTCGTCACACCTAGACGCTCTTACAGACAGTGAACTAGCTCTTTGCAGTGGAAACTGTTCCCTGTTTGTGTAGCTCATGCATTCTGTTGTCATTGTGAGCCCTGTGCTTACAAAACACTGCGATGAAAACATTTCAGAAACAAGACTCCAGCTAAACAGTAATGGAGATACCAGTTCTCAGACTAAAAGCTGGCAAGAGGTTACATGCATGTGCTCCTTAATTATTCCTTTCCACTTAACCTTGATTAATTGAAACATATGCATGTTTTTCCCCATGGATGGGGCATATTGGACATATTTAAATTCTTATGGTCATGCTGCGCTTTTCACTGATGATTGGAACGTTGCCCAGGCATAAACCACATCATCCTTCCCCCAAACAATTTGTCAGTTGTTTAACCTTGCGTAATTTGTTTTTCATGATCAGTAGAAATGACAGTGCTAAAATGTTTTACAGGGAAATAAAAATGAAATAGAGTGATAGCTCTGATTTTTAAATACCCTCTTCCCCCCACCAAATCATCCTTTGATATATAAATGTATCTTAATCTTTGCTTCCAATTTAGGTTATTTTTAACATTGAGGAAACAGGAAAGATTTTTAAAACTAGGAATCTTATTTTGTAAAACTGAAAACATACATGAATTTTGGCAAGACAGGTTATAGTGATACGAAATAGAATTTCATGGATGCATTATCAGGGTTTCTGTGCTTATATGCACGTGGCCTACATCCTTTATACGAACTTGTGCCTAAGAAATTTAATTACTATTTAGATTGATCCTGGATGGAAGTCTGGAGTTGTCTGAAAAAGCATCATTTCATGTGGCCGACTACCGAGCATTTAGAATGAAAGAAACACCAAGAACATGCCAAGAGAGCTTGTGCCACTGGAAACGATGCCTTTCTGTGGGAAAGAATATATCTTAGAACCTGTAGATGAGATTCGTTAGACCTTCAGACGTATTCATTTACCATAGTCTAAAAGTCTCAGAAGACACACGTTTGTTAGCTCTTAAAAAGCGTAGTTATTGATCAGCTAGTTTAGCCTATTTTGAAGGATGAATGACTTCCCAGGAGGATCTTTGGGACTATAGAAAAAGGATTTTGTAGCTCCTGCCTCTTTAGGTTCTGGGACCCAATTTTACTGTGGTGGGGTCCTGGGGTGTTCCCCTCACCAGCAAGCAATTCTTGGACACCGGGTGGTTGTCCTGCAATGCAGCTCAATTCTCACATAGGCAGCATGAGATTCCTCAGGTTGAGGACTCAGTCCTCCCAGACTGTCCCTGTGCCCGACCCCTGCCCCTGCGCCCCACCCCGACTTCAGCCACCAGTCATAAGCCCAGGCTGTTACCTGGGCTTCTGACTGACTGGACACATATTGGAGGTTTCAGTCGATCCCCTCCAACTCAGGATGCCAGCCGCAAACCCAGTTTGTTACCTGTACTTTTGAATGACAGGTTGTAAGTCAGAGGTTCCCACATCCTCCTTCTCGGGTTGCATTAATTTGCTAAAATGGCTCATAAAACTCAGAGAAACATTATAGTTACTAGACTGCCAATTTATTTTAAAAGGATACTCAGAGAAGCACAGGGCGAGGCGTGCGGGAAGGGGCGCGGGGCGAGGCGTGCGGGAAGGGGCGCGGGGCGAGGCGTGCGGGAAGGGGCGCAGAGCTTCCGGGCCCTCTCTTGGCATGCCACTCATCTTCCTGCGTTTGCCAACCTGGAAACTCTCTGAACTCTGCCCTTTTGGGTTTTTATGGAGGCTTCATTGTATGGGTATTATTGATGAAGTCATTGGCCATGGGCAACTGAACTTGATCTCCAGACCCCCTCCCCTCCCTGGGGGTGGGAGTGGTTGCTGGGACTGAAAGTTCCAACCTCCCAATCATAAGGTTGGTTCTCCTGGCAACCAACCCCCTTCCTTAGGTGATTTCCAAAAGTCATCCTATTCACATAACAAAAGACCATTATCTCTCCTCACTTAGGAAATTCCAAGGGTTTTGGGAGCTCTGTGCCAGGAACTGGGATGAAGGCCAAATACATATTTGTAATTATACATCACAACATCCTGCTGTCCTGTTAGTTCTTGCGATTTGCCAGGAGGTTTGAATCCCAGTGATGGATGTAGATTAGACCCAAGGTGACATCCCTGCTCCCCTTACTCTTAGGTCACTTATCTAGGATCACTCAGTGAGTATGTGCGTGTGCACATGTGTGTGGTTGTGATGTATTTGTGGTAGAAATAATAGTATTTGTAGGGTCTAAGCAGTGAGAATACATACAGAAATTTTTTTAAAAAAATATGACGACTTTAGATAAATACAAGAAATCCTTATTCTCACCTGATGAATTTCACACACTGCCACCAACGTCACTTCTCCCCCTTTGTCTCATCAGTGCTCGACGTTCTGTTTCCTCCCTGTTCCTGTGGACTGGCTGGCATCTTCCTGTCTAATGCCTCCTGTCCTGTTTTCCTTAAGACGTCGCCTCAGCACTTGTCCCTTCTCATTTCTGCATCATCTCCTTCCCTCTAGTGCTGGATTCATACCACCAGCCTATGAACCTGCTGTTAGTTCACCCATTTTTGTAAAACCCTCCCTGGCTTCCCATCCCTCTCCAGCTGCCCTCCTCCCCTTAACAACAGAACTCCTTGAAAGGATTCTCTCTAATCAGTCTCCGCTTCCTCTCCTCCCATTCGCCCTTAGAGCTATTCCAAGGAGGCTACCACCCGCCCCCCTCCACCGTAACAGCTCTTGTCAACCTCCTGAAGGACCCTGGAATTGCCTGATTCTGGGGTTCAGTCTTAGTTCTCGTCCACCCTGACTTGATGGCGGTATCAGATGGAGTGGGAGGCCCCCCTCCTTCATGAATCGCCCTCTTGGCTTTGGGTGCTCTCCTATCTTGTTGACCACTCTTGCTCAACCTCCATCTCGTCACCTCGAAACATTAGAAAACCCAAGTTCTACTGCTGTGACCTCTTCCCGATCTCCCTCTCACTTAGTGACCTCATCTACCTGGCTGACTTTAAGGAATTCCAAATATATCCATTTCTAGCTTAGACTTCTCCCTAGATGAGACTCTCACATGCCCAGCCCTGAAGGCATCTTTGTGCTAATTAGAAAAAGCTGCCCTTTTCCTCAAGCACTCGACTGCCATCTC
This sequence comes from Eidolon dupreanum, assembly GCA_028627145.1. Lineage (NCBI taxonomy): Eukaryota > Metazoa > Chordata > Mammalia > Chiroptera > Pteropodidae > Eidolon > Eidolon dupreanum. The sequence goes on from CM053517.1 coordinate 3,190,214, forward strand.
CTGGAAGTTTCAGAGTAAACCTCCACCTAACAGATGACCGAATGTGGACGGTATCTCACGCAGCTGTGCAGTCCTCGGCCGTCACAGTGATGCAGTTTCCTGCTTAGGTGGGTGCATATGGGCACCGCAAGCTTCACAGGTCCCTAACTAGACTCCCGATTCCCGACTCCCGTCCCTGCAACCTCTTCCTTTCAGTCTTTTCTATTTCCAAATTCTTCCCCTTGCCGAGGTCAAAAACTCCTTGAGGTTCTCCCGACTTCTCTCTTTCTCCCGTATCCCACCTTTCATCCATCTTTTTCTTCAAATGCATTAGAATTGAACCACATCTCACCCCTCCCACTGCTGCTACCCTGGTCCAAGCCCCATCATCTCTCACCTCCATTATCCCAATAGCCAGCTTCCTCTCTTTCTCCTCATCGTCCGTTCTCAACACAGCAGCCACAGTTATTGATCAAAGTCCTGACCACGTCCCGTAGCCCCTGCACAATCCAGGTGTGTGCCACAGCCCCGACCTCACCTCACACTGCCTTCCCCTGCATGCCCTGTGCTGCTGGGCACGTTGGCCTCCTCGCTCTCGCTCCAGGGTGCCAAGCACACGTCAGCCTCGGGCACCCTGCCGGCGTGCTCTTCTGTAAAGCGTGGCTCGCTCCCATCCCTTCCTGAGTCTTGGCTCGAATGTCACTTTATCATATCTGAGAAGCCTTTCTCAACCACAGCATATAACAAAGTGCCCCATTTCCTCCAGCGTTTAATATCCCCATAACTGTTTCATTTTCTTCAGAGCGCTTATCTGACACACACATTGTTTACTGTTTCTTCTCTCTATAATTTAAGCTTCATGAGGCTAGAGACTTTTTTGTTCCCCTCTGCTACATCCCCAATTTCTAAAACAGCGCCTGGCAAGAAGGAGCTCAATAAATATTAGTTGAATAAATATATGACTGCAGACGTCCCTACATCTGTCTGAATTCCTAGGGACCTTATCTTTAAAAAGACACAAAGGTTTGAGGTAGGCCTGCGCAATTCTACACTCTCAGTTTTAAGTTGAATGCATTTTCAGGAGTCCAGGATGAATTTAGATCTAACTTACAAACGGCATCTTTTACAACCTTCTTGAAGGGCATCAGTTTCCAACGGAGAAAGCAAGTCGGCGCCATCTAGTGGCCACAAGAGAAGCCACAGTTGTGTTACTTGAATTATTGATTGAAACGTAGCCTTGATCCAATGCTCATTAATTCTTGGAAGTAATAATTATGATAGCCGTAAGTCCTCAAGTGTGCATTTTCCACAGAATATATTGAGTTAAAAAGTACAGTTTCTTATCTTCTAAATTATTTGACTTGTTTTTACTTTCTACTTTTTGTTTTCTGAGACGTGACATCCTTAGTTTCTCTTTATTTTTATTATTTTATCCTCTACTTGTCTTTAAACTCTTGTGTTTACATGGTACCAGTTTAGCCACTGAGTGGGTAAAGATAGGCTCCATCTTCTGTGAATTTATGTTCCAATCAAAACAGAGCACATCGAATGACGCAGCAATCTGAGACCAGATTCTGAGGCCTAGTGACGTGTTGGTGCTGTGTGTACTTCTGCCATTGTGGAATGAGCTTTTAGAGTCTTAGCTTGCCATTTCCAGAAAGTGCACATGTAATTATGTGGAGAAACGAAGATAGACAAATATTCACACCCATGCACACTGACAGGAAAGACAAATTAAATAAATCCTCTGTCAGTTAAAGTCTTGAAAAATTGGTCATTATAGCTCTTGGTCAATTAAAGCAGAAGCTGGCCGGTCCACCTCAGGAGCTTGTGACCTTTCCAGCCCTGGGTGGCTGGGGTGGGGCCTGGCAGCTGTGCTGCCCCCAGGAGGCCAGAGCCGGGATCAGACCAGCAGGGCAGTTGGTGAGGGAGGTCCAGGAAGGTGGCACCCAGGCCAGTCCCGGCCTTTTCACGTGGAGGGGAACTGTGTGTGAGTAGCTCTAGGGGGCAAAAGTTGGACCAATGGAATATGATAAGCCAGTAAATTCCATACCAGCGTTAAGAAACATTTCCACAGAGATCAAAGGCCCAGCTCCTCGTCAGCGGCTGGGTCCAAGCAGAGGCTGGATGACAGCCTGCCCCGGATTTGGTGGCATTTCTCTCTGCATAGACCAAAACCCTCCCTGCTCTTCAGTCCTCGGCTCATACCCCGCTTTTTTGCACACTGCATTGAAGCTATCATCTCTACTGGCTCTACCTTTCCTTTCATTTTAAATGCACATCAGCACCTATTTCTTGCTGCCTGTGTTAACTTTTTCCTCTGTGACATAATCTTTAGCTCCCAAGCCACTGCTAAGCTACTTGAAGACAGGGGACCACATCTTACAGTTGTCCCCCTATTGGCCTTGCCGTAGTGGGTGGAGATTACATGTGTATGGCCGGGAATGGTAGAAAGGCCACCAATAATCTGGGCTAGTATCTGGGCCCAAGACTCTTAGCCTTGGTCTAAATCAGGTAGAGCAATTGCGCAACTAGTTATTGGAGAAACTAAAATGTTTGTTAAGATTGGTCCCCTTGTTAAAATTATGATACATTTTTTAGGCTCAATAATTTCAACTTCCTTTATGAGTTGTGTTGTTTATCTTATGCCTGATATCTGTGGAAGCAGCTATAGAAATTGATAGTACAACAGTTACTAGGATGTTACTGAAATTTAAATAATGAATTTTCTGCTTATCATATAGTTATTTTAGAGTTTTTCCTTGGTGTGTGTGTGTGTGTTTTTTTTGAACAATATATCATAAAGCTAAAATATTCTGTATATTATTTTTCTTTAAAGAATTAAGCAATCTTTGTTTCTAAATATGCTTGCCTTCTGAACCTATATTGATATAACTTAGCATTCCATCGTAATAAAGTGGCAGTGTTGAAAAGGGCATGCTCATAGCGTTTGTAGACAGGTTTTGTGCATACCCCAGATCTAATTTCTTTGACAGCCAGATACTGTTGTATGTTTTATCATTTGGAGGACCAAAATTCTCTTCAGATTATTTAATAGGCGAGATGACTTATAGTCCTTAAGCGCTTACCTGAAAATTAGCAAATCTAGCATCCTTAGCATTTGTAGTGCATTTAGTGTTTCTAAAGTATTAACTATGCTTCTTAGTAGCTGCTGTATTTTCTCATTTTGATGGTTTAAGAGACAATATTGGACACTGTGACTTGTAATTAAAGAAACATTGTTTCCTTATAATTATTGCAAAAGTGCGTGAATTTTAGGTTGTGTTAATTTGTCTTTTGTAGAATATGCTGAATTTCTACATTGCAAAGGGAAAAAATTTACAGATTTTGATGAAGTTCGCCATGAGATTGAAGCCGAAACAGATCGAGTGACCGGAGTGAATAAAGGCATATCCTCCATACCCATTAATTTACGAGTTTATTCCCCACACGGTGAGTTAAATATCCAAATTCCAAATTCTTGCCCTCAAAATATTATAGCATGTTAATTAATATGCATTATTTGTACGGAAGATGGTTTGTTCTCTCAAAAAGTACCACATTTTTAGGGTGGTGTTTGGATACTACCATAAGTGGTATATTCCAGAGAGCTCGAATATTTATTTTTATGGGGAAGCAAGAGGAAATGACTTTTCAAAAGATCAGAATTGAGTAAGTCATTAAAAACATTTCCTTTATGTTTGTTTATTTTAAACCCCAAAGAGGTATGCATGAAAACGTCCATTTTTAATATCTTCAGTCTTTGTCAAAACCTTAGAGGTCGTGGTACTGTGGTTGCGTCTCCGCCTATCGGAGTTTTTGCAGCCTTATTTATTCTTTTCCTGAGGATTCATTCCACTGTGCTTTGATTTCCAGACTCTCAGCAGCAACTTAGAATTTAGATAAGCAGTCATGGTGTGTGATGCAGAATAGTCTCAATTCTGACTAAATTTTGAGCAGGCCAGATTTTATCCAGCTCTATTGCTTTTCAAACAGCACTAATGACACAAGGTCAATTGTGACATCTTAAGAAGACTCGGTGCCAACACTGAGTCAGGGGGAATCTCCTGCTCCGTGAGGCTGGCTGTGTAGCTCACACGGCTCTCTGATAGGCTAAGTGCTTAACCTCTGTAAATCACATACGATGGGCTTGAAGGGAGGCACACGTCTGGCCCTGAGAACTTACCTGCTGTGAAGGCCATGTGCTATATGAGACTGGCAGACAGCACATGTGCATACCATTCAGTGCTTTGATTATAAGCCCGTAGGCGTGGATATGACAGCCCTCTGGGAAACCTTTGGGCGTGCAAATCAGTGCCTTTTAAATCATGTTACGGCAATCATTTGGCATAGCACAATTGTTATCACAAAAACAGAGAAAAACTGCAAAGCCATATTGTATTCTTTCTATTCTACATGCATGAGTTGGGAGTTATTCAGATTTATAATATATAAGGCCGACCTTGTTTTATTGTCACTAAAGTGACAGGTGATTCCGCATCGTGGATATCTTTTAGCATTGAAGGTGACTGTAAGACTTTTTTTTTTCTTTCCTTTTCCACACAGTGCTAAATCTAACCCTTATCGACCTACCTGGAATTACGAAAGTGCCCGTGGGGGATCAGCCAGCCGACATCGAGCATCAGATCAGGGAAATGATCATGCAGTTCATCACGCGCGAGAACTGTCTGATTTTGGCCGTCACCCCAGCCAACACCGATCTCGCCAACTCAGACGCGCTGAAGCTTGCTAAAGACGTGGATCCTCAAGGTGAGTGCGCGGCCCCGAAGATGCAAGGCAATTCGTGGAAAATGCCCAAGTTGGGTGTGTTTTAAGGTAACACAAATTCTCATAACTTGAGTTCGTTATTAAGTAAATCAGCTGTCGTTGATATTGTTAGAGCTTTTGTAGTTAAGACACTGAAAGAAAAATAAGTAGGAAATGTAGTCTAAACCTATGTAAATAAATGTAAGATTAAGGAGATCTAAGAAAATAGGCATTTCTAATCTTCCTGAACTACTTACTTTAAAGTCAATGAAATTTCTGGTGCAGAATTCAGACTGTCCCCTTAGTCTGCACTTTGTACCAAATTCAGGCCATTTTCACCTGAGCTGGACTTGGTGTATTTAAATATATACTGGGGAAGGCAGTTTATGTTGATAAATTAATATTAAATTATTTGCCTAGTGATATTCAAAATAGAAGCTTTTACAAAATAAATATTACTATAATGCTGGGAAATATTTATGTATGTTTTATATTAAAGCAAGTTTCATGATGAATTATTCATTCTCTCAGTATATGTAGAATGTCACAAATTTGTGACTAGACAAAGCCCAAGCTTATCTTTTGCATGATTTGTGAAAAATGTTTTTACTGACTAAATGAGAATTTTTAGTAAAACTGCAAGAGGAATGGCTGTGCTATTTAAAAGTTTAAAACTCCTAGTCATCAGAATCACATAATGTTTTACATCTATTCTCCCCTGTAGCGTGGCCCTAACTTTTCAATGTGCTCACACATGTTTAGGTTTTAGAATCATTGGCGTAACGTGGGGTCGGTTGGGGCGAGGTCCTGTTTTGGGGTGAAGAAGTCTATTCGGGTGATGTACAGTGTTGAGTAACGTGCCTGCAGCCACACAGTGCGTCTGCGGTCGCCCGCATCTAGTGGTCTTTCTGCTTCCTCAGAGAAGTCCTCCACAAGTCACTTTATTATGGAACGGCATTGGGGAAAGACCCCAGGGTTTGGAGGCGGATCCGTCGCTTCCTGGTTCTACATCCTTGGGCAAGTTCTTGATCTTCTTTGAACCTAATTACCTCATCGCTAAAATGAAATGAAATCGTAATAAACCTTATCTCAGAAGGCTGCTATGATAATTCAATAAGATAAATTTATCTGCAAAGATAATTTTAACTCTGAACGGCTAACCAAATGCTAGCAATTATTTTCCTTAGGAAAGGATTCAAAGGACACCGCTTCGTTATTTATTGCCCATAATTTATAGTGGTAATAATCCAGTAAAAAAAAAAAAAAATCAGTAGCTTTCTGTAATCCAAACTGCTGCCTCTTCTAATGCGAATTAATGAGGCTTGATAATACTTAGAATTGTAATAGAATTATTTTGAATATTTTAATCATGCAGCATAAACATAGTTTCAGGTTCACCTGCAAATTACCAGATTAACTATAGGCAAAAGAAGACTTTAGCTGGGATGCGTTTAAGGCCCTGTGCCAGCTGCCATTCCCAGACCTGGAGGGAGAGGACAGGCTGGGACTCTGGGCTCAGACTCACCGTGGCGATGCTGTGGGTCCCTCTCAGGGACGCCTCCTCCAGCTACTTAGAATTTCTGCTCAGATACGTTAAGGATCCCATCACCGCCTTTGTTAGTCAGAAAATTAATTTGTTGTTCAGCGACATTTACGAGGCATCTGTAGAGCCAGGCAGGGTGTTTGTGGTCAGTGGTGTAAATTCTCTATGCTGGACTAAGTAGATGCTCAGTACATATTTCTGATTATTTTCGTGACTCTCCACTGCTTTTAAAAATAAGCTCTGTGCTTGCATGGCATCTTCTCTTATGCGTGAGGTCATAAGAGTCCCCAGAGAAAGATATGACAGAGGAACTGCTTTATGAAATGCACATTTTTCGTATTTTAAGGGATGTGCTTTGGCTCACAGCACGTCTTCAAGTGACGTGAGTTGTGTAATCACACTCTGTGTCATACGATATAACCAGGAGCATCCCGTTAGCTGGGTGGCATGGCCCAGTTCCATGCAGCAGGAACTGAGAGAGGCTCCGGACTTAGCTCACACTCAGCCGGCTGGTAAGTAGCAGAGCGGGATATGAGCTTACATCTTTCTGGTACCGACAGGTCAGGCGGGCCGTAGCCTCCTCCAGCTTTCTCGTGCCAGCTGTGTCTTAAACACTTTGTTCAGGGGTGGTCACGAATGCACGTTAGGTTTTATACAGTTGGAGCAAAACCCGCTCGATGAAGTGTTGTATTAAACGTGGTAAAACATCGTTACAGTTATGTCGAATTAGGTTTTGTTTTATAATTCTTTTTCTTTGTAAGGCAGAGATTAGATGATCTCTGCATCAATCTGTGTAAGAAACAGACCTGTTGACAAACTTAAAGACTTAGCTTCTGGAGCAAATATTATAAATGCTGGAGAAAGAACTGGTTTGGAAGAGTTCATGATTACATTCTCACACGGACGCTTCTTCATTATTTCCCAGAAGCGCTCGGTGAAAATGATCAACTGGTTTTATGTGATTTTTGCTTTCCATATCAGTTTCTAATATAGTTACATCGCTTTAGCTAATTTTACAAGATCATTCTTGTCGCGCCTTCATTTATTCAGCAAGTAGTTGATGAGGAACTGTGGTACGGCAGACACTGTGCTGAGCATCATGAATATGATGGTGAGCAAAGGGAAACGCTTGGCTGTTTGGAGCTCAGATTCTAGTGAAGGAAACAGACAGATGACAGACAAACGATGATTTTGATGTCAGGTTGGCATAACGTCAGGTCCTGACAGAGAAATGAAATGAGATAAAGGAAGAGAGTGAGTGGGAATGCTCTGCTAGAAAGATGGCCCGTGGAGGCTGAATTTGAGCAGAGGACTGCTAAATGAGGGAACAGGCTCTGTCAGTTTCCGGAGGTGGAACATTCCGGGCAAAGGGGACAGCAGGCACACAGGGCTGGGAGTGGAACTGGCTTGACATGTGAAGGAACAGCAAGAAGGCCACTGAGGACGGAGCTCGGTGACAGGAAGGGAGTCGTAGTTTCTGCCATCAGAGCGGTAGGCAGGCCAGGTCCTGTGGGGTCTCCTTGGCCATGACAAAGACCAGACTGTGTTCAAAGTGTGGTAGGCAGCCACGGGAGGGCTTTGAGTGTAGAGAGAAGATCTGGTTTATGTTTTCACATGTCGGTCCGCCTGCTGTGAGAAGAAATGCCTACAAGAGGAGCCTGAGTAGACACAAGGAGATCGGGCAGATTATTCTTCAAAGAGGTCCAGTGGGGAGAGAGCTGATGGGACTTGGAATAAGAAAGTAATGTTACAGAGGGAAGAAGCTGTCAGAGTCAAGGTGTATTTTGAAAGTAGAGCTGACAGTGGTTACTGATGATTTGCTCTGAGTCAAAGAAAGAAGTAAGGATGTCTCCAAGGGTTTTAACCAAAGGAAGAGGTCAAATGATGCCATTTACTGCAATTAGAATATTAGATGAGGAAATGTTTGAGGGAGGGTGTCTAGGGTTTTTTATGGGACATGTAGAACTTGAGATGTTTAAGCAGTGACGCTAGAGACTGGGATTTGAGAGGGAGTTTCAAGCTGGAGTTATGAATCTGGGAGACATCACCCTAGAGGTGGAGTAGTGAGTCGAATGGTACTCCCCACCCCCAAAAAAGATATGTCTAAGGCCCGTCCCCTCCATACCTGTGAATGTGTTTTTATTTAGAAATCAAGTCTTTGCAGTTGTAATTAAGTTAAGAATCTTGAGATGAGATTATCCTAGATTTAGCATGGGCTCCAGATCCAATGGCCAGTCTTTATTAGAAAAAAGAGGAGATTTGAGAGAGAGACATAGGGAGGGCCACGAGGAATGGAGGCGGAGGTCAGAGCTGAGCCATCACGGCCAAGGAACCGCAGGAGCCACCAGAACTCAGGAGAGGCAAGGAAGGACCCTCCTCGAGAGCCTTTCGGAAGAGCGATCACAACATTGCTGACACCTTAATTTTAGGCATCTGGTCTCCAGAATGGTGAGACAATAAATTCCTATTGTTTGAAGCCACCGATTTGTGTTAATTTGTTGCGACAGCCCTAGAGAACTAATTCAGACAGTATCGAATTCCTTGAGACTAGGTGATTTGAAATCATGTTGGGGATGCATGTAGATAAAGAGAAGGAGGACCAAGGAAATAGCCCAGGTGCGGGGAAGGAGAAGAAGCAGAGGCAGCTGAGAACCCACGTGGCATTCCAGAAGCCGTGCTTTGAAAAGAGGGTTTCACAAAGGACATTGTGATCAGCTGTGTCAAAGGCTGCTGTGAGATCGAGGAGGGGGATTTGGTAGGTGAAGGCCGAGCCCACTGCTCAGACACTGTGAGGGAGCCCATGACGCAATGAGACATGGAACGCGGGGGTTGGTAAGTACGGGGCGGTGAGGCTGAGCTTGCTTCGTAATGAGGGGGTACACCTAAGCTAATGGCAAGAAAGGCAGTGCACCCATATTTTTTGCCCTTGTCCTCCCAGGCTGTACTCAGCTTTAGACGTAAAGTGCTCCTCTCATAGGAACCAGCGAGGAGCTGAGGAACAACATCCATTTAGGCACTTGTGTTCTTAGCCCATGCATCCTCTCCACTGTCTGCTGGAAGACTCGGTAGTAAGTAGAAGCAAAGCAGCCTTGAACTTGGTCTAAGTCATCATTACCGCCAATCTTCGTATCTAAACCAGACTCTCATGTTCTCATGTAAGGGAGGTGAGGGTAGAGATTTGACCCTGGGATTTGGCACATGAAAGTCATTGGTGACCTCGATAAGAGAGGTTTGGCAGGAAAGTCTTTTCAGAGAAGGTTCAAAAGAGACTTAGATGTGAGGAAATAGAAAGAGAATATAGACCCCTCTTTCAAGTTTCACTATAGAGATAAAAAGAAAAATGGGACACTATTGGTGTAAAATCAAGAGAATGCTTTTGAAAGGTGGGAGCTGTTATAGAATATTCGAGTGTTGATGAGAATGTTCCAGGAGAGAGAGAAAATTGGGATAAATGTAGGAGAATCAGGATAAAGACTGGGTAAACAGATGAGACGAATCCTTGATGAAGGGGGTGGCGTTAAATGGAGGGCACCTGTGGGGGTCCTTGCCACAGATACGAGAGGATGGGATTATTTCCTCATTTTAACGAGAGGAAGAGCAGAAGACATGGATACAGATGCGGTTAGTTGGTTAGATTGATTGTTGGGGCGATAGCTTTTATCCTATTGAGTTTATTTATTCCGGTGTAGCATCCACCTATCCTGATAGGTTCTGACGGTCTTATAATAAAGACACTGTGTTTACACTGCTCTTCAGTGTGACTAGTGGTGATGCTAACACCACGTGTTTTATAGATACTGCTATACCTTAGCAGTTCGAGCAGTTTGTCATAAAGCGACACGTTTTCTGTTTAGAAAGCGGCGGAGTCGGTCCCGACAGTGGTATTGATTTATTACTCGAGCGTGAGTTCATTACCCACAGCCTCTCTTTGCCTTTCATCTTCCGGGCACAGCAGTATTTCAGCATTACCCGTCAGGCTTGTCGTCCACAATACAGGGCTGTTCAAAGGCCTCACTAGGGAGGCCGATGTGTCTGGAAATTCCTTTCATGGTGATTTATTTCACAGTAAATGAATTTCATTTCTAAATCTAGTGTGACCAGAGGTCTTCCCAGAGTATAAAAAACACCCCAGGAGGGGCGTCAGACCTCAGGCTGGGGAACAGGGCACCGTTTTCTCTTGAGATGAAATTACCATGAAGCTTGGGGCAGACTTCTTTATTTATTTATGGAGGTGTGTTCAATCCACCTCCTCAAGCGTTGGCTTTTGACATATCCCCCTTTTTAGTCTGGAAAAAGTTAAAGCCCAGAGGTCATGTAAACTGATATTCACTGACCTTCGGCGACATTTCAGCAGAAGGCCACGTTTCTGTCTGGTCGTGGAAGTGCTGTTAAATTGAACAGAATTTCGAGCATCAGGCATTGAGTCAACGGTCATCATGTGATGAATATATTTATAAAATGCAAATATAAGTGCAATCTACAGAGGAAACCTATTTTCCTAGACAGTGTATCTGTCTCTGTAGCTATTCTTTTCTTCCAATTGAATCCCATCTTACCTTGAAATTCTTAGCTTGTATAGTAGACCAAATTAAAAAGTTAATAGATGCTAAATAACTGCATCAAGACCCTAAATTCTACCTGATATTAGTTGAATCCACTCATATGCGTGACGATATCTTATACTTTAAGAAGAAATGACTTAGTGTATAGCTTATAGAAGCCATGTTTTATTTTGACTTCTTAAGGGATTTTTTTTTTTTGGAGCTTATTTCTAACATGAATGAGACTCAGAATCAATTAGATCTTTTTTTTTTTTTTTAATGGAGAAAGTGCTAAGAACATAGGCTAAAACCAAAAGGTTTATGGTCTTTGAAAAATTGTTGTACCTCAGTTCTGTTCAGTCGATCATTCTTTTAAATTGAGCATCTACTATGTACTCGTCTTCAGTAAAACAAGCAGGGCCACAGAAACATGTGCGCTTACAATCCTCTTATCAGAACTTCGACAAGAGGTGTATGGAATATGTTATGCTCTAAAGTCTGGGAATTACAGATGCACATTTCAAATTCTTGTCGCTGTTTTGCCTTGTATGTACTAGGGTTTTAAGAGTTTCATGCATAAATAATTCAAGATTTGTTAAATCGTATGTCAGAAATCAGCCTATTTGCAAAGAGACATTTGTTTGTAGGTTGCTAGAGAGCCTTGCTTGAGTACAGAGGAAAACTTCCATTTGAGCTTTTAAAATGAATGCTGAATCCTAGGATTATATCTAAAATTATATCTAGATCTCTATATATCACATAGAAATCATACTATCTAGATTTATGTATGCATAAAAAGTATCTTGACTCAGAATTGGAAACATGACAAAAAATTCATCTTACGGGCTTTAAAAAAAGGTTTTTTTTTTTGCTAAGAAAGTAGATCTTAAAAGTTCTTATTACATGAAAACCTTTTTAATAAAAGTATATACTCTTTCATATGATATTCTTATTGGAAAAGGTAAAATGACCTTTATTGTGAAATTTGCTGTAAATGAGAAGAAAGAGAATAAATTTAGAACATGAATATGAATGCACATCTCTCTATATATATATATATTTTGAATTCTTTCTAAAAGTAGGAATGAAAGAGGAAAGTGTGAAGGCACTTCGCCAAAAGGGAATGTGCTATGAATATGGAACTTGTTACTGTCATCAAGATTTTATCAGTGTGAAAAAGTCCTTTGAGTTGTGGCTTACTAAAACTGACATGTTCTTCCCTTTTGCCACCGGGGGTCACTGCAAAGACGTTGCTTGAACACGGGTAAAACTTCCCTGATTTGCTCTTTGTGGAGTTTGGATGTAGAAATTCGAGTGTGGAAAGGAAATACTATTTACGAGAGTCTAAAAAAATATGCAAGAACATAATACACATACGCTCTCTTTCTCGTAATTTAATTGCAACTTAGAGGTAGGAACCTTTCCTCAGGAATTCTCATATTAACATATGTATGTGTTGCCTTGCTGTTCAAGGTGAAAGTATTTAATTAAAACGACTTTGGTATTAAAGAACAATTGTGTTCTCATGTCTTTCTTGTTTCAAAATTCAAAGACAAACACAATTAATAGTCACCTATACAATTAAATTTCCTCCTGAATTCTGATGTGACCATGAGTTTCTAACATTACCATCGATGTAGCAGCAGCTTTTTAAAAAGTTGCCGTAGAAACATTCCACATGCCATCCCAGAATATCTGTCCAAACCAGATCCATAAAGTGATTTTGTGGGCAGTTTATTTATATAAAATATGACCATTAAAACAAAACAAAACAAAACCCTTCTAAATTTCTGTAAAACTCATTTTCTCTGGCTGACTTCGGCATCCTTCCCTCCCTCCCTCCATCTCTTCCTCCCTCTTGCTTTCTTTCCTTTTTCCTTCCTCAGTTGTTTCTCTCCATTTTCCTGAGTGTTTGTTCTGTATCTTGAGTAGAAGGAGAACTATTTTTTCCACTGAGACAAGAGTGAAATGAGAAAGTACTAGCAGATAGTGCTTAACTTGTAGATATCTGGAGAGGCATTTGAAGAATTTATTGCCTGTTTATTGTAGATCTTTCTAAGTTGGAAGTAAGGCTATTATCTGACCACAAAACTAGGAGTGGTGGGCGGAAAGGAGATTATGAGAGAAGTGGGTTGTGTAAGATGTTTGAGGAGAAAGGTATTTTCAACAGTCACAGTGGGGAAAGGAAGAAGGAGAAAGTGTACCACACTGAAGGACCCCCATTGGGGCCAGAGCCCATCTGCACCAAGCTTCAGGATTGTGTGATTCCCAGAAGCACTCAGCAGCGAGAGGGCTGGAGAGACGAAGAGTTGAGTTGCTTTTGAGTCAGAATTTTGCAGGATCTGTTAGATGGAAGACAAAGTAGGCAAAAGAGTTGAAAATGCTGGGAAAACAGTCATTGGAAAGATGGACCGTGCAATCCTTGAAAGAAGGGAAGAAGGCGAAGCCAGAAAGGACCTGTAAGTTTTGAGGCCAGTGGGATGGTTCAGGGATGGGGTTCTGGATGAGAATGAAGAAATTCAATGCATTCTTCATGGCAGGAGAGCGGAGGGATTGGAAGAGTGGGAGTTTGTGGTTAGAGAGCAGAATATTAGCATTTACAATTTACAGCTGGAACCAGTCCAGGTTACAAATGTCCAGGATGTGGTCATGGGAGGAAATTGCTAAAATGGCACGCAGGTGAAAATCATCGAGCAGGAGAGGTCAAGAAACTAAATACGTTGAGAGAGCTGGGTACGTCGTCTTCACATACTTTGAAGCCGCTTGGACAATGGTGGACCTAGGGGTAGTGAGGAATAGTGCGACGCTAAAACCTCCAGTCAACTGTGTGTGCGTGTGTGTGCGTGTCTGGGCATTTGATAGGTGACAGCTACAAGGAGGAACAGATGGCGCTCTGACCAGATAATGTCAGGCTGCAAAGAAATGTTTTTATGTGATGGTGGAAGGTTTGGGATTGGAGCAGCGCTGAGGACTAAGAAAACGTCACCAGCCTTCACCGCCTTTTCTTCCGACCCAGAGCCCAGTGGAGCCTGGGAAAATGCGCAGCCTCGACCTGAAGGGTGTGAGGGAGGGACCTGGGTTTAAATGACACGGAAGAAATGAGAGCTGTTGTTTAGACCAGAGCACGAGTGTGTTGGAGCAATTTGGTGACAATAAAGTTGGTTCCACATGGCACCGTGAAAAGGATTGGCAGAACGGCAGCAAGGGGAGGAAGTGGGCAGCTTGCTGGAACGGAAGTGCAAGCTGTCTGTTCGAATAACTGAGAGACATTTTTAAGAAATTTTGCCTTAATAAGAAATTATATTTTTCGACTCTCATTTTTTTAATTTACTCATTATCTTCACATTTTTGTTTATATCCTTAAAGTTTTGTGCATATTTATAATAGCTATTTTAACATTATCTGTTAATGCCATTATTTCTAAGTGAAGTTCTATTGGCTGTTTTTTCCCCCCTGATTGTGGTTACCTTTTCCTTCTTTACGTATCTAGTGATTTTTGTTTGAATGCTGGATATTTTGAATTTGACTTCATTGAATATTGAGTATTATTGTATTCTTTAAAAATATGTTGGGTTTTATTTCAGCAAGTAGTTACATTACTTGCAGATCAGTTTGATTTTCTGAAGCACAATTTTAGGGTTTTTAAAAATGGTGGGACTGCAGTAATCTTTACCGAGGTGTGACCCTTCTGGTGTCTCTAATTCAGTAATGTGCCTCTACGTTAGCTGGTGGGAACTTAAGTGATTCCCAGCCCTGTGTGAGCCCTGGAAGCTCGTTTGGTTTAGAGCTACCTGGAAGTTGTTTTTGCCCAGCCATGTGGAGTTTTGCCTTAGGCACGCACGTGTTGAAATATGCAAGGGGACTCTTAAGCACATTTCCAGAGCTCTTCCTGGTCATAGCTCCCTTTTATCTAGCACAGTATCCTATAAATTCTAGCTGCCTTGGCCTCCTCGAAATCCAATCTATGTTTCTTCAACTAAGCAGGACTGCCGGGATCTTTTTGGATTTCTCCTTCACACACTGTAGTCCAGAAACTGCCTGGAGAAAGAAAATGGGGAATTGTATCATTTTGTTTCTCTCGGGTATCAATGTCCTGTGCCACCTGTTGTTTCATGTCTGAAGACAATTGTTTCATATGTTTTCTCAGTTTTATAGTAGTTTACAGCAGAAAGGTATTTCTGAACTCTATTATTCTTTCATAGCCAGCAACAGAAAGTACTGAGCTCCTTTGCTGAACCGAAAATTCTTGGTAAACTGTTTGAGCTCCGAGCCTTTTCATTCTACTCTTGCATTGCTTGAGTTTTAAGAATAGCTGGATTTTTTAACCATTAAAGGACCCTAGAGTCTCTCGACTTTTTTCTATTTCTGCTTGCAAAATGATAAATTTCTTGTATGAACTCATCTTTCTTAAATACCTTGCTTTAATCAGCAAGGAATAATTGAGACAAATTAACATTCTGGCTCTTTCTAACAGTGGGTACCTAGTCTGCCTTACAAGTTATCAAATGAGGCAGGTTTACAAAATATACCGCTATTGCATAATGTGAATCTTCATCTTTCCAACTTGCAGTATTTGTTCCCTTGCTACCTAACTTTGCTAAGCCAGGCTTTCATTATGACTGCTCTCTTCTTGAAAGTTCCATCATTTATACTATTAGTAGAATATATATTAGTACATATTATAGTATGTACTAGTATGGTATACAGTAATAAGTAGACTGAAACATGGAATGGAGCAAACAGTGGATATGTCCATCTGGGTGGACTTTCAGGGTAGTGTGGTGTTTCTTCTCTATGACATCATTCAGATACACAGGGACTTCCATTTGTCACCCTTAGGAACTTAGAGACTTAGGATGCTTAGATCCAGTGATGGAAGGTGAAAAGAGCAGACAGAAGCATGTATGAGAAGTTGTATAGACCCAGCCTTGAAGTGACACATAATCATTTGTACTCTCATTCCACTGGCTAGAATTCAATCACAGGGAGATTATAAGGGAGATTATAGCTCAAATATAAGGGAGATTTGGAAATATGGTTAAGCTGTGTGCCAAGGAAAAGAAGAAAATGGATTTAGGTGGACAAAATACAGAGAGATTTAATTTATATGAGTTCTTTTTCTTTTGTTTCTTCATGTCTTAGTCTATTTTGGAGTACAAATTCTCAGTGCAAGAACCACTCTATTCTAAATTTTCTTATCTGTAAAGTATTCTTTCTCCTTTTCTCTCCTTTATCTTTTTTGCTCCCTTCACCCTCTCTCCTCTTCCTTCCTTCCACAAATATTAAATTTCTCAAGCACTTTGCTAGACTCTGGGCATATATTGGTGAGCAAGATAGAGTCTGTTACCATAGCAACAGTAGTTTTAATGTCTTCTATTATTTAATTTAATATTTTACGTAGTGTCAAATGCAATAATATTACCTATTGACTTTGAAAATGAAAACTGTACTATTCAGAATTGTTGGAAGTAACAAGAAAATAATGTTTGTGGAAAACTTATAGGAAAAAAACAGGAAACTGTTCCCATTCATCACTGATTGCTTGAAGAAATAAAATATTCCATAATCTTTGCCAAACAGAAAGCAAAACATTTACTTCAATACCCGCCCCCCAAATCCCACCAAAACCCAAAATGAAAAAAAATGCATTAACTAAAGGACATCTAATTTCCTAAGTCTGTTTTTAATTTTGCTGTATACATGTTTATACTAACTCTTCGCTGATTTTTTTCATTGCTGTTATTTTAGTGTACACAGTGTTCCAGATTACTTTTCTGGAAACTGCTAATGTGGTTCCTGGCTTGATTTTGTCCCATTTTTGAATTAGATGAAACAACACACTACTTATAATCTAGTTGCATACATAAAATGGAAGAAATGGCAGTGTTCTTATAGGAAAATCATTGTGCTGACAACAAACCTCGGTAACATGGTGGAATGGTATCATATTTCTTTTCTGAAAGTTGTGTTTCGATTCTCGTCTGAACATAAGAAAAGTAAATATGCTTCCTTTTTATTCCTTTATTTATTTAATAAACAGTCACGTTCCCACTCTGTGTTTGGCATCTGTTTAAACTGCTTGGAAGATGCAGATGAGATGTAGGCTGTATTCTTGAAGCGATCATGACTTAGTGGGTGAGAAAGACAAAGAAACAGATCTCTAGTGTCATATATGAACTATGGTTCCTGTGTACGCAGAGAGCTCTGAGGGCACAGAGAAAGGGCTCTGAACTTACGCTCATGGGGGCCTGACTAAGGACCTGAGGGACAGGCCTGAGAGGTATTCTTGAGGCTGGGTAGGAGTTGGCCAAGAAAAGAAGTGAAGAGAAGGCTACTTGGAGCTGAGGGGGACAGCGTCGTGAAGAGGCAGGGACGCCCCATCACACGAACTGCGACTCTTTGGGTGTGACTGGAGCTTAGGACGGGAGTGGAAGTGGTGGCGAGAAACAGCTGGTGAGATCACAGCTCTCCTTTATTCAGTCGTTTTCATGTGCCAAATACTTCGCCTGGGTTATATTACTTAATTGCCTTTCATTAATAGACTGTATTTTTTTAGACCAAGTTTAGGTTCACAGGAAAAGTGAGTGGAAAGTACAGAGAATTCCCATACACATCCTGTCCCCACCCCCACCCCCCGCCCCCCGCCACAGGCACAGCCTCCCCGGCTATTCACACCCCACCGGAGGGCACATTCGTCATAACCGATGAACCTGCATTGACACGTCATTGTCACTCAGAGTCCACAGTTCATATTAGGGTTCGCTCTTGGCATGTCGCACATTCTACGGGCTTCGACAAATGTGTGATGACACGTACCCACCATCGTAATGTCGTACAGAATGGTTTTACTGCCTCAGAAATTCTCCGCGCTCTGCTCGTTATTCCTGCCTCCCTAACCCTTGGCAACCACCACTGCTTCTGCTCTCTCCACAGTTTTGCCTTTCCCAGAATGCCTTGTCGTCGGAATGGTGTGCTATGTAGCCTTCTCAGATTGGCTTTTTTCACTTAATGATAGGCATTTAAGGTTCCTCCATGCGTTTCATGGCTTGATAGCTCATTCTTTTTATTTCTGAATAATATTTCATTGTCAAGGTGTGCCACAGTTCATTCACATACTTTTTGAAAGACATCTGGTTGCTTCCGAGTTTTGGCAGTTTTAAGTAGAGCTGCTATAAACATCTGCGTGTGAGTTTTTGTGTGGGCATGTTTTCAACTTCTCTGAGTAAATACCAAAGAGTGCAATTGCTGGATCATATGGTTAGAGTCTGTTGAGTTTTATAAGGAACTGCCACGCCGTCTTCCAAAGTGGCTGCACCATTTTGCGTTCTCACCGGCAATGAACAAGAGATCCTCTCGCTCCGTGTTCTGGCCAGAACTTGGTGGCATCAGTGTCTGGCTTTTGGCCATTCTGATAGGTGTGCAGTGATATCTCACGTTGTTTGAATTTGCATCTCCCTGATGACGTGCGATGTGGAACATCTTTTTCATATACACACTTGCTATCTGCAGATCTTCTTTGGCGAGATGTCTGTTTAGATCTCCCCCTGCTGGAAGCACGAGGGGATTTTTCTCAGATGCTCAAGCTCCCCGGAGGCAAAACTAAGGAAAGCGTGGTTACCCCCTATGAGTAGGTCCCCTTAGGCTTTTCAGCTCTAAGACTGTCCACACTGAACTTCCAGCAATTCATCAATTACAGGTTTTCCTTATCCAGGCATTGGTTCCCTCGGAGTTCTCTGCTTCTGACTGTGATTCTCTGATACGTCTGTCTCTCCAAATTTGGTGGGCAATGGTTTGTGACTCCACTTCTCTGATGAATCTAAGAAGGGTTATTGATTTTTTCAGTGTGTTTCGCTTTTTTATTTATTGTTAGGACATGGTGGCAGCTTCCATGTTGGACCAGAAACCAGAAGTGTTGTTATTTAATTTTAGAACATAGGTTGGTTATTTTCCTCATTTTACTGATGAGGAATTAAATTAAAGTGAGCACATAACTTCTTCAGACAGGAAGTCCTTTGAGAGTTAAAGGGGATGCTGTTAATAATTATTCCAGCCATCAAATGTAAACTGTGACGTACAGGCTCAGAGCTACTAAGGGTACAGGTGGGACTTGAACCCAAACAGTATGATCTTTGGGTTGGTGCTCTTGGCCTCCATGCTACAGAAGAATCAAATTTTTGATGTGCCTTGAGTGTCTTTTCAAGGTCTTCTCCAGACCTCATCAGCCCTCATCATTGTGGCTTTTCTTTTCTGAAGAGAAACATAACAGAAACACAATATCACACATTACGTATTAGCTCTTAATTTATTATTTTCATTTTCCTTTTACCTGGAGGCCAAGAATTTTCTTAAATTACTCTTTTCTTTACTTGTTATTGTACGTAAACTTCTAAATCTGGAAGTCGTTCTCCTGAGAATTCTAGACTTGAAAGAGACGTCTAGTTAAACTTTCAGTTCTGTGGAGAAACAGGCCCAAGTGTTGTAAGGAACTCGCCAGATAACAGCCAATCATTTGTAGCCTCTGGCTACGAATTAGGAGGCAGAAATATAAAGTGATTAAAAATAGAATTAAGGTGCCTGGATCTCACACCCTCCAGGCTGTGAGCCTTTACACAAGTCTCACTTTCTCTCCAAGTCTCACGTTCTTCATTTGGGTAATTGAGAAAATAATATTACTTACGGTGCAGGGTCGTAGGGTCGTCTCACGTCCTAGATGAGGCGGGCTCATAATCAGGGTTCAGTAAGTGGCCTCTGTTATTATTTTTATCTGCATATTTAGATTCCCAGAGGAGTGTTTCTGAAGCATGCTGCCCGCCTTTGAGTGTTTTGTGACAGGTGGCCTTTGCAGGTCTATCAGCGTAGGTCTGAGTCAGCCAGCAGGAGTGTCACTGATTGTTTAAGCTGCCTATTTGCATAACTAAAGGTGAAACAGAAATTGGTCTCCTTTTCCACTTCCGCTATATGCCCTCTCAGAAATAAGGGAGTAGTAAAGAAAATACTTTTAAAATTAAGCATTTATTTTTTTTATTAATGTTTTAAGTGTACATAGCTTTTTAAAAATTCAGTCCCAAAGGCTTGTAATAAAAACTTACTCCTCCTGACTCTTGATTTTCAGAGGCTACAACTTCAAACCCTTTTAGTTTTTTGTTTTTTTTTTTGTATCTACCTCCGTGTTTGTGGGTCTCAGGCCTGGCTGGTCCCGGGTCTGGCTGTGATCCAGGCTCGCAGCTAGGAATAGGACTCCAGATTTAGAATGTCACATTAGTGTAGTAGTAGGGCACGCGTGCCTAAAATATATAAACATGATTCAGCTTATTGCATCACACACGTGTGGCTGAGGCCACTATTGTACCCTGATATGTGTGGAGCCCATGTGATCCCCTGGGGAGCAAAAAGGGAATGCAAGAAGGGAGGCAGAAGAAGAGCAGAAGCAGAAGCGGGCTCCCTGCGATAGAACTGCACCCCGCACCACAGAAACGCGCTCCCCACAGTAGAGTTGGTATCTGCCGTTTCATCATCGTGTCAGCCACTTGTGTGTTCTTGCAACTGGGCGTCTCGCCACCGAAGCTTCCCTTCTCGATCAGCTGGGCGCTGATAATATTGCTATGTAATCTTTTTATACTATTTCTTGATTTTTTATTTTTAGATATTCTTTTTGACTTCCTACTGTGGAGAAGATTTAGCTGTCTTATATCCTTCTCCCATACCTACATGTACACACACACACACACACACACACACACACACACTTACCATCTCCATTCTACTAATAACATCATACCATCATATTTTCCTAACTGAATATTTATGATGCTTAAAATGTTATTCATAGCTGAGCCATGTGGTAAATTATGGTTACAGTTCCATGATCTTGTCTTCCCAGAGGTTGGTAGTTGTCTCTTTTTTTTTTGTTTGCATAGTCTTCTGTATATCTATCATTAATGCCTTCCCAACCTCGCCTACAGAAGTCTAAGTCTCTTAATACCTTCAAAAATATTAGGCAGTTGGTATTCTATCACTGTTCTTTGTCTTTCTTGGTGGGAGAACACGTCTCTTCGGAACTGTGTCCTCTCACTCCGTAGGCATTGTATTGCTCCCCAGGCCTCCTAGTGGAATCTACACCACCCTAAAAATTCCTTTGTCTTTGTCATATTGGATTCCCTGCTTCCTGGATAGCCTGTTTTCTTCGTTAGTTTGCTGGAACACGTTCTTTAGCAGTTTCCTCCACAAAAAGGAGAAAAGGGGGTAAACTATTTTGACATTTTGCAGGTCTGAGAATATCTTTTTGTGCTGTCACATTACCAATAGTTTAGTCTAGAAATTATTTTTCCTTCTGCATTTTAAAAACATTGCTCTATTGGTTTCAGTTTCTGGTTTGCCACTGATGCTATAATGATTCTCAACCTTTTTTTTTTTTTATCACTTTCTTTTTTTTTAACTTATCTGGGAGCTTTTCAGGAAATCTTATTTGTTCCCAGTGTTTTTAAAACATATACTGACATGCCGTATTGTGTGCGTGTTTTCATATTGTGTTGGATACTTGATGAGTTCATACAATCTATAAATTCATCTCTCACTTTT
Organism: Eidolon dupreanum; assembly: GCA_028627145.1. Taxonomy (NCBI): domain Eukaryota; kingdom Metazoa; phylum Chordata; class Mammalia; order Chiroptera; family Pteropodidae; genus Eidolon; species Eidolon dupreanum. The sequence continues at coordinate 3,211,622 of CM053517.1, forward strand.
GGGCATAGTCTTGAATAGTATGCCCTACTCCTAACTCTTTCTCTTTGATCTTCAGTCTCTTACTGGAATGTCAATTATTCACATATTGCATCTTCTGCATCATTTCTCTAGTTTAAAAAATTTTTTTTCTTTTCTATTATTTACTTTTTTATTTTCTGGAAGGGTTTTTAACTTTGTATCCCAACTATTCTACTAACGTTTTTATTTCCACTCTCATATTTTTGATTTTTGAGAATTATTTTTGTTTGTTTGGTTGAATTTTTTTAAATGACATTCCATTTTTGTTCCATGAATGTAATAACCTCTTCTTTCTGAGGATATTAATAAAAATAACATTTTTCTTTTGTATTTTGCATTATCTTTGTTTTTTTTTTTTCCGAGTTCTGTTTCATAATGTTTATTGTTTTGGGTCTCAGAGAGTCTCCTTGGCTGTCCATTCATATATAAAAATGACCTATTATTAGGTAATTGGAAGCTCAGTGTGGGAGCCTTGACTTATTGAGTGATAGGCTTCACAGTAGGATGGTTTATGGGGCTGTTTTGATTGGGGTTCCTCTGTGTTTTTCTCTTAGGATGCTTAATTTCCCCAGACTATTGTTTCAGTCTCTTGCTTGGGAGGTTGAAGCCTATTGGGCCAGCTCTTTTATGAAGTCAAACTGGGGAACTGGCCAGGAGAGCGGCATCTTGCCATTCAGTCTGCAGAATTTTACTGATCACCCTCTTTTACTATCTGAGCACCCAAAGCTGGATTGCATGCCATGAGTCCTGAGTTTTCTCTAGTGCAGTCTTTCCAGAGAGCGAACCTGCATTCTCCTGCAGGGGTTGAGAGGGCAGCTCCCAGCTATGTTGTCCATGGTAGTCTAACCGCTTTCATCTGTGCTTCTATTTTCAGCCTCAGCTGCCACCATCTCTCTCCCAGGTCTCGAAACTTTCCGAGATGCTCTGATGTAAATCACCCAACGTCTGGGTTCTCCTATTCTTTTTTTGAATGCAGTTGTCCTCTTTCTTTGGTCCAAGTTAGTTAGCACTCATCTTGCTGGGTTTCCAGTTTCAAAATTTTTCTGCATTCCTCTATCATTTTCTTTGACCTTCTTGGTTTAAGCCTTTTTTTTTTTTTTTTAATTCTTTTACTGTGAGAAGCAGTATATTGGTTAAAAGAATGGATTCTGGAACCAGACTGTGTGGACCCACCTTTGGATAACCTTCGGAAAGTTAGTTAATCTCTCTCTGCCTTAGTTTCCTCGTTAAAAAAAAAAAAAAAAAAGTAAATTAATTACCATTTAGAATAAAATTATTTCAGACATTAAAAGCATTTACAACCATAGTTAGGTTAACAGATGTTAGCCAATATTATTTTAGAATGGCTTTAGGTAAAAGTTAAAGGCTTGTGTTCAATTAACCATTTTAATTGGAAGTCTAAAGAAATGTACTTAAACATATAAATCACTAGGTAAATATTGTTCCTTTTATACAGTGATGGAAGCAAGGGACAAATATAGTATATCTGATATACTACATAAAATGTGTAGGTTTTTACACTATTATATTACTGAAAGGAACCTTGAGGTAAACTCTTTATTTTACAGTTGAGGAAAATGTGACCCAGAGAGTTGAGTGATTTGCCTCGAGACTAGAATCCAAGCCTCAGAATTCCTGGTTCAGACTTTTTTCTATTAATTAAGTCATATTTCCTTTTCTGAGGAACAATAAGTGCTGTGAGACTTGTGGGTTTATTTTTGGTTATGACACTGTCTTATACCCAATTTTCTTCTTTTTATTTTTTTGACCTCAGTGGTTAGAACTGGATCAATAATAAGCCTTGCTTTAAACACAGTCTCATCATTGGTCTACGTGTATCCTATTGGTTTTTGTTCTAAAATAATGTAATACATGACAAATTTAAAGCATCCATGCTGTGTGCAGTACCCGGGAGGAGAATTTAAATGGGTAAATTCTCTGTATGCATGACGGAAAAATCAACTCATAAATGTGAATGTATTTTGGTGACGCGACTTTATTTTTTCTCTCTTGAACTGAACATTATCTTATGGACGGGTGGTTTTGCAACTCTGCTTCATCCTGTTATTCGCCAGACCTGGGTAGCAGTGGGTTAGAAACCGGAGTGAGACAGAGGAACAGGAGAAGGACCAGGAACATGATGGCTTTGCATTTAGCATCGAGACGTACATGTCTCCAAAATTCGTTAGTCTTGTACAAAAGCACGTAATATTGGGTCTGTCTGTGATGCAGGTCTAAGAACCATTGGCGTCATCACCAAGCTGGATCTTATGGATGAAGGGACGGACGCCAGGGACGTTCTGGAGAACAAGCTGCTGCCTCTTCGCAGGGGTAACGTCCCGTGTCCCGTGCAGGCTTCCATGACATGTGGCAGAGGAACAACTGGGAGGCTTGGTTTTTACCGCCAGCATTGTGAAGAAGGGGCTTTGATTAGTTATGCTTTACATGGAGTGGCACAGTGCTTGGAAATTATGTATTAAAAATGACCCAATGAGAAAACTATTCTTTAAAATAACAGGAATAAGAAAACAGGGAAAGGGAGGGGGTTAGAGGGAGGGTATAAATATTCCCCATAGACTGCATAAATATATACTGTTCAATTCTATATAAATATCTGCTGACTGACTTAATTACCCGCTATAGGACAAAACTGCGGAGAAGTATACTCTATTAAAATGCACAGAGCTTTTAAGGGCAAAAGACATTGATGTGTTAACGCTAAAAAATTGCAATTAGCTAGATCAGCCCGCCTTTGTTAAATACTGATGTCTCCAATTGAGTTTTGTAAAGGAACACATCCCTCAGGCCTTCAAAGTAACTTTGCATTTCTTAGCGAGTCTCTCTGAGAGCCTGGAAATCGCCCCAGAATAAACAACAGAAAGCGTCCCAAACTCCATAGGTGTGTGTTCTGTTTCAGGTTACGTGGGGGTGGTAAACAGAAGCCAGAAGGACATAGATGGCAAGAAGGACATTAAGGCTGCCATGCTGGCAGAGAGGAAGTTTTTTCTCTCTCACCCGGCTTACAGACATATCGCCGATCGGATGGGGACCCCGCACCTGCAGAAGGTGCTTAATCAGGTAAAAATGGTTCCGTTTTTTCAAGCAACAAGATCGATTATGAAATATGTGACTATTGGAATTCACTTTTCTTATTTACATACATATATTTTTCAAAAATAAGCCATTCAGCTTAAGTGATAGGAATTTAAGAAATGAATATAAATATTTAGATCCGCACTGTTACTATTCTCAGTGACTGGAATCCACCTTAGTATTATTGAAATGACAATGCTCAAAGAAGAAATACACTCACGTAGGGACGGTGAACAGGGAGTACATTTTAGCAGACATTTTTGTATGCAGCCTGTCGAGGGCATGAGCCAGTGACCCACCGCGGCTGGACTGGGGCCCAGAGGTGGAGGCAGGAGGAAGCACCTGCCCGAGCTGCAGAATGGACAGGAAGCTAAAGGCTGGCAAGTGCCTCTGAGCGCCACCAGGGTGCTAAGCCACGTGGTCCCGAGAACATCGGGCAGCCCTGTCACTCTCCACTTCCTGCATTCCCCTCGCATTCGAAGTTAAGGTTTATCTCAGCAAGGTAGGCGATCTGATATGCCCGCCCATGCCAAGGTGTTCGTGGCGTTGGTCACGCTAGCTGCATTTTAACAGGGCGTTTTAGACAGCCCCAGCCAGCGACTCTAGCAGAAGGTGTTTTGAGCATCGCCGAGGCCGGCGGAGGAGAGAGGTGGGCCTTCTTCTCACTACCTATCTCCACAGTCAGTCTCAAACACCGGCTAAAGTTTCGAGCGCTTAGGGAAACAGCGAACACTGATTTTTGTCTTATGAGTTAGTCTTCAGTCTGTTAAACGCGTGTCGTGATTTTGTTTCGTTTGATTTAGCAACTCACCAACCACATTCGAGACACCCTCCCGAGCTTCCGGAGCAAACTGCAGGGCCAGTTGCTGTCCATAGAACACGAGGTGGAGGCCTACAGGAACTTCAAGCCAGAGGACCCCACCAGGAAGACCAAAGCATTGCTGCAGTGAGCGCCCGGCCTGCCCTGTTTGGCACTTTAAACTGATTTCTTGTGTTCGCTTTTGCCTTTAGTCTCGTTGTCATGTTGTTTTCTAGGCTTAACAAAAGAGGCAAGTATAAAGTATGTCGGGCTCCGTATATGTTTTACAAGGAGCCTTGGATCGTTAGGTTTTCTTGAAAAATATAATTATTGATCTTATTCTGTTATTACAAATTTGACCATTTGCCCCTCGGCACGGCCAATTTCATTGTATTTTTCTAATTGTATTCAGTAAGTGGGTAAAACCAATAGTGATAGCTCAGTATGGCTTTTGCCCTTAGAATTTAAAAGTGGACAGAGCTCCTGTCAAAACGTCATCTGAGTCGTCCAACTGCATCTCTTGATGTCACTTGTACTCATTAGCATTTTATTTCAGTCATTTCACGTGATCTCTCTGTGTGCACTTTGCAGTGGAATGAGAACCAAGGATTCAATAGAAAAGTACAGATGATAGGGCTGCATTTTATTTCTTTTTCCTTTTGGGTAATGATTTTAATTTAGCCCTTGAAAAATGCAAATATGAAAGCTATCAGGTATCTTTTCGCTCCTTTGCGATGTTCCCATCTTATCCTCGGGTCACTAGACCCGAGGGGTCTTGGGGAGGACAGCAGAGAATTACCAGCCCCTTATGTCTTTTACTTTTATTCCTTCTTTCGGGCCCTTCAATTTCCTGCAATTTGCCTCAGGTCCTCCTGGACCAGAGGACCAGTTCCCCAATCCCAGCCAGCCTACACACCAGCACATCTGAAGTCCATCTCCAGAGGTGACACTTACTGCCTCTCATGGCCTCTTTCTTTCTCTGCAGTTTTGTAATCAAAATACCCTGAATTTGGTGTTCAAAGTGCACGATATAATTTCTTTGTGAGGAGATTTTTAAATGCTCAGATTATCTCAGGAATATTTTAAATGCATCCTCTCATCCCATTGAATAAAATTATAAGATCACACAGAGGAAATAGTTTTTTCTTGGATTCAACTCTTTCCTAGTTTATCTTTTTTTTTTATTCTCAGCTTTGGTTAAGCTCCTATAAAAACTCTTCCAGTTACAGAGAAAGGAAAGCTATTTCTGCCTAGGTCCCAGGCCATCATCTGAACATCCACCTGAAACTGTTCTCTTTGCAAAGACTGGGTCTCGCCTCTGTGAGACCACTGGACTCAGATTACAGAATTTTCCATGCCTATATTCTTCCTAGTAGAGAGCTGGTTCTGTTCCTCCCTCCCATTTTTTTCTCCCTCCCAACCTCCCTCCTTCCCTCCCTTTTTTCTTTCCTTCCTCTCTTTCTGCCTGTCTTCCTTCTCACCTTTCTCTCCTCTCTGTGTGTTCTACTTGGTGTCTGGCTCTGTGCTATCTACTGGAGATTCAACAATGAATAAGATTTTTGGCCTCAAGAAGAGGCCACAGTAGAGCAGAGGAAGCAGACATGTAAGACACTAATATGATAAATGCGATGCTTCTGGTAAGTATAAAATGTTAGGGGAGCCCAGACGAGGAAGCAGAAGCAGTTGCGTGGAGGAAGGGTGTGAGTTCACAGAGAAAGTGATACTTGAATGAGATCCTGACACATGGGAGGAGTTCGCCAGGTGGGAGAACAGCCCTTTGCTGCACCTTTGTGCAGCTCGTTCTTGTGGGCCAGGTGGCTGCAGTGTAGGGCTGGGGAAAGGATGGCTGGAGGTAAGTTTTCTAAACTTTCCTAGTGTTTGGTGCATTTGTCATATATATACCCTCCAGGTGTTCAAAATTAGGTTAACATTAGCACATTCATGAATGTAGCAACATCCGTATATTCTAGAATTTCTGGTCTAATAACTTATGGTTACTTTTAAGTCATTCGTGATTTGGATGAAAGTGAAGAAAAGATGCTACAAGTTTTAGATGGTTTGAATTTCTTTCCTATTAGATTTTGAATTCGACAGGAGTTTCAGTATGTCAAAATTAGTTTCTAAACCTAGTAATCACAAATGCAAGTAGTAGGTGTTTTCTCCCTTGGTATAGTTCTTTGTTTATTTTATTTTTTTATTTTATTTATTTTATTTTATTTTTTTACCAACCACCTTAAGGTGATTCCTTCCTTCATTAACTTACTGAGGACTGTCCCGTGTGGAGCAGGGAAAGATGAGGAAAACCTGAGCCCTTAGGAGGGCTTGGTGGGTGAACAGTGACGACGTCTGGGCCTTTCATCTGGGTGCAGTGAGGGGCAGTGGTGGATGGGGCTGGGATCACGGAACGATTCCTGGCAAAGCTAACCCTTGAATCAAGGCTTGAAGGACAGATAAACATTAGCCAGGCAGAGAGGATGGTAGTCGGAGCGGAAAGAAGGAAACACAGAGACTCGGTCCACGTGGGGGGAGCTGCCGCTTCACACTTGGTGTCAAAGGCGAGTGTGGAAGCGGCAAGAGACGGGCCGCGAGGGCCAGGCCCGGAGCGCCTCCCGGAGCGTTCCGGAGTTTGAATTCTATTATCCAGCTGTGGGGAGTCACTGAAAACCAAGGCCAGGGCCAGTTGCGGAGGGACACGGGGGTCGCGGGCACGCGTGTCCTGGCGGGGCGAGGCCGCGACGCTGGGGCTGGGCTGGGGGCTCTGAGCCGCTCCGCTGCTGCCGCTGGCCGTGGCGCCGCTGGGGCCGAGGTTCGCTTGACCATTCGGTATAAAGCGCTATCGCTTAACTTAAATTCTTAATTCAACTATTTAAAATGCCATTTCATGGCTGCACCGAAATGGACAGAATGCATTCAATGGTACAGATATTTAGAATATATATTTCGATTAAACGTCTAAAACAAATCTCAGTAACCGTGTATTTCAGTTAGTTACGTTTCGAGTGCTGAACAGAGCGCAGTGCTCATTCTGCCAGTAGGTGCCACTAAAAACTCCAGGAACAGGGTTCTGAGGGACAGCCTCAGCACATCAGAATGACAGACGCAGGGCTTTGTCTCTTCGAGTCAGCTTTATTTCTCTCTCACAATTACAGGATGGTTCAGCAATTCGCCGTGGACTTCGAGAAGAGAATCGAAGGCTCGGGGGACCAGGTCGATACCCTGGAGCTCTCAGGGGGCGCTAAAATCAATCGTATTTTCCACGAACGCTTTCCTTTTGAGATAGTCAAGGTTTGTACCAAATATGACTTTTCCCCCTTTTGTTTCACTGCCTTTCCATGTTCTGTCCCACGTACGCTCATCAAATGTGTGAATGGTATGGGACTCAGATGGTTCTTCGAACCCAAGCCTTCGAACCCAGGTAATGAGATTTGAGAGAGCAATATTTCCTCACTGATGGTTCTGATTTTACTTAATGGAATCTAATGACATCTCAACAAATACTGGCTGAGCTCCTGTGATGTTTATTTGTGTCCTAATTAATTTAAAAATATTTCTTGAGCGCCTGTTCTGGGCCAAAGTTCTAGTTACCAAGTCAGAGACACTGGTGAGGAGAGACAGAAAATGAACAGAGGGGCGAAGTAAGAAGATATCAAGTGTTATGATGTCACGTGGTTGGGGCAGCCGCTGCTGATGGGGTGTTCAGGCAAGGTTTCTCTGAGCAGGGTTCACTGAGCATGTGACCAGAAAGGCACAGAGAGGTCGGCTGTGAGGATCTGGGGTTCGAGGCAAGCAGCCGAGGACAGGGCCCTAAAACGAGCACCTGTACAGCAGGTGAAGAGCAGAGGAGGCGACACAGGGCCGATGAAGGGGCGGGGTTAACAAGGGAAGTCAGGGGAAGGTTTTCAGAACAGGCGTGACCTGATCTGGTCGATGATTTTAAAAGCACACAGTGGGGGCTGGATTGCAAAGGGGCAAGGCATCGATTGAGGAGACAGGTACGGTGAGGTAAAGCACAGGGCTGGAGCAGAGGTGGATCCACTTTCTCTAGGGCCTGGAGCCTATACAATTTTGGGGACCTCCTTGAAAGAGAATACCAAATTGTAAACACACAGCGAAGCCCTGGGTCTTGGAGGGGTATGTGCAAGTGAGCAGCCTTGAAGCCTAAACTCCTATAGCTCGGAGGAGAGGATGGAGAGAAGTGAGTGGGTTTGTGGTTTTGGAGGGGGATCAGCAGGACGTGGACCAATATGGGGGGTGCAAGAAATAGGAGATTCAAGAGGACTCCCAAGGTTTGGTGCGCACCCCTGAGCGAACGGTAGCCCATCAGATGGGGGAGACTGAGGGAAAGCTGAATTTGCGTGACAGTCCGAATCATGGTTCGCTTTGGGACTTGTTACATTCGAAGTGCCGGAGAAGCAGCTAGGTACTCACAGGGACATGCGACTTGCCTCCCGCACGGAGGCGGGTGCTTCCGTCCCGGTGTGGGAGGCAGATGGGTAAACAGACAGTTTCATTAAAACATGCTAAGTAAAGTGATAAACCTCCGCACAGGGTGTTATGGAAACACAGCCCACAGACAGGAGTCTTTGCCCGGAGCGTCGGGAGCCTGGCTTCCCAGCTCAGTGTGGACGGATGAGCAGTCATTGAGCGGGAAGAGGCGGCGTGAGACGGGGTGGGGGAGGTTGTCGCAGACAGACAGGGAGGAAGTGAGGGCTGAGCTGTGCAGCCCCAGGGTGCGGGCAGGCAACGGCCGCATCTGTTGTTGAGTGGCACACAGTGTGAGGGCGGAACGGACAGGCAGGTTGCCTGGAGAGGCCCGATCTCAGGACAAGGGGCCGAACCCAGTGTTCTCTCAATCCCCGTCCAGGTCTGAGCTCCATGGCACTTTGATCCAACTTCCAAATAAATTTAAGGTACCTAGAACTTCTGGGAAGTTTTCATACGGCAATCTATCCTGTGTCGGACTGGTAAATATTATTAATTTCCTCTGACAAAGAGGCCTTGAACTCAGGTGGTTAAAATGGCCAGGGAGAAAGCGTTGTTCATCTCAGCACAGCTGGACGACTATCATCTTTCGGGTGACACTCTTATTTATGTGTTCGTCTGCGGATACCTTCACTACGTTCGGGAAAAGAATGAAGAATTATGTATTTCAAACGAATGGCCAGATCTCTGTCCAGGAGGCATCCTTTGTGCACAGCTCTCCTTATCTGTAGCAGAGTTCAAATCCGCTGTGCTGAGACAGAACTCCCAGAAACTCCTAGTGCTCACCGTGGCCTTGAACTTTCCATAAGCAGATGTTTTGGCCATCTGGGTTTAAGTTAGGAAAGACATGAGTATCCATTTATTAATATCGGAGTCAAGTTATTCTCATCCTTTAACATGCAATAATATTATCATTCAGAGGAATTAAGCGACATAACTGTGGCTCATTTTCCATCTGCAGATGGAGTTCAACGAGAAAGAACTGCGAAGAGAAATAAGCTACGCGATCAAAAACATACACGGAATCAGGCAAGTGCTTCACGTTTCCCTTGTCTTCAGTCAAGCTCCTCGAAGAAAAAGGATGTTTGTAAATGGCTAGAGAAGTGGCCTTTTCATCATCTGAACAGAATAGACCATAAGGGTGGGGAAGAAGTGGAAAATCCTAGTTTGGGTTCAATCATTATTTCCTGTATTGTCATACTCGGCCTTTTTCAGTCAGAAAAACAGAAATTCTTCACAGCAGTTTGCTTGCTGAGATGGACTGCTGGGCGCGCCCTTGCTCTCCAGGGCCCTACGCTTCAGGGAGGGAGGCCGACGTGCCCAGAAGCCATCAGGACTCACACAGAGACAGGGCGGGTGGATCTGAGCAAGACTGGGGAGGATTAGCAAAGGTGGTGACTTTTGAGTCGAGCCTTGCCTGCTTAGAGGACCAGAATGATCCCAACAGGCAAAGGTGTGCCATGGGCTTGTGTGTGCATATGTGTGTGTGTATGCGTGTGTGTGTGTGTGTGGATGGGAAGTGTTGTGAGATGGGAGAGGATGAAGGAAGCTGGGGCCGGAGGGTAGAAGAAATGGCTTGACGCGGAAGGAGCAGTAGGAGGAGAGGCACAGACGCGGCGAAGGCCCGCGTGTGCCCTCCGAGCCGGGAGCCACGTGTGGCGACTGCAGTTGGGAATGTGGCCCGCGGGTGGAGGGACACGAGGCCCGGGGAGGGACCTGTACCCGAATCTGCCCTCGTATGAAGTAGAATTACCCTAATTTACTCTCTTTAAAGAACTCTAATAAAAACATTTTTAACAGCTGTTTCTGGAATTCATATGCAGAAGACTAAACAAAATCGAGGCATCTTGAATTCACGGTGATAAAACTCGGGTCACCTACTTGGTGGGTTATCTCACACGGAGGAGGCACCCCAATTCCCCTGTCTATTGGCTGCTGTACCTCAGCTCCTGCCACAGGGCCCAGGGGGGACTATTTTGGGAACAGGGGCTGAGAGGGCAAAACTTGACTGTGAGTGCACATGTGATGTGTGATTTTCCAAAGGAGTAACGACATTCGAATTAGCCATCGCTTTAAAATCCAGACAGTCATCTCTACGAGTCTCAAATGGTACCGGTAAAGAAGTGTTCACACAGCGAAAAGGAAAAACATCTATAACTAAATCCAGTTTTTCTCTCCATCAGGATGATTTCTAAGTTCCCTATTCGTGCTCTTCACTCTCCCTCAAATCCAGAATACTTTTGGTGTAGAAACTGCATCTTGCTCTTAGCTGAGTGGAACTAGTATTTGACCATGTCTGTTTGAAAACGCAGTGGTACCAAGTCACTTTTTTGGGGCCACAGAGTATTTTTACTTAGCCAAATACAGTACTTTTACTTGGCTTTTAAAACAGCTCACCAGACAGCTTTTCGTTTAATGTAGTTGCAAAGGCCTGTAGGTTTCCGATTTATGTGCGCCCCAACGGAAGAGCCTGCTGCTGTTGTTATTCTCGAGTTAATTGGCCCATGAGATAAGAAGCGCACAGTGTCCTGAGTGTGCCATGCTAACGTGCGGTTATTCAGGCCCTTAAATACACTTGCGAAGAGTGTTGTCCTGTGAGACGTTTGAATAACAGAAGCCATCTTTGCCCACTAAAGACCTGCCCGTCCTCCTCTGTTCCTCACGCACTGAGTGCCAATGATGAGTCGGGGGACAGTCTTGTGCGACAAATAGGACAAATGCGGTAGCGACTCTTCCTCCCAGTGTAGCAATGGGACTGACGTATGTGCCCAGACCACAGCAATGGAAGTAGGGCGTTGGGGTTCGGGGAAGGCAGACCTGGTCCTTGGAGGGACGGGAGGAGGCGCCGGAGGAAGTGGCTGCTCCTGCTCTGGGCCTCGGAGTGCAGGTGGGATCTGGGCAGATCGAGATCGTGGGGAGGCTGAAGTGAACATCGTAGGTGAAGGCAGAGACGTAAAGTTTTGGCACGAGTGTGTTTGCGGAGAGGCACATGACCCAGTTGGGCTGGAACAGGGTGCGTGGAAGGAAGGAGGAAAATAAAAGGAAGATTAGGCTCGGACGGGGGATATTTTTAATGTTAGACTGAACAGCGTGGATTGTGCTCTGTATCCAAGGTGGAGAAGTTACAGTTATAATACAGGATGAGCACCCCAGTCAGAAACAGAGGGCAGCAAAGAGTGCTAAGCCAATGGTAAGATGGACGTAGAGTAAAGCCGGTGTGGAGGAAGTGACAGTGACATTTCCTGAAAGATGTTCACAGAATTGAGTGTTGAAGGAGGAGAAGTTAATCAAGTAAGATGTGAGAAGAGGAAGTCAGGAGGGTCTCGGAGTGGGAGGGTCCGGTGCCAATGCCCGGAGCCTGCAGGTATTTGGCACGGCTGGTGCCCAGGGCCCAGGGCCCACTCATTGTAGCTTTTCTCCATTGACCTTTTGTTTAAACACGAGTCAACGTTTTTCACTTTTTACGAGATGCACACAAACAAACACACATCATCTTTCCTGAGCCTCCAGCACTGTATGAGAAAAGCATTATTATGATACCAATTTGAATGAATTCTAGCCCGATGAAAAACGTACACACTGTTTTGGTTATTTGTTATTTTTGTAAATTCTTCATTTAGGCATCCTGGGTCCCAAGCTAGTTCCGTTTACCTGCCTTCTTTTTCCTCCAGCTCGCTGGAACCTTGGTCTGGAGCCCGCTGGGCTCCTATGACATAGCTCTCCTGGAAAGTACGGATTGTTGTTTGCCAGTAGCCCTGCTGATGCAGCATTCAGAAAACGAGGCTCGTTTCCTACCCCGCAAAGGACGCGAGGGGATGGCTTTTGGAATACTTTAGAAGCAGAAATGTGAATTTCGGACACCGTTCCTGTCGTAGCATTCCTTTTTATTGCTGTGGCACTGTGAGATGAGACAAATGACAGTTAAATATTTCTTACAGGCCGCATAATACACCATGAAAACATTTTGGGGACTCTTTTAGGTAACGCTAATTATCCACGGACTAGAATTTATTATGGAATATTAGAATTAAAGATATTATTACAAATGATACTGCGGGCAGAATAAATCACTATGTAACTTTTAAACCTGGGTATTACATGCTGACTTTAAGTGGCATGTCAATAAAACATTTCCAAAAGGATATTACTCATTTAAAGAAATCTAACATGCTCTCTTTCTTAAATTCAGGACAGGGCTGTTTACTCCAGACATGGCGTTTGAAGCGATAGTCAAAAAGCAAATTGTAAAGCTGAAGGGGCCTTCCTTGAAGAGTGTAGACCTGGTAATACAAGAATTAATCAACACCGTCAAGAAGTGTACCAAAAAAGTGAGTGTGAACTGTTTAACTTCCCAACAGTTAACCCATCTGTGTGACGTGCCCATCTTTCCCATGCTGCCATGCGCCTCTCTTTCCCTGACGCCCCACTTTGTCACAGAAGGTGCTGTGTTTGCTGGAGGAAGGACTGTGAAAAGTGCTGAGTGGGGTTTGCTTCTGCGATAGACAGGCATATTGTCTTTTGTCACCCCATTCCGAATAGGGTTGCTTAAGCCGGAAAGATTGTGTTTTAGTCAGTGAATTTTCTCCTTGTCTTAAACAGGTAAACGTCACTTTAGAACAAATAGGTGAATGCCCTAATTTTCCTATGGCACATGGATGGGGGGCATTGTTAGGGGAACAGAATCACGGATATTGTGTATGTCAGTAAGGAAATGCTTCTAAATTTTAAACAAAGCCCACTTGAACCTGGATGTCCCAGGAGGGCGCAGTGCAGTATAGTAGTTAAGGGCTCAGCCTCTGAGCTCCAATCACCTAGATTCACATCCAGGCTCTGAGACTTATTCACTTTGTGACCTTGAGCATCATACTTAATCCCCAGAGTCTTGTTAATTTCTCTGTGAAATGGAATGGTAATAGTCATGATAATACCGCCTTAGTGGGAACTAAACAAGATGGTGTCTGAAAACCACAGAACCCTAACCACTGATGAATTATAGTAATTGCTCAGTAAATGGTGGCTAATCTATAAATGATCACCACCAGCTTGCAATACCTGTTGAATTTATGATGTAGAGTGGTGGAGGAGAGACTTTTCAGTCTGGGGGTCTCCTCACCGAAGAACATGGCAGAATTGTGCTGGATTCCAGTCATTCCACAGGGACATGAAAGGAGTGTCCTGTGTCAGAAGACGTGAGAAGGGAATTAGCGACAAAGCTTAGGGTAGGGCAGGCCCGGCCTCATGACAGTTAACACTGATACTTTGATCATTTCTTGAAAGTATAGATACTTCTGGTTTTGTTACCTGTCCCTTTCTGTATGGTAACTATGAGTAACCTCTCTAAAAATCCAGTGGGAGGTAGGAGAAAGAATGAGAGAGACAGAGAATGTGGATGAATATGAATATTGGTCCTCAGTTACCTGGCCGAATGACTCAGATGAAGAAAAGATGTAAGTGGTGAAAGGGACAAGAAGCAAGCTGACTTCCCGGAGGCCAATGTGAAAGATGGGGTTACGTGCCACTAGCTTGGGGTCCAGAAGTGGCTCTGGAGCTTCAGACCCCTTCTCTAGGCCTCTTCCTAGTTTGTCACCGGCTCCTTAAAGTCCTAGTTTCTCTTCTCCAAAACAGGAAAAGCCGTAGAAGGTAAGGGGCCGAGGAAAGGGAAGTGAACGCACGGGGGGAAGAGCAAAACCACCTTTCTATTAGCACCCTGTCTGGAAAGCAGGGGCCAGTTATGAGTAACACTTCACCTCCCCTGTCCTTGCCCACACCTCAGAATGCCCTCAGTCTTGTCACCTGGGCAGGTGAAGCTCTCTTAATTGGTTTCCTCATAACTGACTCAGAGAGTTAACCACAGGCACCGTCACCCTCAGCACACCGATGTCTTCAGCCAAAGGCTCCTCTTTGGGTGGCCCGGGCACGCCTGTTCCCACCAGTTAAGCTATCTTCTTTCCGGGGGCCAATTGCGTTGTGTTTCTCCTCAAACCCAGATACCCAGTCGGAGTTCTTATTTTAATTATGCGGTTTAAGCGAAGAGTAAATAAACCAATCAAACGTAGAAAAGACTTTGAGTTTTGTTTCTGGAAAACTCAGCTTTGGAAAGATGATAAAGATCAGCTATGAAAGTGTCACTCTGGACCAGGTGTCGGCAGGACGGCGCTCGGAGAGCGTTGGGGGTTGGAGGGTCTAAAAATCTCGATGGGCCCTGTATTCCGATGACTTCACAAGCGTCTTCAGGTTCTCCCTCCACTTAAAAGAGAGCAAGGCTGGAATCGTCGCTGAAGGATGTGGTTTGTGTAGGACAGAAGATGCATAACTCCAATCAGCGGATCCATATGCAGGAAACAGGCCTTGCCTCACATCAAACGATGGGCACATGTGTGTACATTTATGTTTTAAGTTATATAAAGTGTTTATGGAATGTATGAGTCATTTTTTTTTTTTATCATTTCTCATTGCATTCGACTTACTGGAGAACTGGAATTCGGGCCTGATGGCGTGGCCAAGGGGCCTGCTTCCGGGCGCGGTGGCTTTTATTCTTTGCTCTCCACCCTTCGCATTGCGCTCCGTCGGTCAGCGGTGGTTGTATATTTGTACTGAATGCTCAAAACAGTTCATAGTTTGCCTTGAGTAAAACCTAGCTTTCTCCCTGAGATTGTTGTTTACCCTGTGGCTCTCTTCACTGAAAAATATTTATTGGCCCAAACCTGAAGAACCTAAGGGCCTGGATCAGGCAGGACGTTTGCCTGCTCCTCCTTTTGTGGCTTCCAAATACTATACCTTCACCTCCTTGTGCAAAGTCTTCCATTAAGGCGCTTCGGCCTTGGTCTTCGTCCAACCTGCCTGTCTCCTGCTGACTTTCTTTTCTTTCCTGACCATTGTGTCACTGTCCAATCAGAGAGAGAAACCACACAGCCATTCAAAATGGGGAACATTTACTGTAAAAAAGTATGACCCATGACAGGGGAGTAGTGTGATGTGGGGTCGGCAAGTGAGAAGTCAAGGGAACCCTCGAAGGTGGAGATAGTAGCTGTAAGGAGCAGGTGCCGGGGGCCACGATCCGGGCCCCTCAGACAGGGCGTGGATGTGGCTCACTGAGTGGAAGAAAAGAGTTATGCCGGCAGAACTTGCTGGAAATTTACTCTCTGAAATGTGCTGGAGGGAAAAGCTGTCCAGGGGGAGGTGTCTCCCTGGAGGGTCTGAGCTCCAGGGCTGGTCAAGGTGGGCAGGGGTGCCAGGGAGCTGGTACTGTGTTCCACTCTCTCTCCAAAGCTGACAGCCCTGCCTCTTCTGTGGGCCCATCTGCCTCACAATTCCTTCTCCATCTCCTTCAAGAGTTTGTCCACCTTTGCCTGCCCTTTAACATGAGTCCCGCAGAGCTTGCTCCTGGCTTTCCTTCCTCACTATCCTTTCTCCCTAGCAGGTCACGTCTCCCAAAGTTCAACTACCACTGAAAATATCCTTGATGCCCAAGTCTATACCTCCAGCTTGAGCCTCTGGACGAAAACCGCCTCCATTCTACAGCTTCCCTGTTCTCACTTAAGGCTCTAAATGGTTTTTTAAAACTAAATTAGTCCAGTGGCTGTCAAATTAGTCCTTCTAAAATACAGACATCTATGTGTGCCCGTCGCTGCAAAATTATTCAGTGGCTCCTCGTGTCTTGAGGACGTTCAAACCATTTACCGTCATTGCGTTTAGTGTCACCGTCTGATCTCTGAATACTTCTCCAGCTACATCTCTTGTCACTTTCTGCTTGCTTCAGCCATTCTAAGCGACGTGCACTGTCCACAAAGATTTCTATCCCTTCAGCATTTACACATGCGATTCTCTTTCTTTAGAATGTCTCCTTCTGCCTCCTGTCTTTACCTGCCATCTCCTCTCATTTTTTGAGATCCAGGTCAATTATCATCTTCCCCTCCTTACCCCTGCAAAAAATCTTCCTTCGGGGTTCCGTGAGTCCTCTCCTGGTCTCCAACCTCAGTCCCTTCTCGGGGCTTCCATCGGTGCCCTGTTTACTCCATCGTAGCCTTTATGATACTGCGTTATGATTTGTTTGTAATTTATTTAGGTGAATGCCTCCTCTTGCTCGTTATAAGCTCCTTTTAAGAAAGATCAGTGCCTTTTATCTTCTTATCCCTGGCATCTAACACAGTGACTAATCCTACATAAAAGGCCTCTATAAATATTTATTAACAATTTAGATGTTCTAAAGCGACTCCGATGCTAAAGAAATCTGTACTTGGTTTTAAAAGAGTATTTTAGTCATCCCCTTTAAAATGGTAAAATTTAGACAAATTTTCTTTGAAATATCTATCCTTGTCCTTATTCCTTATTTTGATGTTCTCGCTTTTGGGTCTTGATATGTTTACCTGCAGGTTCTTCTACTTTAAAACTGGTCTGATTAAAACACTTTGCAAAGTGAAGTCCTCCTGATTAAACTCAAGGGTGCCAGGACTTTATCACTTGACTCCTTTTGACCATGAGCCATTGATAAGGTGACTATACAATTTACCAACCAATGCAGGACAGTTTTGAAATTGAAAGGAGGAGTTATTAATAATTTCATGGGGATAATAGGAGTGAATTAAGACAGCTGGGGACAATCTAGAATATACAGTTACTCCAGCTGTATTGTGAATATATATATTAATTATATATATTTATATATATGTAACTTTAACAGTATTTTCATTTATAGTTCTTCGTGTCGAATGGCTTATGTGTGACACAGTACAGTTTTTTCTTAAGCCACATAAACAAACATCAGTGAAAAACACACAATTTCTGTGTGTTCAAATAACAAAGCACAAAGCTAGGCTTCTAACCCGGGGGGATGCATTTGCTCAGGGCTGTTTTGTGACTGGTGTCCTCGGGGCACTGGGGGACTGACGGGAGCATGACAGTCTCGGCTTTGGACATTTTCCAGTGGCTGCAACCCCCAGCTGCTCTTCTTATCCTCCTCCGGCCCCCCAGCGCATCCCTGTGACATCCTGAGTTTCTCGTCGGGAGGCCCTGAGAGGAACATCTTGTGTTTTTAACCACAGTTTAGTGACCGTGCCATTTATTGGCCTCTTGGGAAACCACATTCTTGGATCACCATCACACCAATTAATTGATTTTTTCCCCCGCTGCTTGGAAAAAAGAAAAAAGTTTTGCAAGAAAATAAAAAAAAAAGATACCTTAGCTGGCTGATAGAAATACAGGGAGATATTTTTCATTCAACAGTGCTGTTAGAAGCGGCGTTGAATTTTGTGGTGTGTTCGGTGAGCAATGATCTGGCCCTGGAGACACACAGCCAGGCGAGTGGCTCCGAAGCCCTGAGCATGGCTGTCGCTGACCTGCCTCCTTTTCACCTCCGAATCCCTGCCACTCCCTCCTGCCCGCCATTCGCTCCGGCTACACTGGGTCCCTTGTTTCTTCAGCAGGTCAAGGAGGCACAATGGTGGGGCCTCTGCCCACCCTCGCTTCTCTCAGGTCCCTGCTTCATGCCACCTAATCGGAGTCTGTCTGTGACTTTTCTATTTACAGCTGTGCGCGTACACGTGCACACACACACACACACACACACACATCACTTTTCCTCTACTTACCCAACTGTGTTTTTCTCTGTGGCACATGTGACCACACAAATTATGCTCTACGTGTCCTTCGTTGTTGTTGTGCACTAAAGGGACTTTGAGACCGTAAGCCCTGTAGGAGTGGGGACTTGGTTTGTTAAGTTCATTGTTCCTTTTACAACCCCTTAAACAGCCAGGTTTTCA
Source organism: Eidolon dupreanum (assembly GCA_028627145.1). Taxonomy (NCBI): domain Eukaryota; kingdom Metazoa; phylum Chordata; class Mammalia; order Chiroptera; family Pteropodidae; genus Eidolon; species Eidolon dupreanum. The sequence goes on from CM053517.1 coordinate 3,229,772, forward strand.
ATAATTACTGAATGAATAATTGGAAGAATATATGAATCCTGCCTCACTGACTTGACAGGTGATGATCAATTTGCCTGAAGTAGCCACTCGATTAACTGTCCATGAAAGTCTGCGGGATGAAGGACAATAGCTGCAAAGCGTCATGCTCAAAGGGGGCTTCCTTTTAGGTCGGGATAGATCTGCTGTGTTTTGCTCTGTACGAGGAGACTCACACTTCCCCTCCTCTCTCAGCCGTCCCGTCTTTGTGCTTTGCACTTAGTAGGTGCTTCATGTAATAGGTCATGGTACTCATGTTTCGAATCAGTCTGGTTATTAGCATTTGAAACTTTTATTGAATATTATAGGGAATTCAAGCCTGAGACTTGGCTTTTAAGGAATAGGAAAATCGCCTCTTTGTTGTCGTTACCTGTTTTGAACAGTTTTTTAAAATTGAGTTCTAATTAACATATAGCACTGTGTTAGTTTTAGATGTATAACATAATGATTTGATATTTGCATATATTATGAAATGATCACAACAGGTCTAGTTAAGGTTCGTCACCACACATAGTTACAATTTTTTTTTCTTGGCATGAGACATTTTAAGATCTAGTCTCTTAGCAACTTTCAAGTATACTATACAGTATCAGTGGCTATAGTCACCATGCTGTATACTAACTACGTCCCTGGGACTTATTTTGTAACTGGAAGTTTATACTTTTGACCAGCTTCACCCATTTACCCTGCCCCTCCCTCACCTCACCCTTACCCTGCCTCTGGCAACCACCAATCTGTTCTTTGTATCTATGAGCTTCGGGGTTTTTGTTTTTTCTTGTTTTAAATATCCCACATATGTGTGAGATCATAAAGTATTTGTCTTTCTCTGTCTTACTTATTCCATTTAGCATACAGCCCTCAAGGTCCATTCACGTTGTTGAAAATGGCAAGATTTCCTTTCTTTTTTATGGCTGAGTAGTATTCCAGGAATCTCACAAATCATTAAAGGATTCTTAGTTTATCATTTAGTTTGGCCTCTGCTTTTCCTTTTATGTTCTGTTTGGATTTTTCCTTTTGACCACTCATTTATATGTCTCCTAGAGTAAACTTGGAAAGACAAGAGAGGAAAACCTAATTATTATCTTCAGGTGTTGTTCCGATGCAGTGTCAACCCATCCTGACCTTCTCTTTAGGTGTTTTCTGAATTAATGAGGCTATGTCTATTCTGATGACCTTTCAGTTTTACGTCACCCAAGAGTGACCTTTTGGTTTGCATTCCTTAACATTTGCCAACACCGGAGGTCTCATTTTTCTACTTAGAAGAAATGGTGTGGCGAGGTGTGTGATGGACGAACATACCAATATACCGCACATGTTCCTCCATTATGTGCCTCCTCATTTGTAGAAAACATTTCATGTTTAGAGATTTGGGATTTGTTGACTTGAGAAGGAAGTCTAACACTATTTTTTTCTCTCTCTCATCGCTTTCCCCAAGGCCACCTGGGTGGGACCTGCTTCCCTTCCCCTGTCTATCAACTTCACTTAGGTCTTCTGAGACTTTCCATATGCCACTCCTAAAATATAGAACACTCAATAAAATATTTTCCCATTTACCCTTGTGTAATTTCTTTACCTCTTAATACTGGAATTGTTTCTCATCGTTGATTACCTTTGTAAATCTGAGTGCTTCTTTTTCTTTTTTTTATAACAAATGTTTTGTGCACAGATAGGTATTTCTGTCATCTCCTGGATAAATCCAACATCATGTTATAAACAAATAAAGGATCATTAGGGATTTGGGGGCAGGTTTTAATTCACAGGAATGGAATGAAATTATTGTATGCTTTAGGAGCAGTAAAATCATTCATATGTTGCTATTCATTTTGTAGTTAGTGGCTAGACATTGGAAGGTTTATAGCTTTTTGATCAAAACAGAGTCCATATCTGTAGCTCAGCCAAACCAATCAACTCAAGTCATATGCATAAAAAATTTTTTTGTTCTGGTTTTAGTTTATTTTCTCATTGATGCTTGGTATGGAACTATGAACAGATGGTTACCTAATAACCTGAGACTTTGCTTACGGCATCGAACTAGTTACTCTTGAAGGTTTAGAAATCTTGCCTGGTTTCACGCCTGTTCCAAGAGAAATCTAATAGCATGGCTGTCATGATCTGATTAATCAATGGTTAATAAATTTTATAAGTGTGTAATTTTTGTTTTATTAGATAGGAATGTCTTTCAAGTGATTTTTTTCCTCTAGGGAAAAAGTGTTTCATGCTTAAAATTACATTTTTATATTGAGGTCCCACCAAAGTAAACATTACTCTAAATAACACTTAAAAGATTGGATTTTATTAAAACTTTTTTTTTGTATTTTTTAGAAATTATGGTGCTGCTTTCTTTCAGAATATGTACAGTTTTTCTTAGAATTATATATTTAAAGTTTGGATTCCTAAAGTTATATGTATTGTACTATTTTTCCTTTGTACCTTCTTATTATTTAATAGTATTCAGTACAATTTGAATAATAAACTATTTAGAAGTGATTTACCATTGGATAGATGTCCAGCTTTTTCTGGAAGTTTCACTCTCATTATTTAGGCATCAAATCCTCTGAGGCCTTCTCAGAGTACACACCCATTTATTTCTTTGTGCTTTTGCTTAATTTTTGTAAAATATTTATTTTTTTTGCATTACAATTTATCTGAATAGTCAACCTACCACACAAGACTGTAAGATTTTTAATATCAAGTGCTTTGACAGAAACTGAGCATACAGCTGGCCTATAGCAGAAGCCCGATGAATGTTTGTTAAACGAATGACTGATAGGAAATAAATTTAAAAATATAAAATGATTATAAACAATAGCAAAGCCTTAATTCCTTGATCCTATGTAAATCAATTGACAGGACATTTGAATAATTAATAGGGGACTATACGTCTACAGACGGTATCTTCTAGATCAGTATTTTGGCATACATGATTAGAATTTTGATGACTTTGGCAAAATAAACACATTCTTTACAACTTTCAATTCAACATCCAGAGCAAAAGAGATTAAAAATTATGATGATTTAAGTTGAGGAAACCGATTGCACCTTAAGAGACACAGAAGTGAGGCGAGGGACTGAGCAAGCGATCAGAGTCGAGTATCTTTTCAACTGAGTAAAGTTCTGTGCAAACTGAGCGGGGAATCCCGCTGAGTGAGCTAATGAGATGAGCGGCAGAAAGTCTCCTCAGAAATCATTTCAAATGTCAGCAGAACGCTCCTCCATGTATCATGAAAAGTTGGAACAGGAGCGTCACATGAGAGAGCCAGCAATTAAAACAACATTTTGAGCGAGCATTCTGCGCCAACGGGCCCCTGTCTGCCTTTCCAGCTTTGCCTCGGTGCTGTCCCCCTTGCCTTCTGCCCTGACCGTCCCTTACTTCCTCCTCCGCTCATTGTCCCTGTCCCCCAGCATCTTTGCTAGTGCTCCTGTGTCTAGCAAGATCCATTTCCTCACAGCCATTCCCACACAACTTTCCCCAAGCTAAGCCCTCCTTCTGGACCAGCTTCTTAACCATCCTCGTAGCATCCCATTTTTTTTTCTTCCTTACACTGAAAACAACATTATTTAATTCATTTACTTTTGCAAAGTAGATTTTGGACAATTCCCTACATAACTTAGATGGGATAAGTGATTGGCACGCATTATTTCTACACTTTGCCAAAAAAAAGAAAAAAAAAAAGATGGACACGCAAACACATCTGTTAGGGGAGAGTTAAATATAAGTTATCTCTGTGGTTCATGGACTGAGTCATTATCACAGCAGTGGATGAGACCATGGGCTCTGGCGTCTGAGGGTGTAGGTTGGAACCCCGGACCCACTGATTTTGAGCTGTTTAGTCTCAGACAAGTTGCTTAACCTCTCTGTGCTTTGCTCTCCTCCTCTACAGAATGGGGTTAGTTATTTTATAGTTGTTGTGAATTTTGAATGAGGGATTTCATGAGGCGCTGAGCAGTCAGCCCGACACGTAAGCACCCTGTAAACGTTAGTCATTATCATTTCATCCTCGTTTCCATCCTCTTCATCTTTGAACTTTATTAAGTGCCAACTCTGTGGAGCACAGTGCTAGATGGCATCTGGGTTTCTGTTTTCTTCGTAAGGCATTTCTCTGCTGGCCTTGAAGTGTTTCCTCTCAGATAACATAGTTACCCCTGATGACCATCCGTGGAGCCTCTTCTGTCACCACTGTTCTTCTTTAGGATACTTCACTTTTGCTTCCAGAATTGTAATGCCTATATTCTGTAAAATAACATAATTTATCTCTGCTGCTTTTTTTTTTTTTTTTGGCCTTATAACTTTTTGACTATTAACACTCGAATCTGTTTTTCTTGACAGCTAGCAAACTTCCCCAGACTCTGTGAAGAAACAGAACGGATTGTGGCTAACCACATTCGCGAGCGAGAAGGCAAGACAAAGGACCAGGTGAGGCGAGGCCTTCCCTCGTGGGCAGGGTGCTTGTGGGACGCGGAGGGTCCCCCACGGTGGGTCGCCAGTGGTCGGCCATCCCGAATGGAAAAAAATCACCAAGAACACAGTCACGTATGCTTATTTTTAGTTATTTATAAATTGTAGACATGTGTTACTATGCTAACATCTTGTGCATGTTAAAAATATAAACAAATATAAAGACTTCAGAAGGAGGAAATTTAAAACGCAGTTATAGGCATTCCTTTATTTTTTCCTCTGCACCGCATGGATCATCACGTGCATCCCTAGCATGGACATAGCCCACTTTGAAACCCACAAATCCAGAAACATACCACATTTTTTCTTTAAGACAGGGGTTCTTAACTTTTAATAGGCCCACAGATGGGTGCCAGGATAGTCATAAATTCCTAAAATGTTATGCAAAATGTTCCGTGTTTTGATTTTTTTTTCCTGAGGATAATGAACAAAGCTATTCATCAGCTTATCCATGGAAAAATATAAACTTCTAAGCACAGCTCTTTTAAACATTTCTTACTGTTTTGTAAATGCGTATGGTTTGTTGGGAGTGACCTTGAAATTGTCTTGGAATCCTAGCCAGCTCTGTGAATTCAAAAGATAATTTTCAAATGCAGATAATTCATTTAAAAAAGTTAAGGACGACATGAAAAATAAAAGCTGCTTAAGTAAGTTTAGGTGGATTTCTTTCTGAGTTGCTTATGAGACACTGTAATGGGGAACGCCAGAGTTTTCAGATGCGCTGTGATTCCGGGACGCAGCTGTGACTGTGATGGCAGGGAGAGGGGCCTGGACGTGGGCCACGTGTCCTCCTTGCGCACATCACTTTTGGGGACTGTTGTTTTATCACGTGCAGCCTTGGGATGCCGGTGTATATGATCTCAGGAGTATGATACGTTAGAATTCCAAGATTTTGTGGTTCTCTCGTGAGTTGGAAAGGAGGAGAGAACTGAGGAAAAGGAGGAAGGCAAAGTGGAAGAGAGAGACAGAGCAAACTGCAGGGGGAGAGACACACGCTACGTGCAGCCAGGGTGTGTGCAGGGGTGGGGCGAGGGGGTGGGGTGTGTGGAAGGAGAAAGTGAGGAGACAGAGGGATGGAGGCCGGGCAGGTCGGGATCCCGGTGAGTGACTCCAGTAGCAACCTGCTCCCTGCTTAAGCCGTGGGATTCATTGCTATTCCTTTTCCTCACTGTGCTTTGAAAGTTAATTAACCATTATTTATAGTTTTCACTTGCTTTCCAATTTTCACACCTTTGGATAGCCGCCATAACCAAAAATGGAGAAAACAGGCTTTGTGACTTAGTGGGGATAAACAAATCAAGGTTAACTCACGAGCCAGCAAGGTCAAGTGTAGGGTCAGATATAGAAGGCTCAGACCAGATGGACCAAAAAAACTAAGTTCCACTATCAACTGTACTCCTAACCTTAAGTAAATAAGATAACCATTTTAATTTAATGTCTTTGTTCTAGAAAATTTAAACATAATATATCCTACTTAACCCTTAGGGATCCTGTGCAAAAACAATGCCAAGGGCAAAGTAATGCAATTATCTTAATGGTCTTTGTGTTCATATCTAAAGGAGTTGTTAAGTCCTTCAAGTTTCATGTTTCAGAGTTTTCGTTTCACTGAAATGATGTACTCGAGCTTAGTTTAGCATCATTGCTACGATTGTGGGCTCTGGCTTCGAGGCCTGAGCTGGAATCCAGCTCTACTGTTTAATTTCTGTGTAAATGAGCAAGTTCGTTGGCATCTTCATACTTCAGTTTCCTCATCTTAAAGTGAGAAAAAGATGGTAGTCAACTCAGGCATTTTACGAGGACGAAATGAAGTAATCCAAATATGGCTCTTAGGTCTTCATTAGGTTTAGTGTTCCCCTCAGCCCCCCAAAGAGCTGTGACACATAGTAGATATGAGAAAGAATTGCCTGTTCTGATTTCAAGGGAAATCGCCTTTCATCTGCATCTCTGACGTAGCGATGAATTCCCCAAGTGGGGGATACGGGATGGGGCGGGCGTCTCCCTCCTGAGTGACCATCTCAGGTGGCCTGGTCTGACAGTTACCCACCAGAGGAAGCTGGTGCTCGCCACCTCCACTGGGGACCTGTGTGGCGAGTAAAAACATGCACGTGGGTCACGCAAACGTGTCAGTTCGCCCAGCCGCCACACCTGAGTTCTGACCGCCATGCTACCTGCGCCCACTTGGGACTTCCCAGGTAGCCGGTCAGCGCCCAGTTCCCTCTGGCCTCTGTGCCAGAGCTGTTTTGAGGTGTTCTTGCAGTTGTTGTTGTTGTTGTTTAAAGTGGCATTATTACCAAATTCTGCTCTAGGAGCTTTGTGGGAGGAAAAATTCTTCAAAATTAAAAATTTTGGAAAACTGTAAATCTGTCTATGATTTCTTTCTAAAACGAAGGTCTTTTGAACATCGACGTGTGGCTGCTGTTATTTCAGGTGCTCTCACACGTGGACTTGCATGTCGAAGTGGTTGACTTTGTGGGTGACGACCGCCACCGGGGGTGGCTTTATTTCTCTTCAGCTAAATCTTCAGTCACTGTGGGTGAAAAAGACAGTGAGAAACTCTGAGAAAGTACAAAAAAAAAAGAGAGAAAAAATGCACTCGTTTCCCCTTCGTCCCCCACATGTGACCTGGCTCTCTTCCTAGGATGGACACAGACTCCCAGTTTCCAGGAATATGAATGAGAACAGCCATAGTTTTTATTTTTTCCACTTCTTTCCTATCCTGCCTTCCAAGTTAATGTGTGTGAACGTCCAAGATGTTCGTGACGGCCTTTGGCAGTGTTGACAATTATGTAGATATTTTGCTCTTTAGGGTGGCAACAATATATTTGAGTTTAAATGTTATTGTTTATTGATACAAACTCCCAGCCAAATGGATTTGGGAGCGTAACACTTACAGAATCAGGCTCTCTTGTGGGGAGAATAGAGGCAGGACCACAAATAATTCTGTAAAGATCACTCCTCCTGGCTCTTCCGTTTTCTTTATTAAGAAAAGAAACAAAACCAAATCTGATGACATGAAACGTTTTTGTACATGTGTGATGATATTGATCCAATGGTGCCTGTGCCCTTACTTTACGTTGATGGGGGGATGGGTTTGGGGCGGGTCACCTTGGGACTCACAGCAAGATATGGTCAGCCAAACAGTTGAGATTTGTCCCAAGAGCAAAAACCTCAGAGCCCGTAGCGTTGGGTAGTAAGCGAGAAACAAAAAGCCGTGTAATAATTATTTGGGAAGAAATCTCTCCCTTTAAAGCAAACTGTTCCTCAAGGCTGGGAGATAGTTATAAAATTTATAGCCACGGATGTTTCCTGGATGGCTGCTCTATGTATCGTGCTACATGAATGAGCCTCCTGCTTCTGTGGAGCTTACAGTCTTCCAGGGAACAAAACAGCAAACAAAACGCATACAAATAATTAATTATATCAGTGGCCAACACCACAAATAAAAGGTATGGGCTGCAGTATATGCATTACATGACTTATAGGCTACAGGAGAGTAATAGTGTGACCCAGCCTGGTCTTGGGGGAGGGGGTGGGGTAAGGATCAGGGAAGGCTTTCTTGCGGAAGTCCCCGCTGGGGAACGATATATAGACTGTCACCGAGCTGTCACCATGAGTCCTCTGATACACTTGTGTCACCTTTGGTGAAGGGAGGCAGTATAAAAATACTTGTCGTTAGTCATCAGATGTTCATTCAGCAGGGTCAAAGTGCAGAGCTCTGGAGGTTCATGGGCAGAGATTCTTAAGTATATTTATTTCCCTATTGGCAAGTCTCAGCATTCTAGAAGGACTGGGGGCACAGTTGGGGGAACAAAAAGGACACAGGAAGGGGAACTCAGTTTTGCATATCTCCAGAATAAAGCTCTTTTTCTCACAGTTTCCAGTTGTTCCTCTCTTCTTGTCGTCTCCTTGTCTCCCACTGAAGAGTGTTTTCTCCAGAGACCCTCCAAATCTCGGACTTAGAGTTTCTAAGTATCTTGTGACTAGAACATTTCCATGTTCCATGGAAGATGTATTCAGTTCACTCCTTGGCAGACCCCGAGTGGGTTCACACGATGTTTCAGGCTCTGTTCTAGGCAGCGGCTCCAGCAGCTGGGCCTGTGCAGTGGATTGACCGTGGCAGCCAGTGGTGACACTGCAGAGGAAAACGAGGCTGAGCGACGGGATGGAGAGGGAGGAGAGTGCTAATGGAGATGGGATGGGCAGGGAGGGGCCCTCTGAAGAGGTGACCTTTCCACAGAGGCCTGAGCGAAGGCTTGCGTTCATGATGAAGCTTACTGATCTCAAGGAGGCTTTCCATTTATTTGTGTATTGCGTTTTTGAGTTGGTCGATGAGATGATTCTTCTGCTTGCCTACGAGGAGCTTCAGGAGATAAGAGAGGAGAGGAAAAACAAGAGATGCTATTGCTCTTTTGTGGCTAATGTATGGTGTCTCCAGGAGCCAGAAGCGCTAGGCAGCATCTCATTGTCCTTCTTGCCACGTATCTTTTTAGATACATGTGTCCTTCTTTTGAACATTATGCCTACGTTTTAGAGGAATAGAACGCTTATAGGTTCAGTTACGTTGGCAAAGCATACACGTCTATAAACTAGAATACTATCGTCCTCGTGCAAGATTCAGACTTCTCATGTAAGTTTTTAATTTCTGAATTTAGAGTAAAACTTAGGTGAGTCTCATGAAAAAAAAAAATGAACACAACTCTTTATTCTAACTGAATATCCTTTTTAAAATTAAACGAAGACAAATCATTTTCAGGCCGTTAATGAGGCCGGTGTTGAAGATGGTGCCACTCAGGCGTCTCTCTCTGACCCACAGGTCCTGCTCCTGATCGACATCCAGGTGTCATACATCAACACCAACCACGAAGACTTCATCGGCTTCGCAAAGTACGTGAGACGCTTCACCGCCACACGCGCCCCTCCTGCTGCTTTGTCTAGAATACGCAGGGGGAGTTTCTGCTGCACGCCCAGCACCCTCCGAGAGTGCGCTCTGGGTCAAGGTTACCTCTGAGTTGGCCCTGTGTAGGAGGCGTGAGCCTCGTGGCCGTGGGGTCAGGTTCTCTCGAGAAAGCCGTTGGCGCCTTTATTGTGCAGCATGTGAAGTCACGTGCGTCTCAGATACTCATCGCTTTGGGATGATGAGCAGCAGTTTGTACTTGAACTCCCATAGATAAGCAGTAACAGATGCACGTTTACAATATGTTTGGGAAGAATTTCTTACATAAATTGAAATATCAAGTGCAGGTCACAGGATACAGGCTATTTCAACATCCCTAAATCAGAATATAGAGGCCTTTTTTTTTTTTTTTAACTGTCCTTTGTGAACTTAGATGTAATCTTTTTGGATGAACATTCTCTTTTCTATGAAGTGCACATACTTTATTTAAGCTTGTCTCTGTATTGCTGTTTTATCATATACGTATTTTGTTCTATTGCTGTATTCACAGACATTTTCATATAGACATGTTTAGTTATTCAGGGTTGGTTATTCATTGTGTAGTGTTTTCAAGATCCTGAATTCACCATTTTTTTCTTGCCCTGTAGTGGATCCAGGTTTTTCTTGCTTTTAGGGAATTTTGCTTCTAACTCAAAAATACATTTGTGGCATGTAAATGGTTCCAACTTTGGGTATATAAAATATAGTCTCTTTCACATAAAGTAAAGGGGACTATGTACTGTCACTTGAACCATGTGTTCAAGAACAGAGACAGATAAAATACACAACACAGCGTAAAACTAACTACACTCTGACTTCGAAGAAACAGAGATGTAGATCACATGATCAACACTGAACAGTGGCCTGAGGACTTTATAAGCATATTTTAGGGAAGAAAGGCCCAATTATCCAACAGAACGTCATCTCATTCACACGTGGCTGTAGATGTGATCACCTAACCAGTGGGGGGGGGGGTGTGTTTTGCACCCAGTGGCCGCTACTACTGTGTAGTGGATGAGTTTTTCCTTAATTCTTTTCTGTCTCTGATCTGTGTGTGGAGTCGTTAGAACACAGTGATTAATGTGTTTCTACGGTCAGTCGTCTTTGTGGCTACACAGTCCACTCCGACTTCTAGAAAGGTATCCGCTCCTGGGTGTCCCACCCAGGCCTGTCCCCGCCCTCCCAGCCCCCACAGTTCCCACCATCTGGGGTGCTCATTTCCTACAAAATCACCGGTGGGAAGACACCTAGACTCCGACAGGCCTCCTTGTTCCTGGGCCTAGAAGCGAGGATCTGAGAATTTCCATCTGCTTTCCAGAAAGTCCATGACCTCCACGTGGCCTGTGCCAAGCTGTACTCTTGTTGCTATGGGGAAAAAAGAAAAGAAAAAGAAATTATTTTTGTGTTTTAGGAGCTCGCCTAATAATTGAAAAGTCTGGAGAAACATGTGCAAATTTAAATCGACACATTCTCCATTTACTTCACTTGCTTCCTTGAGGGATTTAAAAGAAAAACAAATCCTTGAGTTATTCGAAAGAGCAGGAATGCTGTCTTTAATGGTGATTTTTATTGATTACAAATGCCAGTTAGGTTCTTATAAAAACGTAGCAGACGTAGCAAACTTGACTCTGTAACTTGAAAGTGAAAAAGATGTTACAACACTGCCCTGAGGAAACGTAGAAAAAGTCATAATCAGTTTGGAAAGATTCAGGTTTTAAACACGTTTCGTAACCAGTGCTACAATTTACATTTCACCCCTAGACTCCTCTTGAAACTTTTTTTTCCCTCGATTATCCTTTTATTTTTCAAGATTAATGTTCCGGAGTTTACTTTGCTCAGTAAATTTCAATATTTTCTACCTCAGAAACTATCGGGCGACAGTATTGTACAAACTGGGGTTTCAAAGGCATATCATTTTGCAACTGTAAATACTTTTAAATGCAGCCTTTTGGTGCTGTCTCTGAAGTCCAGGTGACTGCCCGCATTTTTCCAGCAGTGAGACTATGAACCGTTACGATGGTGAGCAGAAAAAAGAAGCATTGTTTGAACTGCTTTAGAAATTCAGCAGCTTTGCACATTTAGCATTAATTGAAATTGCACACCTAAACTTCCTTTTAAAGGATCAGTCTGGGAGTCGGCGGTCTGCACTATTTTTCCAGGGTTTGCCACTGATGAGCTTTGGGTCTCAGCAAGTCGCTTCTGCCTTTCTGAGGCTCAGTTTACTGCTCTGTCAAGTGGAATAATAAATAATCCCTTTCTTTCAGGATTGTTGGAAGATCAAATCAATGAAATTTCCTGAAAGTGCTTTTGAAAACTACGGTGTAGTCTGTAAAAGTGGAAAAGTGCCATATATACACACACACACACAGACACACCACAGACACACAGAGGAATTTGCTCACTAGATGCACCATTTTATTTTGTTATGAAATTCATAAATTCAATGGAATACGATTGCAACTGGAATATTTTTTAGTTGCGATATTATCTCCAAATGTGATATTTTGACTGAGAATGAGAGGTGGGTATTCTTTCCATTTGTACGCTGGGTTGGAGTACATTGCAGTGTGACATGAGATAATTATGAAGATGAAGAAATGTTCATTTCAAAATCACTTTGAGGGGTTGTGGTTTATTTTTTTGTGCTTTCGAAAATTAAAAAAATATGGTCGTAGCTATAAATTTTAAAGTTGGCAGGAACGCTGTTTCCATCAAGGAAGAAAAATCAAGCCATATTTGAAGACAATTATGTAAGTATTTTTAAGTTCCAAAGATACAAAATTAAAGTCTCAAGTTGAGGAAAATAAGCATTCGTTTCATGGGATTTTCAGAGAATTGTCAAGAGAGAGGAGACCACTTCTCGGTTTGAAGGATGGTACTATATATAATGTTTTACACATATATTTTTTTCCAACGGGATTGACTTTTCTAAACATTTTGAAAAAGGAAAACAAATTGCTAAAATTAGATTAACGGAATATTCTCAGTAGTGTTCAGAGCATCTCAAAATTCCTCTGTCTGCTATAGCATTTATTTGGCCATGTTGGATATGTGGAACTTTTTTTCATCTTCTAGCTCTTTGTTCAACACGGACCATAAAATATGTACCATGTGTAATGTTAGGGCTGCTGTAGGCTTGCCTTGGAATTTCCTGATTTCTGAAAGCATGATCTTTCAACTATAATATATATAGTTTCAGAACCTAAAAGTACAGTATTCCAGAAGAAAATGTCAACTTTCCTCACGACTTAAGGATGTTTAATTTGTCATTGTTCCTTGTTAAAAAACAAAAACAAAAACAAAGAAACACCACCCTATGTGCTTTTTTTACACACTGTAAATAGTTTTTGTTGTTTGAGAAAACAAGATCTAGTCCCATTGTTCCTTCATTCACTTCTCCTCTCTCAGAAATTCTGCTCTTTGAATAGAAAGGCAAGCTTATTAGCTGAATGCTTTTGGAAGTGAATTTTCAAAATCTTGTGCTTTTCTCCATTTGTTTCATGGGCAGAATTTGCTTTCTGAGTTACTGAAATTTCTCCAGTAGCTTAAGAGCGAAATGAGCTCTAGACGGGGACCTGCAGGGTGGCATGTCCATGACACAAGCAACTGACCAAGGTCCGTGTTTCAGTGTGCTGAGTTGATCTCAACACCTGTTCTCTCACAGTCGAAATGGCACCGTGTGCAGATCCCAGTTTGTGACGTGAGCACTGTGAAAACTCGGTGGGTGGTTAGTCCGTTATCTCTCTGTCCTGAGCCTCCGGAATGCCTGTTGTCACGAGAGGCAGCGTGTGTGAGCCTTGGCGCCGAATTCCAGAGCAATCTCGGTCTTTTCCTTTACATTCTTCCTGTATTTTTCTCTAATACATAATCATGTCCTGTTATAATAGTGTCTCTAGTGTCTAACATAAGAATTTCTCTCTCTTGTGGAATCAGAACTTGGATATCAGATCATAACCGGATCCTTCTTTTGACTCATATGCAAATTTAGGAATTCAGTGCTTGGGTGCTTGCTGGAACTCTTACCAGGCAGAAATACCGGGTTGAGCCACTTGCAAGGACATCTTTAGTGTCACCTGTTTAAATAAGTTATACATCCGACTATTCCCAGGACCATTTAAAAAAGAAGTGGACTTGCACTTTTCTCTTTCATTCTCAAATCTGTTATTTTGAACTTTATCTTCATCCTTAAAATGAATCTTAGGAGATGAGTCATCCCTTTCATAGGCCCCCAAGTTCTGTAGGGTTTTCTTGCGCAATATGTAGTCTGAGAATTCACAGATGATTCCTTCTCCCTTTGGCTTCAATCTGATTGGATGGAGCCAGGGCCTGCGTGTGACAAGTCCCACTCTGGGGACTCGCGGCAAGTGTTTACAGTCTTCTCGGGATACTAACAGAACATTCTAAGAGAGCTTCTTTACTCGGGAGCAGTGCTGTCCAGTAGAACTTTCTGAGATGACAGAAATATTTTATAATCTGCGTTGTCCGATGCAGGATCCTTGAGCCGGATGCGACTGTTAAGTAGCTGAACGGTGGCTAGTAAAACAGGAAATCAAATGCATATTAAATTAAAATTAAATTTGAATTAAAATTTTAGTTTAGATTGTCACGTCTGGCTATTAGCTGTCGTACTGGACAGCACAGTTCTAGTTTATGGTGAATCCAGCCGACTGTCTTTCATTAGTCGGCCCTGCTTTACTGACAGCTTCGTGGTGACCTACAGTGGTGGCTTCTAGAAGAGAAAAAAGTAATAACTCTGTTAGCTGCTGCTAACCAAACCCCAGAGCTCAGGAATAAACAGTCAACTCTTTAGATGCTTTGTCACTGAAGTATAAAGGGTGGCCCTTTCCTTCCCACTGCCTGGTTTGCGTGTCGCCGTTTTGCTGGTGTCTTCTCCATCATGGTTACTGCTGAAGTTTCTTTTAATTCCAAATCTCCTTCAGAAACCGAACAGTGGTGGAGGGAGAGGCACACCTGCCTTTGGCCGTGGGATCCGTATCTCCAAAGGACTCGTTTTCGCAATTCGTTCGAGCCCTCTTCGGACTGACTTGGAGTTTGTACTCGTTCTTTCCACTTCCCTTTCACTTTTCAGCCCTCTGTGGTCTCATTTCTACTGCACCACCCTACTGAGCCTGGTTTCGGCCAGGACGAAACAGGTAACCCACTGGACAATTACGAGTCCCTCCTTGAACGTCCTAAACCACTCGTTGAAGGAGTCTGTCCCTCTGCTTCGATAACCCCCACGGTCTCCTGGTTTTCCTCTTCCTGCCCTGGACGCCCCCCCCTCAACTTCATCTGGGAGCTCTTTATCCTCTGATCAGGGTTTAAGGACTGGTTTTTATCACTCGTCTGCAGAGACTCCTCTTTGTTACTCACTGCTCTATCCCCAGCCGATGTCTCTCACCACAGTGGTTTCAGTTACCAGCTTGATCTGGTGACTGTAAATCTAGACTGCATTCCAGAACTTCTTCCTGGACTTAGTGCCATGTTCAGCTACTTACTGGGCACCTCTCCTCGTATATTCTAGAGAAGCCTCAGTCTGATACTCCCAAATAAACTCATCATTTAACCTGTACTTCATACCTCCTCCATTGTTCCCACTGTCTGCAGCTGGTAACTCCCAGTTGCTCAAACCAGAAACCTGAGTCTCGTTCGTTCCGCTCATATTTGTTTCCCTTCATCTTTACCAAGCCCATTCGATTCTACCTCTATTGTAGTTTTTGAATTCTTCTATTCCTGTCATCGTTTATATCTTCCACAGAGTGTCTTGTAGGTAGTTGGTGCCCTAAAGTTATTTTCCTGTTTGGGTTATTACAAATCTTCCTGCCTCTCGTCCTGTTCTTTTTCATTCCTTCTGGGATTCCCTATTACTCTCGGAATAAAGTTTACATTCATTAGTATGGTTTCGAAGTCCTGTAGAATCTGTCTTCTGCTACCTCTTCCGCCAATGCGGTGCTAGGCGGTGTCCGTGGAGAGAGAGGTGGAGACGCCGAGACGAGAGCAGCACACCTGCGACCACCCAGGAGGAGAGTGAGGGACCTGCCGGTCACACAGTCCTGTCCGTGTGGTGCAGGCACAGGCCAAGAGCTTTGGGAGTGCGTGGGAAGGAGAGATAACTGGCGGTTCTGAGATGGCATAATCTGGAAATGATACTCCATGAGCCTCTGAAGGCTGGGCAAGGCTCCAGCAGTGTGTGTGTGTGGGGGGAGGGGGGTCTAAGCTGGCTGCTTCCTGTCTTTCCTGCTTCAGGGTCAGTACTGCCCATTTCAGGGAGGTAATTTTTACTAAAGCACTGCTTTGATCATGCCATTTGCTGGCTCAGAAACTTTGAGTACTTTCTGCTGCCTGTAGTGTAACGGCCAAGTTCTCCATAATTGACTCTAACATACAGTTATTGTATTGGATAGCTTTTAAGGTTGTTTACAAACCCGAGTCTATGATTGTATAATTTTGCTGTAATAGTTTTATTTTCCACAGTTTTCCTACATGTCTCATTTTCCTACCTCACGGCTTTGCTAATACTACTCCATTCTCTTGGAATGCAATTGGCTGTCTTCCTCTATTAAAATTTTACCTTTCTTCAGGTTTTCTGTGAAAACCTCAGATTGTATCAGACCAAAATAATCTTTTTTTTTTTGGTTTCTGAACATTCAGAGCGATTACTCTGCATAGCATTTCTTTGGGAAATGATCTCACACCCCTCAGCAGGCTCTTCTTTTATTTGAATCTTTATTGTGCATTGTGTATTAAATCCTCACATATTCATTCTTATAGAGCTTATTTTTCCTTTGTTCTTTGTGTTTTCTGTATGCATCTCATTTACATTAGATAAATTGTAGGCTTCCGATTACAAGGACCATACCTCATTCATGTCTCTGTCTTCCATAGTTGGTGCCCTAACATTTTTGACTTATGTCAAATGTTTTACAGTATTACAGAGATAACTAGTTAAGTACCTGTGACCAAAATTATTCCCAGAGGCTCAAATAAGCTTGCAAGTCCTTATTACATGATTGTCCATGAACATTTCTAAATAAGTACTTTGAAATGCTTTTAAAATTCAGTTCAGTTATCACTGCACACATAAGAATTATGATAAAGGATGTTTTCTAATGAAGAAGCTTATTATTATTATTTTTTTTATTATGTAGCTTACAGAGTAACTTCAAGTACCTAAATATGTCATTAGCAACAGTATCTTCAGATTTATGGGGCCTGCCGATTGCTGCAAAAAGATTATTCTTTAGGTGGAAAGAAAAGGTGATTTAGTATTTGTTTTAACACTGATGTTTGAGATTGGCTATAAAATGGATCTATTTTTTCCTTCCGCATGTTCTTACAAGTGGTAGATCCTAAACATGCGTTAGTCAGTCGATGAAATTCTGTCATGGCAAGCACCCGGTGGTTCTCAGCACCGGGGATAGAGCAGGGAATGAAACAGACAAAGCCCCTGCTCCCAAGGAGCTTACATTCCGATGGAGGGAGACAGACAAGAAACACAAAACCCAGCAACCTGTGTAGTATGTTTAAAGGTGAAAAATGCCATAGAGAACAGTGGACAGGTATGAGAGTCCGGGAAGAAGGAAGGGACACAATTTTGAACAGGGAGGTGGTGGTAGGTCTCACCAAACAGATGTATTCGAACAAGGACTGGAAAGAGGTGAGGTCTGGAGCTTGCAGATGTGTGGGGGGAGGCGTGTTCTAGGCAGGGGGAGCAGCCGGCAGAAAGGCTTTGAAGAGGGAGTATGCTGGGTGGGTTCAGACAAAAGAAAGGAGATCAGTGTGGCTGGACCACTCCTTTGAATGAAGTGGGGAGTAGGAGGAGAGGAGGCAGAAGCAGAGGATGGGGCCAGCCCTTCACTGGGCTTGTGGACCAGTGAAGGACTTGACTTTCACCCTGAGCTTCCGGAATGCTGTTGCATAGGGTGGAGGGTTTTGAGCAGAAGAGTGACGGGATCCCTCTTTAAAAAGGATCATCCTTGTCTATGGCCATGCCACCCTGAACAAGCCCGATTCCATGTGATCTCGGAAGCTAAGCAGGGTCGAACCTGGCTAATACTTGGATGGGAGACCACCTAGGAAGACCAGGTGCTGTAGGTGTAAAAAATAAAAAATAAGGGATTGTAAGATGACAAGGTCCTTGCAATCTGTGAAGTCAACCAAGGGTTGCCTCACCTAAAAAAATAATAAAAAATCAAAAGATAAAAAATAAAAAGGATCACTCTGGCTTTTACGTTGAGAGTAGGTGTTATGGGGGCTAGTGTGGAAGCAGAGACCAGAGAGTAAGTGCTGGCAACAATCCAAGTGAGAGACAATGGCGGCTTGGACCAAGGCAGTAGCAATGGGAGCGGTAAAAAGGTGATGAAGTTTAAAAACATTTTAAGGAGTAGAATCAATAGTATTTGCCAATGATCAGATATGGAGTGTGAGTATCAAGGATTTGGGCTTAAGCACTTGGAATATGGAATTGCCCAGGAATTAAGGGAAAGGCGTGGTGGAGCAGGTCTTAGGGAGGAGATTATGAGTTCAGTTCTGGCCTATTAAGTTTGAGATGCCCGTTAGACGTCCAAGTGGAGGCGCTGAGTTGTCAGAAATACATGAGTCTAGAGTTGAGGAGATAGGTCCAAGCTGGAAATGTACCATGGGAGTTGTCACCATGTAATGGAATTCAAAGCAGTGAGATTGGATAATATCACAAAGAGCTGGGGGCCTGGAGTCAGACTACTCCGGTCCGCCATGTGTTCGCTGAGTGACTTTGGGAAATTCATTGAGCTTCTCTGTGATTCGGTCTCTCCATCTGTAAAATGAGGTAATAGTAACTACCTCACGGGGTTAAGATTAAAGGTAGAATCGCTAATATCTGTAAAGCACTAAAAACATGGTATATACTTAATGCCTGTTAACTTAATTTTTTAGTACGACTGTTCTGTATACCTGCAGGACGTCACAAACACTTGCATCGACTCATTGTTATTGATCAGCAATGCAGCTTTTCTCGTGCTGTTATTTTTTGGTTCATAATCACTCGTTGGTACTAGGAGTTACCACTGAGTTGGTTCTGCTTCCAGAATTAAACCGACCCTGGATGTTTGGTATTAGCTCTGCTTCAGTTGTCGATCGTTTTTAAAGCCTGTATATATTTTAATGTCTGTTACTTGTTCAGAAAAGAAATCTTAAGAGTTTCTTCAGTGCCGCTCTCCTTTGCTTCCCTCAGTGCTCAACAGAGGAGCAGCCAAGTTCACAAGAAAAACACAATCGGAAACCAGGTAGGAACTGTTTAAAAGAATCAGTGTGTGCATGCCCCAAAGAATTTGAACTAAATCGCTTGATTGACTAGTTTTTTTAAGTGCGAATTAATCATGTGCAAATTGTGCCGGAAATGCAGCTTTCTGTTTTGTTTTGGCTTTTTAAGTTTTTAGAGTGAAGCGCATTTTTTTTTTGCTCCATTATGCAGTTAACCCTATTGATTTATTTTAAATAACTTTTCTGCCATTTGCTCTGCTTTTCAAATTCGACCCCTTGTGTCCTACTTTGCTTGCTTACATTACCTGTAAGTTTGATTTAACATCAAATCCGTGAGTCAGGTCAAGGTTACGATACGGTGAGTAGTTGCACAAGCTTTCTGGTGCTGCTGACTAGTTCACACATTTGCACAGCTTGGTAACAGTGAAGGGACAGCTCATAAAGAAGGCAGATGTTGGACTTATTCTCTGCCACACGAAATTCCTGTTGGTGAATAAATCTGTTAATTCCAAGAGCATCTGATCCTTTGAGTTTTTGTGTCTTGGGCTGACCTGCTGTCTCTGACTAACAGCGCTCTTCAGATATTGCATTAACTCCGACAGTTTGCTGTTTCTTTTATGTTTTATGTGATAATGAATATGTGCATTGTTATTTCTTTTCAAGTCAAAACAATGATGACTTTAGAGTTTTTTTTTTTTAATTCAGAGGTACAATTATTGAACAAATCGAAACCTCTGCTCCAGATTTTTTTTCCATTGTTTTGAAAGGAGAAGAGGTAATAACAGACTTTATTTTAAAAACTTTTTTTTTTTTCTGAACTAAAGCATATAATTCTTTGCTATTTCAGGGAACCAATCTTCCGCCTTCAAGGCAAATTGTACGAGCTAAGTTCTGTAAGCTTTACTGTTGCTTTTTCATTTAGCTTCCCAAGGCCACAGTTTGTCTTTAACAGATTAACTCAACTAGCGCTTGCTACTAATTTTTTTAAACTTAGGTTGTCTTGTCTATAACATCCTATGTTGGAATAAAAACCCTCCTAAGAGGGTTCATCCCTTCACTGCTAATAACTTGCTGTGATTGAAAGGTATGAACTAGTAAACTCTAAAATGCTATAGTAATGAACCCTTAACATTGTGGGTGCTTTGACATTTCTCTAATTTTAATGGGCCTTAAAATAATTAAAATCGCTAATGATCTCCATCTCTGTCCTTTTATGCTATGTTGTTATGTGGTGTAAGCCGTTCTCTTCCCCTTGTATGGTTTCATTTCCAATAAATATAGATGAAGCTTCTAAAAGGTAGGTGGACATTGAGCATTGGATTTGGTGGTATTTGTTGATAAGCCTACCCAATTTTGATTATTTGTATTTATTTAAAATACTGGAACAAAAATTACATCAATTGGCATTTTACATGGTTTTAGAGTTGAATCTTTTAAAACCAGATACTATATCTTCATTTTATGATACTGTCAAATTACTAGCATAGTCATTTTTTAGAGAAACAATGATACTGTCATTCCTTCCATGGGAGAAGCAGCCTCAATGTCTTCCTTCCAATGAGACACAAGTTGAGAATGACATTGGAGCATGGGCCAGTTATTTGCCCATTTGTTTTGGGAGAAACAGACTTTGGAGCTAGACATCCCTGGGTTCAAACTCTCCTCTCTCAGTAGCCTTGGACAAATAGAGCCTGAGTTTGCTCAATTGTGTGGTGAGAAGATGAGAAAGTACTTCTACAGGGCGATTAAGAGAATCAGAAATGATACACATAAGGAAGTTTGCAGCTGGGTCCTGGTTGTGTGCCCTCTAAAGAGTAGGAACCTTGCTCCCAGCTGGTAGTTGCTGCTTCTTGAAACTTTGGGGAGAAAAAACATAGAGTATAAGAAAATCATAAGAGTTATAAAATGAGGACGGTGAAACACTTTGCAAAATTAGAAGCTATGGCAAATTACTCAAAAGACTGCAATGTTTAGGTCAAGGCTGGGTACAAAGGGCTTACCTATACAACTTTCCTCACGCTCTGAAACATCTCTGGCTCATGGAAGGATTCACTTATTGGAAAAGCAATAATATAGCAGCATAAATGCATACTTTAAATCAGATCTGAAAGGAAACTCTCAACCAGTTTTCAATTATATTACTTCCAAATGCTCAAATCATGCTAATGTGTTTTTGTGACTTTACTTTTTGCTTAGTACTTCAAAGCCCACACATTATGGAAGTTTTATAACTCAAGATAATAGAATTGGGTGAGTGTCGTAATAGGATACAGATACTTTATCCAAAACCCTTGAGTCCAGATGTCGCTTGAAGATCAGAACTTTTTGGATTTTAGAAAAACAATATATTGCATATATCATATATTTCCCAATATTTCTGTGGGGTGAGGGGCAGCACCCTCTAATTAAACACATTTTATTTCTGTAGCGAAACAAATGAATAGTCACACCAGTAGATTAAATGAAAGATATAAATGCTTTCATGTCAAGTCAGGTTTTGCTGCCAAATTTGTTTAAAAAACTTTTTAATTTGCATGTAAGGGCTTATGAACCTGAATATTTTTATTTTCAAGTTCGCTAATTAAATGCAATGCAATATCGTTTAAAGGATCCTTTATTGTTTTTTTCCCTGCTTAGCAGAAATGAACCATAATGACTTGAAAGCATTTTCTTTATGAATCTGAATATCTGATGTTGATCTGAGTTTATATTAAAACAGTTTGTAGTAAAACAGTTTTCGCCAGGGAGCCTTGAAGCCCAGCCTGCCGACCGATGCCGGCTTTCATGATTGATGAGCTAAAATATCCCGCAGTTTCCTACCAAGCAAGTGATGCGTCCCTTCTGATATCCTTTTAAGGCTCCAGGTTGTAAGAGATTGCTATATAGGATCTGTGCTAAAATATTTTAGAAGGATTTAAGGAGAGTAAAACGCCTCTTTAAAGTCTAAATCCCATTCGCTTTTCTCTGCCTAGAAATTTGTCTGCTTAGAAGTTTTATAAGTTGATGTCAACAAACGTACAAAAATATGTGAGCACACAATTCATCTCAAATTGGATGGGCAAAACATTGAAATTTGATTTTAAACTTTATGCATCCCTTTATTCGTCCAACATGTGTTCAAAATCTCTAAGTGCCATAAACTGTGTATTTGGTGTTTAAATCAGACCCGATGACTAGATCACAGGCACCGCCCTCGGGGAGCCCACACGCCAGTGGGGGTGACGGTAAGTAAGAACACTGGAGTGGGTCAGCCTTTTTTTTTGAGGCTGGTTCCTTCCGACCCTCCAGGCCTTGCTGAAATGTCATTTCTGCCCAGGCTGGCCCTGGCTGTTGAATCCAAACTTGCCTTCCCTCCAGGATCTTGCTGTTATCTATGATCTTGTTTATTATTTTTCATTTACTTCACTAGGGCCTAACCGCCATTACGGCTATTTTTTCTTATGACGTGGAATATCATCATAAGGTTTTAAGCATGATCATATTAATGTTTTAGAAAAATCATTCTGCCTATAGTGTGGAGAAAGGTTTTGAAGGAAGGACAGGGTTAGAAAAAGGAGACTAGTCAGGAGGCTGTTACTGACAAAAGATTATGGTGACCTGGGCTAGGCTGTTTATACTGGATTTGAGGAGAAGCTGATGAGCTTAGAAGATGTAAGTAGGAAGAGTCCAAAAGATTTGTGATGAGCTGGATGTTGGAGACAGGTCTGGGGATCACCAGAGTGCTGCTGCTCAGATACCTGATTTAGGCACAGGTGAGACGATGGGGCTCTTCACGGTGAGAGGGACACAGTGAGAGACCCAGATATGGGCCGAGAGTCAGGAAGGGTATTTGTCAAGAATGAGTCCACTGTGGGAGACTGGAGTAAAATTGTCCAGTGCGAAGCGACATAAAAGTGTCTTAAGTTCAGAAGAGACGGAGAACTATTTATTCCAAAGGTAGTAGGGAACCATTGAAGGATTTCCAGCAGAGAATGGATATCACGTGATTTGTATGTAGAAAGATCTATGTGTCAGCTGTACGGAATGGTTCAGAGGAGTGAAACTAGAAACATGGAAATCAGTGAAGAAGTTTTGTAATAATTTAGGTAGGAAATACAGATGTTGGTAGCAGGAGGCAATATAGGAGGAGGGACAGATTCAACATAAATTTAGAGAGTGGGAAGAGTTATACATAGTTTTTCAGGGGGCCTTAAATTATCCTCCCAGGCTTTGGCTAAGGGGTCCACTGAAAAGGGATTGCAAATGAAGCAGGAGCAGATTTCAGGGGTGATGGGAGAAGGAGGAGATTTCACTTTTAGATATATTTTTGTGCCTGTTGGTAATATCAGTAGAATTTGCGGTTGCAGACTTATCTGGACTCGAGATAGAAGTTCCACAGTTGTCAATGTTGTGTGTCTGATAGCTGAAGCCCTGGGAGTAAATGAAATCACCTTCAGAGGATGAGAGCATAAAAGGAAATATGGGATTCAAAGGATGATGGAGAAGGAAGATTTGGGAAGAAGGAGGAACTGAAATGAGTATAAGAAGTGACGAGAGAGGTGGGGAAACTTGGAGAGCTGTAGAATGAAAGCCAAGAGAAGGGAACATTCAAGGAAGGAATGGTCCAATAGTATTAGATGGTTTCAAGAGCTCGAGAAACATTGGAGAAGTTGTCAGCTAGTTGGGCTGATGGAAGGTCCTGTGCAGTATTGAGGCCCAAGATGGTGCCAGTCCCCTTGGCCTTGTGAAGCACTCTTCCTCTCCCCAGCTGGAAGGTAGTGCAAAGCTGAGAGAGCAGATGAGGAAACTGATGTTCTGAGCTGGGGTGTTTCTAGGGAGGCAGCATGGAGGGTCAGGAGAATAGATGAGTTAAAGATTTAAGGAGAGATAGATTGAAATAAAAGATTGTCTGATCTAATACGAACGGGTTTGGTTGTTGTATTAGTCAGGATAGGTCAACCAGGTGACAAACCACCTCAGCATTTCAGTAGCTTAACCTAACAGCAGTTTAATTCACCTTGCTGTAACGATCCAATGGAAGTCACTGCGACCGGGGCCAGCTCTCCTCGCCGTGGTCAGTCATGGCCTTGGGAATCCTCGTCATTCTTCCTGCAGATGGGACGGAGGAAGGGGCCCGAGCGGGAGGTTGTTAAGGACCAGCCCAGCAACGACACATCATTTTCGTTTTCGCTCCATTGATCTTGGCTCAGTCATTTGGCCTCACCTAATTGAAGGGAAACAGGAACAGAATCTGAGCTTGTGCCCAGGGAAACGAAAATACAAAAGATGATGTTGACAGAAAGTCGAAAGCAAGTGGGTCAGCCAGGGAGGGCACTGGGGGGTTTTACTGACATTAGAGAAATAAGTACCAGCGTTTAAGGAAAGAGGTGGCAGGGTTGGAGGCTGAAGCCGGTGAGGGCGATGTCGGATTTCAAGGCTTAAGCGGGGAGGGAATGACACCAAAGCGCCGGAGACGTTATCGGAATACAGGAGACGGGCCCTGCCGGAGGGAAGCCGGCGCTAGCTGCAGACATTCGTGCAACGTCGTCTGCAGAAGGCGCGGGTAGCTGAAGAGAAATGGGGATGAAAGTTCCTGGATTCAAATGTGTTAAAGGCCGGAATATATCTGGGCCGGGAGGACTGACGTGACATCCACGTGGCTGGTGACCCACTCCTTTAGCTCAGAATCAAGAGCAGGAAGGCTCAGCTGACGAGCTCCGTGGCCCAGACTGCATCCACCTGCAGCTGTACAGCCAGGAGGCCGTTTTCATTAGCCGGGGAGCAGAGCGGGTGCTTCCCGGTATCAGGGTGCCTCCTCATCCAGGCTTATTGTCTGTGCTGTTCCCCACCAGTGTGCCTTCTGTTGCTCTTACTGGAGACTAGAGTGTGAAATTGGGCTTTCCCAAACCTGCAATCCCCATGACAACCTTCTTGAATTGTAGGCCACAGACAGAAAAGACCTCTCTTGTTGAAACAGCGTTTCTTTCCTCCCTACTTTCTGAAACCTAGTTTTAGTAGACACTTTCTTTTTCTTAGGACTCCCTGTAAGTTAAAAAAAAAACATCAACACACCCCAATATCTTGAAATTTTCCTATCAAGTCTGCTAGTTCTTTTTTTTTTTTCTTCTTTTTTTTAGGCAAGGCAACACTTGGTTGACCTTACAGATTGCAAGGACCTTGTCAGTTTACAATCCCTTATTTATTTATTTATTTATTTATTTATTTATTTATTTATTTATTTTTAATTTTTTACACCTACAGCACCTGGTCTTCCTAGGTGGTCTCCCATCCAAGTACTAACCAGGCCCGACCCTGCTTAGCTTCCGAGATCAGATGGGATCAGGCTTGTTCAGGGTAGCATGGTCGTAGAAGTCTGCTAGTTCTTGAACCTTGACAAGTACACGGTTTGAATCCAGTGTTAAAAGAGGGCAGTGTTTAATCTGCTGTTTTACAACTGGGTGATGAATATTGCCAACTTCTTACCCTCCTTACAGCCCTCCCTCCTCCTTCCTCCACTCAGCTAATTCCACATGTTAGGGTCTGTCATTCTTAAATTTGACCCTCACATGACTTTTTGGTACCAATATCTGTATCAGGATTCTTTCAGATGTATCTTTCAGAAAAATTCAACTTAAACAACATTGGAAAAAAAGCAAATTTGTTAGTTTATGTAATTGAACATTTTGGGGATAGAGCTAAGCACTATTCTATCCATGGTTAATTGTCAAGATGAGCTAGTTTGATGAACCACAGTAAACTGGACACACTCTTTCCATTTTTTGGTTCTGTCTCTTTGCTGTTGGCTCCATTCTTGGGCCCCTAAAGGTTGCAGTATGCCAGCCATCAGCCCCTAGGAGATTTCCTTTCTAGTTTGAACCCAGCAGAAATAAATGAGATTGTAGAAAAAACTGAGGCTCACTGTGATTGGACAGACTTGGATCACATGCTGATTTCTGAACCAATCACCGTGGCCAGACAATGAGTTGAACCGATTGGCTTAGACCAGGTCACGTGGACTGCAAGTGGGGGTGGACTCCTTTCCACCTGAAAGTCAGAGCTGTTGTTGGAAGAAGAGAGACTAGACACGACAGGAGACGTATCACAGGTGATGGCTACAGGTACTTGCTGAGCAGCATTTTTCTTCAGAACGACTTATCTTGTTGTCTTCTTAGAGGAATGTAAGATGATAACTTGTTATTGAAAGCCTATGTTTCATTTATTGATTAAATTAAATGATTTTTTCCAATTCATCCTCTGACCACCTTCCTTCTTCCCCTTCTTCTTTTTGTCATTTTTTTAAAGAAAATTGCACTGACTCTACTAAGTTGAGAGATGATAGAGTGCAGTGGTTCTTCAGAGCTGGAACTGTGTGACCAGGAGCAAATTATTCACCTTTCGGTTCCTCGGGTTTTTAACCTGTAATGAGCTGATAATAGTAGCAACTGCTTCATAAGTATTAAATGAGATGTTAAATTAGGCGCTAGAACAGGACTTGGCTGATAGTAAGGGCTTAAAGTGCTTGCTCTGATGATTGATGCTGCCGCACGTCTACACTTAGTGACGTGGATGGAATGCATCTTCTAAATCTGGACCGCTATTTGGACTCGCACTCAATGTATGCCTCTTAATGGTTTTTTCCCAGAAAATAAACAGATGTGTTTATTGTATTTTTACAGCTGAGTGACATCTTAATTAAGGGTTCAGGGCTGAAAATCAAATGAGGAGAAAAATTCAATCTCAAAATTGCCTTGAAAAAGCCCTCCAATAGGCAGAGCCCAGGCCCACACTCAGCTGTGGTCTCTCCTGGGCCGGGGGAGTCTTGCTTTACGGGGTTAGGGGGAGGCATCTGGGGGAACTTAGGGTCCCGCCTGCCTCTCTCCTGCTGTCTGACAGCCATGTCACCCCTACTCCCCTCTTGTCCTTCCTTTGTTTCTTTTGTCCTCTCTGCCTGTCCCTCTTTTTCAGAAAGCGTGATGTTTGATTCCAAGTAAGTTAAATGCCTGTATGATTGAAATTTCCTGGAATTTTTATAACATTAAAAAATTCATTTTCTCCCACTATTTTTTATGAACCACTGTAATTTTAGATCTGAATGTTCCTCCTGAATTAACAGATAAAATACATCTTCATGTCTTCCTGTCCCTGACTATTTTCAGTGTTTAGGGACATTGGGGTTATATCATTTCCTTGGTCCTGGATGAGTAGCTGCCACTATTTTGATTTCCACTTCTTTGATTTCCACAGCACATTTCAGAGAGGTTTCCACTTTATTCTTACACAGCCATCTAGATGGTAGAGGGCTCATAGGGGTTGCTGTTTCAGCCAACACCAGAGATTGTTGGTTTTCTCCCTCGAGTGGCTCTCCCTCACCCCAGCACACACACATGTGCACACACATGCACACGCACGCAAATACACTCCGCCCTTCCTGCTCCTGACTCCAGGCCTGGGGAATGCAGTGGATAGCTCCTGGATGTCTTGCCCAAGTCTACCACAGCTTCACTGTGATGCGGCTCCGTTCCATCCCTTGCTGGGTGGCTCACAGTGCAGTCCTTTGGCCCCAGGGACTGTTTAAGTATCGGTCAGGAGAGAGCTTGTTCCTGCAGAAAAGCAGAAATCTCTGCTCAAGTTTCCTTCCATTCCCGCTGACCCTAACGCATGAATCTTTTCATACTCAATGCAGTAACATTACAGAACTTTTCCTGAGTCAGATTGTTTAGCCTAGGATCCTCAAAATATGGAGACATCTTTGCCTTCTTAAGACATGTCATCGAGACTGTCCTGTGATGTGCATTCATAGAAAAGAAAGATTATGTGGACCATGTAGGTCAGGCAGGCGAGGACCTGGTGCTCAGCCTTGGGGGCTCCCCGCTCAGCTTCTCTCTGGACTCACTGCTTTATCTTGAGTCTCATGGTCAAGGCAGCTAAGTGTCGCAGCGTGAATCCTGGCATTAGTGTAAAACGCTGGGCCATTTTATCATAAATTTTTAAAAATTATGTTTTATAATGGGATGCTTCCATTTGAGAACAATCTTATTTTTTCCCCCTCAAAAAAAGCATATCTTTCATCTTAGGTCTCACATTTCCCAGGTAGTAGCTACACACGTCGGTTCAAAATTCTGTTTGCTGTGAGTCCCCGCCCCTTTGTGAAGTCCAACCTCCCTCTCCAGGCGTTTCGGTGAGCAGTTCGCTCATAGCTTCTATGGAATCATCTTAACTTATCCTCGAGAGCCATTTGCATGGTACGAGATGATTACGATTTTTTCCTTATATTGCAATTCTATCTTTACATGAAGTCAGTGAACAGAGGTTTAATAGCACATGTTGGTCTTTCATGTGTAGTTTGTATTGTGCAAAAGGCCAGGGCAGTTTTGAGCAGCAACATGGCATAACTTTTTTTTTTTTTTTTTTTTTTTTTAGAACAGGGAGTCTTTCATTTTACTCTTATGATGATGGTGTTTATTGAGAGCTTTTAGGGGCCGAGTATTTAAACCAGGATTTCTACACGGATTGTCTCACTGACTACTTCTAAGAGTTTTATGAAGGTTTGGTTATTATTGTCCCCATCTGATGGGTGAGGAGTAGAGGGTCACAGCTTTAAAGTGACTTTGTCAAGGTTACTGCATAGTAAGTGCTGGGTTTTTATTGTGGACATTGGCAAACACACAGAACAAGTGGAAGGATAGGACTGTGGATGCCTATATACTTTCTACCTAGATTTAGCAGAGGTTAACTTCTGGCCAGATTTGCTATATTGGGGTGTGTGTGTGTGCACATGTGTGTGCACGCGCTACTTGAAAGTAATTTGCAGGCATCATGACAGTTCATCCCTAAATAGTTCAGCTGCATTTCCTAAGAAAAAGGGCAGTCTGCTTTTATGGCCACATCATCATTTTTTTTCACTTAAGAAAATTAACCATAATTTTTAATACTATCTATTGTCCTTGTGATTTAATTGCAGTAACCCTAGTAGTTTGAAAGAGTTAATGGTGGTTTCAGGTTTAAATGAAAAACTTTGGAAAGACCAATGTGGTTTATTGGCCTAGCAGTATATATTTCCCAATTATTTAAGTTCAGAAAATAAATAAAACTTATCAGAGATGATCTCTTGAATAAAATGTAAACATGTACAGCTTCAGCTAAACTAAGGAATAAAATATCTTACCCCCAAAGTTACTATAAAATCTCTTTGATTTAGCAACTGATCCGTTCCCTACCTCAGGGAATTCCATTAGGCTGAATTCTATGCGACGAATGTCCCCTGTCCAGGAAATGAGTGTCCTATTTCGTAACTGAACCTACGTCCCTTGAAGCTTTACACTGTGCTCTTGCTTCACCAAAGAATTGGCCGAAGTTTCTGTCCTGATTCCTGGTGAAGTTATTTATACTTGTGGCCTGTGATGGATGGCCCCCGCGGGTAGATTAATCCGTGTGCTGCCATTTACATCGTCTACTTGGGAATGGTGCGCATAAATACAAACGAGCTTGAGAAAGGCAAACATGAATGTGAAATTCAGCCATTGTGATTTCATTTCCAGTGTCTATGATTATTCTTTGTTTGCAATATAATATGAATTCTTTATCAGTGGAGTTTACCACCTCTAGGCGCTTGTCGAAGTTTTAATCCGAATCTCTATTGACTTTTTGTAAATGCCTTTTATGAGAAAGCACTATCTTAACAAAAACGTCAGTTTAATAGGAAGTCATTTTATTGTTGCCTGCCCCACTCTACTAAATATGATCTTCTTAATTAAGGTAAGACCTTTTCAGCGTGCATTTGTGTTCTCAGTTTTTTTTTTCTCTCGAAAACCCTTTTTTCCCTTCCCCAGCAAAACTGGTCTTCCTGTTGACCTGCTGTAAAGTGGAGGAGGAGAAGAGGAAAAGAGGGATTTGTTTTTGAGAACTCAACTATCTATAAATGACTTCCTCTTGTTTGGGACATCCAGTCTCAGGGTTTCATTTTCAGACGGCTGGTCGCACGATCCGTGTCCTGGAGGAAGGAACCATGTCATCCTTCTCTCATCCTGTGCACGTAGCTTGACCACTGCGCCCGGTGTTATCTCCTATCACTGCTGGCATTTCTTGTGCTTCTCCTCTTCCTGAAGTTCATAATTCATGTCACTGATTTCCGGTGCATACGGAGTCAGGTTTTAGAAATATGAGACAATTTAAAAATTACAGATGCAAAGCCTAGCTGTTTGGGCCAACATCTGCAACGAGTTTACGAGATTAAGCAAAATAGCTGCTCTGGATGACTGATATTTACCAGGGCCTCTCCATTTCCCATCAGAGATCAGAATGCCTGTGACTTATGTGCGCTTTCATTTTCGATGGAGATCAGAATGTCATCTGTTACATACCTCACTTTATTAAGTTTCCTCACAGAGTATCTTGAGTTACAGCCACATTTCGATTAGCCATGATTAAGAAGCTTAGGCAAAATATGGACGATTACAACCCTTAAGTAATCAAAGTACTTAACATGAGTCCAACACTCTCTCCTGAAACTTTATGCTGACATTACAAACAGGCAAAACCTCCGATAGGGTTTTGTTTTGTTTTGGTGCGAATAAAACAATTTAAATACAAACATCTGAATACGTCACTCCCTTGCTTACAACCACTCAAAAGGATTTCTTTACCTTTAGGACAAAGTCCAAGCTGTAACGTCCACTATCCATTCCCTGTTTGCTTCTCATGCCTTCTCATGGCACTAGCACCCCTGAATCCTGTGGGCCAGCACCGATGGCCTCCATCAATGTCCCCAGTGGTTCAAGCTTTTTTCTTGCTGGGGATGTGAGTGAGCTCTTTTCTGTGCCTGGAACACCTTCTTTTTTATTTTTGTCTGAATAACATAATCTCATTTTTCTTAGTTTAACTATCACTCCCTTAGGAATACTTTCCCCGACTTCTACACTATTTTCAGCCCTCCGTGCGATGTCCCCATAAGATTATGTACCTTTGTCACCCAACGTTTGTGTATTTCCTTGTTTAATGATCTTCTCTCTGACTTGCCTATAAGCTCTGTGAGGTCAGGGACAGAAGTGGCCGTTTTCACTGCCGTATTCTCTGTATCTAACTTCGAGCCTGCTCATGATAGGTGCCCAAAACAACTGTTGAATGAAAGAGTTATGTATTTTAAAATCTGGAAGTAAATGGCCAGCCATGTAAATGACGTATGAAATAATGATTTATAAGCTGTGATGCTGACATTCAGAAGGGAACGTCGAGAAGGTATTAAAGCTGCTTATTAATTTTGAATGTTTTAGACATTTAGAGGGAAAAAATTAGGTCTGAAATATATAATTGTTACTCAGAGTTGTCTTTTCAGATATGTCTGTGGTGACCATTCAAGCTTCCCACCTAAAGACGTCATCAAAAAAAGTGATTACATATAGCTCTGAAATGCAAATCTGAATGTAGTAAATTACAGTCTTATAATGAAACTGACTTAAACTCGATCAACATTTAGGGCTAACTACCCAGTTATGCCTCGTACTCTGACTCTAGCAGGAGCCATTATCATTTGACATAGGAGTGTTCTTCCTTCATCATCCTTGACCTGTACTCGGTAAAGGTGTCCCAGACATTGTGATTGTACTGTGCTCCTGCTGCATGTTTGCAAACAGCCCTTGGCGTTTGTACTGCCCCTGGCTGAGAGCCATCGTGACAATAGTGCACTAACTTGTGACCTAGGGAAAGTGTAAGGATTCTGAAGGAGTGTAAGTCACACTCAGACCCTACTCAGTGATAATATCTACCATTTTCTCAACGTTTGCCAGAGGCTAGACATTCCACTGAGACTTTAGGTGAGTGTGTCTCACTTAATACTTAACTCTGTTTGAGCTGGGGCTATTAGCTCTAATTCTCAGATGAAAAAAAAAAATGAAGTTTGCTTAGATTAAGTAACTTGCTCAAACTCACACAGCTAGTAAATGACAGAAGTGATGGACAAACCCCCAAAGCCCATGCTTTCAACCAGGCTATAATCTTATTGGGAAAATGGAAACAAAGCGAATATAATTTCAAGTAATTCAAAACAAATGTAAGTGCTGACTTCAGATAATGAACAAAATAAATCTTCAGAGAAGGAAGAGATCCATGTGGGCCACTGGAGCTTATTATTCGTTAAAATCGTACTATAGATGGACTCCTTTTACCATGTGACATTACTGAGAAACTGCTATGTGTATTTATACTTTTACCTATCACTCGGGCATATCGAATTATTTAATAATCTTATCATAATGGCTACCACTTTTCAAATAGCTGTTTTGTATAAGTCAGTGTGTTAAGTGCTTCGTTCTTCAAAACACTTTAACCTGAACATATCCTGATGCGTGAGAACACATCGTGTTGCTTCTCTTTATGATCCAAAATTTCTAGGAATTTCGTTAAAACGAGTTCTCAGTTTGATATATGTTTTCCTCATTAGCCAAATCTTTGTTTAGTTGGTTGCATCTAGAAGATACTGTGAAGATAGTGATTCATCATTTGAAATCCGAGTCACATGGGAGACCTTCAACTCTGTCACCCACCCATTCCAACCTGGCTGGCAATGCTGTGCCACTAGCATTCATTCACATCAGTGAGGCCACGCCGGTGGTTCAGATACCGAGGGCTTTCATACCGGTTATAACTGGCCACTCGGAATCCCCCAGCCTCCCCCTTAATCCCAAATTAAAGGTACAGAAGGCGGCCTCCAGGTTCCCGCTCCAGCCCTGAGACCCCCACACCCCTTCACCCTGCCCAGACTGACGCCATGCTACTTGTTAGATGTTTTGAATATTATCTCTTCAATCTCCTCCATGTTACCCAGACCAGTGAATAATTTTTTTACTGCGAATCCTACTTTCCCTCATGGTGGCATTTAACCTTTTCAATCCTTTCGTCTCATTAAAACATTCCCTTCTGCTGACTGCTCTGGACGCTACGTTCTGTTTTCCCTCCCACCTTTCTCGCCACCTGTCTGTGTCCTTTTTCGGTTCATCCCCTCTGCCCAGCCGTGATGTGTCGGCTTTCCTCGAGGCTCAGGCCCAGGTCCTCCCGTCTTCCCCCAAACTCTCACTGTTATGTCCTTGTTTTTTACCTATGGCTTCAGTCACTCCCATTATCAACAGTTCCCAAATCTGTGTACCTGACTGAGACTTCGCTGCAGGCAGTGGCTTATTTCACATGTCCACATCTTGACATTCCCAGAAAGAACTCATGACTAACCCCTCCCGAAACTTAGCTCTCCTACTGCCTCTCGGTGAATTTGCCTCCAGGGCCTGTCCAGCTTCAGAAATTAAGCCTTGGGAGTCATCCTTGACACCTCATTCTTGCTCATCTTCTGTCTCCAATTTATCCTTGTCATTAGTTTTCTTCCTAGGTATTTTTCAAATCTGCCCCCTTCTCTGTCCATTTCTACCACTCTTCGAAGTTGTCATCATCCGTGACTTAGGATTCTGTCCGTAGGATTCTGCCTGATCCCCTGCATTCTTTCTCCTCTCTCTCATCTCTTCACCAAACCACAGTTAGAGAGGAACTTTTTATGATGCAAATCTCATGTTGCTGCTCTACTTGAAACAGTTCAAAGGCTTTCTGTTCATCTCAGGATAAAGACCAAATTTCTTCACATAAACGACAGGACCAAGCATGGTTTCCCTCCTCCCAGGAATATGCAACAGGCTCGCTCCTGCTTTTGGTGCGGTGACCACCCCACCCCCATTCCCACTCCACACCCTTCAGATTTGAGTGCAAGTGCTAAAATCTTCAACTACGTCTCTTCTTACAGCTCATACAGGTCGGTGCTCTGGGAGTGCTGATCCACAAAGTGGCAGAACCAGCCATAGCTGTCATTTTACATTTATCTGTGTGTCTTTGCGTAGCGTGTGTCCGATACCTATTTGTCTATAAGCTCCGTGACGTTCTGGGACTGTGCCTGTTTGTTTGTTTGTTTGTTTTGTTTATTTTTATTTTTGACTTACTCTTGTATTTTCAGTGTGCTGTTTAACCCAGATAAGGCACTCATTAATTTTCTATTAAATGAACTAGTAAATATTTACTGAGGTGCTTTTTTTTTTCTCTTATAAAGAAGCCATCTAAATTCTTTTTAGTAAAACATCTAAATTCTACTCAAGCCTCGCTAATTACGAGGCATCTTTTCCTTCTCGTGTGTGTATTTTTGTCCTTGAATGTGAGAAATAGATGACAGACTCAGTTCTCATTCTGTTTTGTATCATTCGGAATCTCTTCCACATGGAGGGCTCCCATTAACTTCAAAGGAAGCTCTGCACATGGAAAAGATACACAGGAAAAAAAGTGGAAAAAAAGAGAGTTCTGATTTTCATCACGGTTAACGGCCCGGATCCTGTAGAGGTTTAGGTGAGTAATCTCTGAGAATAAACAGCTGACTCTTAGTGAACTCGTCAGAAATAGTTATGCATGTGGCAGAGATTGTGCATAAATGGGCCGTTGGGAAAATTCTGGGAAACAGTCAAATTTCTTTACTCCTAAAGACATTCTTTAGGAGTAAGTTTGAGACTCAAGATACTGTAATAGCCTAGTGAGCCACGGACACGTGAAGAAATGCACTCATCATGTGAGCACGGCTGATGCTCTGGGAGCGAGACCCCACAGAAAGAGGTTTCAGGTGCTTTTATGGGGCAGGGTGAACGGAAGATGATGGAGGTGCTGTAAAACTAGCCCTTGTAGGTTTGGGTGGTCCAAAAAAAAAGTGGTCGGGGGCTACCCAGTGCGGTCGTTGTATGAAAAGATAACTCGGCGTTCTTCTTAACTTACCAAATTTTATGTACGTGATTTCGATGTAGACTTGTGCCAGTGTTTTCAGGTAAAGGTTGGAATTCACAGAAAAGGCAGAGGGTTGTTATCTTTTTGGGAGTTGTATCTCCAAATAAAAAGGGGATTTGATGTGAACTTTACACATCAGTGCCTTATTTTCCATGTTTTTGTTGCACAGCGTTACTAGGTTTTCAGCGACTCAGATCACTTTCTTACTTGAAGCAGTCCAGCTTTTTCAGCATGGTGACATCCCATGAAAGGTTTCAGAATGATTTCTCTTTATGTTGTGCTGTAGAGTTATTCCACCACCCGGTTCTTCGTCATCTGCCTGTTTTCTGCCATGTGCGTTCATTACACATTCAAGACAATCTCAAGAAATTGTCTGTTTTAAGCAAGGAATACTGTGATGGCAACTTGTCTTGTTAGTAGCATGAATATTAGAGAAAAGTATGGAAAATAAAGGAAAATCAAAGGAGAAATATATATAACTTTATAGCTTGTCACTAATTTTCAATCATAGCATTTTGATCTGTATCACGGTCTTTTTTTTATCCTTACATTAATTAACAAATATAACTGAAATAATACCATATGATAACACAAATAGGTACTAATCTAGGTGCTTTACACTTAATAACTCATGATCCTCACAAGAGTTCTGTTGTTATTCCATGTTACAGAGAAAGAAACTGAGTCAAAGAGACTCCGATGTCGCCTAGCCAGCCGTCCACCTAGGAGGCGGTCGGTCTGGCTCTACACCCTGCCCAGAAATAGCACTCCCTTGCAAAAGCATTTCTTCACGTCACGTAGTAGGTGTTTTGGGTCAGCTGAATTTATCAGATCAGAGGGTCATATCATAATCTGTTAACCAGTTTCTAGTTAGGCGAATAAGTTGTTTCCAGTTGCTTGCTACTAGAAAGAGTACTCCAGCCAACATCCTTGCATTAAGGACATCCTCGAGTTAAGGACACTGAAATCAGACCGTCATAGAGATTTTATTTTATTCAAGTGCCGAGAGCCTGAATCCTCTGAGTGCGCTCTGCAAAATGGGGCAGAATGGCCGACGGCGCACACGCTCTATGAGGAAGGCTCGTTGGCTCCGAGCACGGACTTGGCCGTGAACCAGAAGCCTGCTCACAGTTTCCTCATCTGTCATGGAGGAGCATACTATCTCCCTCAACAGATTATTAGTTGGATTAGAAGAAATAATATGCGTGGAGCTCCGAGCACAGGGCTTGGCTCAGAATAGTGTTTACTAAATGTAGTTATTGTTATTATTCTTGAATTCCTAGAAATGGAGTCAAATTGTATTCTTAACTTTGACTTTTATTTATGAAAGCCTGTGCTCTGTTTTCCTAGAAAGTTAAAACCGTGGAAAGAACATCTAAACACACAAATGTCACTTAACCAATTCATTCATAGTAGTATTTTGCAGTCTCAAAAGCAAAACAAACAATATTTCATCAAATATTTTATTATTTTGTCTTAAAACAGACAATTTATTGAGATTGCCTTTAATATGTAATGAACATGGCATGTCAGAAAACTGAGGCAGACTAATTAAAATAGTTAAATATTTGATGAATTCGACTAGTGTTTAAATTCCTTAAGTTGTGGTTCACTGTATTTGCTTGTTTTCACAGTTTCTTTATCCCAGTCATAAGGTTAGTTCATCAGGTGTGAAAATCTATTTTTTATGTATGTCAGGTCACTGATAAGACACACCTGTGTGATCATGGGACAGGGCCACAGGCATTCATGAATACTGGTTGGCTGATGTATCAAAAGTCTTGGGTGAGAAACGCCTTTGAACACTTTCTTGAATTAAACACATCCCTCAGAACTATCCGCATGAGCCCCTTCCTCCCTGCGTCAGAGCACGCGCTCTCTGTGGGCAGGCTGGCCCCCAAGAAGAGGGGACAGAATGGGGAAGAGAACAGCCCTGGACCACACGTCCCCATTTAACCTATCTTTACCCATCTTAGTTATCTTTCTGGGTAGAACGAGAGACGGAAGCACACGCGCGCCTCTCTACCCTTCCCCTTGGTGATATTCTCAGCTCTCCTCCCCCTTTTATTCTGTTGAGTTGAAGGGTAAGCCAGCAGTTGAGCAAGGGTGTGGCTGGCCCCCTCTGGGGAAAGAGATGACAGACTTGGAGTCCTGCTTCTACCTTTTGAAGCCACTCCTCCAAGGCTAACCCTGGCTCCTTTGGGCAGCCTCCTAGAACCGCCAGTGGACCAAGGCCAGACTGTGCCCCAGGTTGAATGTTTTCTCCTTATTTTATTTCTTGTTTCAGATTACATCCAGCCCTATTTTTCTCATAGCCTATCGGAGACTGCAATGATCCAGTGCCATCATTAATATATTCTAATATATTACACTCAGTAATAAAATGTCAACGAAATAGATATGTCCTCAAGGTGAATATGACTCCCTCCTACGATGAAGTTCTCAGGAATTAAAGTCCAAAGACTACATTCCCAGAGGAGTTTGCAAAGTCTAAGATACCTGCGGAACATCAAGTTAAAGTCTTTCCCAATTCTTACTCTCTCAGCCTCAGCTGGTGCCTTTGCTGGGCCCATGTAGCTTTGTGGCATTTACCCACACAGGCCCCGTGGTGTATCAGCTGCCTTTATAGAAGCAACTACTCATCTGTGGGTGCAGCCTATGTATAAGCATTTGTCATCTACCGAGATAAAAATATCAAACAGGTTTTGATATGGTTTACAAACACCCCCATGCTGCAACAATTAAAAGTCATCTGCAGAGCTGAGAAAAACTTGCACAGTCTCCCATAAGCAGGGCCAAGGTCAAAACGCCCTGCTCACAAATAAAGTTCAAGACCTAAAGCCTTGGCCACACTAGAACTTTTCCACATGTACTTTTTCTCCTCATAATTTTATTCCTTGACTGTGTATTAATTTTACGATCCAGCATTCTGGCCAGATGTTGAGATCCAAACTTAGCCCTGACATACAGATTTTGCCAACCCCGAAAGGCTTGACTTCTTATGGCACAGAGGGGACGACAGGAACACACTCTGGAGTAGAAGGGGCTGGGCTGGTCCACTGTCCCCTCTGCTGCTCTTGTGGTCGCTTCCAAAGTTTCTGTATTTGGCAAAAGAAGCTTGGGTGTTAGTCGTGGCAGTAAATTTTAAAAAGCGATTTGTCTTAAGGCTTACAAATAAGACCATGCCCTTTTAGCTCTCAAGGTCCTTTCTAGTCATGTAATTATGGGCTTGCTAGCTCTTGTTTACTTGGGCACTCAAAACAGAATTTGATATTCGAATACTAAGAGGCTGTAAATGGTAATTATACCGAATGTTGATGGATTTATTGTGGTCATTTTAAATTAGAATACAAAATTAATGTTTTGCATCTTTCTCTAAAGAGACTCTACAGTCAAGCCCGTTTGTCCTGACATTCTTTTCAAGTTTCACGTAGTCTTGTCTTCTCTTTCTCACTCACTTTCTTTTGTTTTGTTCTATTACTTTCTCCTTGGCGTTCTAACTTCTCGTGTTCTCTCACCATTTTTCCTGAGTGCTTGCCTTTTCCTATCTCATTCCACTGTTTAAGATCGATTTTGTGATTTTTCTATACCTCAACCTCTTTCTGAAAAAGTACGTTAGGAATCGTTTTTCTCAATTCTTGTTTTGAGCTGATTGTCATTGGGAGAGAGAAAAAGTCCATTTGTGGCAGATACGCTTCCTCTGTTGGAAAAGAAAAGGCTGGGATTGGACCAGAGTATCTTGGACTTTTTATGATGTTGACTTACTTGCTAATAGCATTCAGTGCTGAACACACTCCCATGGGTGTCTCCAAAGTGATGTGGGCCACCTATACTCACAACATGGTAGCTGTAATCTTCTTGTTTTTTTTTTTTTTCTCTCCAAGTGAGAAAGCTTATTGCAATGCAAATAACTGTAACATCATAGGATGTAATAATCTACTCTAATTAATTTTCATGTCGATTCTTTACACATTACACTCTGTTATTCGTAACTCATCATTTCCATAAAGCTCAATTGACTATATCCAGCAGGCGAAACGATGTTTAATCAATATTATTTTTGGCTGTATTATTTAATTCTTCTAGAAATAGTGATACATTTTGAGAGATGTTACCAGTAAGATCAGGCAATTATTGCCTCACATCATTTTAAATTCCCCAAACCTCATTCTTGCCTTCGTTTACATAGTATCTGCTTTTTCACCCCATCGGTTTCTCTAGTCCCTTCATCTTTCTATTTTCTCTCTCTTAGCCTCCTCCTGCCTTGAATAGATTGAATGTATAATCACCTGAATCGCTCTCTTGCCCCAAATCTTTGTCACCTTTGCACCCAGGTACTTAGGTCATGTGGGTCCAGAAATTCAGAACCCTGGATCAGTCTCCACTTACCTTCTCCTTTTCTACATCAAGTGTGCAGAACACTGCTGGAGACAATAGTGCATGTGGGCCACCTGCACTCCTGAAACTTTATGGTCTTCGTTCTCAGCTTTCAACCAGTTTTGAAAGACCTTATTTTTTTTAGAATAGTTTTAAGTTTACAACAAAATCGAA
Source organism: Eidolon dupreanum (assembly GCA_028627145.1). NCBI lineage: Eukaryota > Metazoa > Chordata > Mammalia > Chiroptera > Pteropodidae > Eidolon > Eidolon dupreanum. Next base: position 3,268,759 of record CM053517.1, read on the forward strand.
AGGAAGGTACAGAGATTTTTAATTCCCCCCATGTCTATAACCTCCCCCACTATCAGCAGCACTCACCAGAATGGTATATATATCTTTAAATCGAGGACAAATCTGCTTTGACATCAAAGTCACCCAAAATCTATAGTTCACCTTAGGGTCCACTTTTGGTATTGTGCCTTCTATGGGCTTGGACAAAGTATGATGACTTATGCCCACTGTTATAATATCAAATGGAGCATTTTCACTGCCCTAAAAACCCTCTTTCCTCTACCTATTCATTTCTCCCTTACTCAACCCTATCCTTGGCAGGCACTGATTTTTTTTATTGTCTCCATGGTTTTGCTTTTTCCAGAATATAATATAGTTGGAATCATTACCATATATAGGCTTTTCAGATTGGCTTCTTTCACTTAGTAATATGCATTTAAGTTTCCTTCATGTCTTTTCATGGCTTGATAGCTCATTTCTTTTTAGCTCTTAATAATATTCCACCATCTGGATGTACCACAGCTTATCCACTCACCTATTGAACAACATCTTGGTTGCTTCCAAGTTTTGGCAATTATGATAAAGCTGCTACAAATATCCATGTGTGTACCTAAGTTTTCAACATCTTCGTGTGAATACCAAGGATTGCCATTGCTGCATCGCACAGTAAGAGTATGTTTAGCTTTGTAAGAAAGCACCAAAATGTCTTTCAAAGTAGTTGTACCATTTCGCGTTCCCACCAGCAATGACTGATAGTTCCTGTTGCTCCACATCCTCACTAGCATTTGTCATTGTCACTGTTCAGGATTTGGGCCATTCTGTTAGGCGTAGTGATGTCTCATGGTTGTTTAAATTTGCATTTCCCTGATGACATATGATGTGGAGCATCTTTTCAATTGCTTCTTTGCCATTTGTATATCTTCTTTGCTGAGGCGTCTGTTAAAGTCTTTGACCCATTCTAAAATCAGGTTGTTTGTTTTCTTATTATTGTGTTTTAAGACTTCTTTATGTATTTTGGATAAAATCCCTTTGTCAGATGTATGTTTTGCAGGTATTTTCTCCTAGTCTATGGCTTGTCTTCTAATTCTCTTGATCTCGTCTTTCTCAGAGCAAAAGTTTTTAATTTTAATGAAGTCCAGCTTATCAACTATTACTTTCACAGATTGCGTCTTTGGTGCTGTATCTAAAAAGACATCACCATACCCAAGGTCATCTAGATTTTCTCCTAGTTTATTTTCTAGGAGTTTGACAGTATTGTGTATTGTCTGCCATTTTTTACTAATTCTAGTTCTGTTCACTCTGTCATTTGAATACTGATTGTCCCAATGCTTCACACGGTCCTCAAGCCTTCTTTCCAACTTCTCCCACCCTCACTCTCCTGCAGGTGACTTAGTCTCTTATCAAGAATCCTGGAAAGATCAAAGATAACCTTCCTAAACTTTGGGCCCATAACCTTACAAAGGACCTGCATCTGCCCTCACTCTCCCGGGCTCCAAGCCCATTCAAGGACCAACCCTTCCTGTGCACTTCACCTCATCTACCCCATCTTCTTTGTGCTTGGATTGTCTTTCCTCTATCACCAGCCTCTTACTCTCTACCAGTTCTTTGCCCCCAAGCAATAAGTATCCTTAATTCTTGCCATAAAAAGAAAAAAATCCCCAAACTGAAAAACAGTAGCAGCTGCAGCAGCAACAGCAAAAACCCCTCCTTTGATCCTTTGTCTATGCTGGTTCTCTGGTTTTGACTGGTTTTCTGGAAAGAGCTCTTTTTTAGTCATCGTCTCCATTTTTTACTTCTCATTCGCTTTTTAACCCTATGGGTGCTGACTGATTTCACTACTGCACTGTAACTGGCATAGCCAAGGACATTATGACGTCTGCATGCACGTAAGCATCTCTTTCTGTGCTGAATTTGGCACTCCCAGCCACACGCTTCTTGACATTCACCTTGCCTTTGACTTCCGTGACATTATTGCTCTTATTTCTCTGACATTTCTTTGCAGACACTTTTCTGACCATCTCCTAAACGTTGGTATTTCCCTAAGAGTCCACCTTGAGCCTATTTCATTTAGTTTTAATTGTTACCTAATATATGTGCACCAATCACTTCAAGCCTAGATCCCTAGTTCTAACCTCTCCATTTTACTTCAAAGGTCAGGTAGCTTCTCTGTCTAATTCCCACAGGTACCTTAGATTCAGTGTTAATTTGGTTGAACTCATCATCAACTCCCCTACTTTTAAAAAGTTCGTTCTCCTCTTCTATTCCTTCTGGGTTGGTATCCCCAGGAGTTTCAGAATATTCTAGAACAGCACAATGTCCACTATAAATATAATGCAAACCACATATGTATTTTTAAATTTTCTGGTAGCCACATTAAAAAATAAAATGAAGCAGGTGGAACAAATATTAAGAATAGGTTTTATTAACCCAGTATATCCAAAATATTATCATTTCAACACATGATTTTTGACCTCAGACAAATAGACAGCCAGATAATTCTCCAGCAAAATGTGTTTATTTGGGAACAACAAAGAATTGCAATTTGGAACATGTGGTCTAATGGTTAACCAACCATTTGCAAGTCCAGAGAGCAATTAGAGACATCTTCTTTTATAGAGGAAGGAGATTTCAGAGGAGTCATTGTAAACAAATTGTCCATTGGAGGAGACTGGGAGTTTGAAGTGTAGTGGCTTTTTATTGGCTGAGTTTTAACCAGTTTTCATTGGCTGAGTGGTTACCAAGAGAAAAGACCCTCCTTCTTCCAGGTGAAGTAGTTGAGTAGAAAAATACCTTCCTATTGGAGATGGAAAATACAACTCTTTTTAGTTTGGGGTAAGTGCTGATGAGTGGTCAGGCATAAGAGCTCCCCCTACAGGCCCTCCCAACTCCAATTTAAATGAGGTTACTGTTTATTAATCTTTTGCACGATACATTTTAAAACATTTAATGAGATTATTTTACATTTTTTGTACTAACTTTTCATAATCCAGTATACATTTTACACTTATTGCACATCTGAATTGGAACTATTCACTAAGGCTCAATGCCATGTGTGGCTAGTGGCTTCTGTAGAATGCAGTTCTAGAATCTTTTCTGTCATGACTTTCCCTTTCATCTGATCTTAAATCCTGCTGATTTTATTTCCTAGGCATTTCTTCAGTAGATTTATTTTCATTGTTATCATGTTACAGCTTTATTTTATACCTTGGTCATTTCTCACTTGAGTTATTGCAATAACTTATATAACCTAGCTTCTCTGTCACAGAGAGTGTGCAAAATCTACCAGAATGCAGGAAAATATAGTAGAACACCTACTTATATGTATTTTTATCTAGAAAATAAGAAAACAGTTAAGCTTTATTAATATTCATTCTACATATTGATGCCAGCATCCTTGCTCTTTATCACAGAGAAGTTAATCATAAAGTTATAAATGTTTATAAATGTTACAAATAAAAATACATTTCTCCTCCAGTAAAAATATTTAAATATTATTTATTTCTTCTTCATGTTATACTTTCAGATTTCTCTGTGTATTTCAATACGATGTATACAACATACCCTTAAAATGAAATAATAAATATACTCTCATTGAATACTATGGTTAGTATGCTATTTGTAAGCCCTGGTAGGGTGGGTAGCATTGCTAGTGTGAAATAACTTAATCATTTCCTTAGTAAAAATTGGATGAGATCATTTGCTCTAAGGACAATGAAGTTTCGATATTATGTCTACATGCAGTGGTTTTCAAACTTCAGTATGAACAATTTTTGATTCATTTGGCCTCGTAGGTGGCCCAAGAATCTGCACTTTTAGAAGGCATCCCCATGATTATGATATAGCTGGTAGAAGCCATAAACCATACTTTGAGAAGTACTGTTTTCTTCTTCCCGACATAGAGGGTTATAAGAAGGAGTAATTTTGAACAGTGGAGAGAACTGGTTTAGTCTGGGCCTCAATGGGCTTCTGTATGGGGGTCTGCAAAATGTAAACAGAGCAGTAAAAAAGAAGAAGAGGCCCCAAGGAGATGCTAAAACAGAGACTGGAGGGCGGCAGGGGCTGGAGAGAGGAGTCTGGAGAGAGGCTTGGAAGATCGGCGGTGACAACCTCGACTTATTTCACAGTTTTCCTTAAGATCGACTTTTCTTTTTTAATTAGAAAACTTAATAGCAATATAAGTATAAAATTAGATTATTAGGGTATTTTCATCTTCCTTTAGGAACTGACATCATTAGTCATTCAATAATTCAGTAATTTTAAAAATATTTCAGGCTCTCTGCGATATTGAACAATTTAGGTATAGGGTGATTTTTTACATTTAAAACACTATCATACAATTCCACATAGTATTTCATTTCTGGTTCTATGACCACAAAATTATCTAGCATGGAGAAAATGGTAAACTATGCCATGTGGAAAACAAAGCTTCACTTTACAACAACTGTGAGATAAAATAAATTTTTACTTAAATGCTATTTATAAACAATTTCTATCAAATCAGTAATCTGAGCTGTAAATGTTTTAAAATATTGATGCCACTTAAAGACTCCTATGAAGATGCTACATATTTTTTAGTATGGCAAATAACAACCAGAAGTAGATGGATACATCTAGACCATCGAAAACCTCCGAACTCTCGATTTTAGCTTATTGTTTCAGCTTTCTCCCACAAACAGGGCTGGCACAAGCCCATCATCAGCCTCACTTCGTTCCTGTCTCAGTGGTTCTGTTTCTGCCAGCTGCATACCACTGCCATTTTGATTTTGTTCATTTGAAGGGAGAGACTTCCCTCTGGTTATCTGTACTTTGGGAAGATAAATTATCTTAAATGATTTAACGGAGGGTGAGCTCTGGGGAAGCGATGCCGTTCTTACCATAATTTGTTTTTAACTTAGTGCAAGACGGGCGGTCTCCGTGGGCTCGTGTTGAGCTAAGCGTCTCTGCGGACTGTGCTCTCTCGTAGGTGATCCGCAAGGGGTGGCTGACCATCAGCAACATCGGCATCATGAAAGGAGGCTCCAAGGGATACTGGTTCGTCCTCACTGCGGAGAGCCTGTCCTGGTATAAGGACGATGAGGTAAGCCACGGAGAGCGACAGTCTTCTCATTTCAAGGTAATGACGTTGTGATACTCAGCTCTGAAGCACGGTGGTTCCCTTTCACTGAGACTTCGCTTGGGCTGGCATATGAAGAAGCACTGTTCTTTTCTCATAGGTTTTTAATTTTACAATATTCCCTTCAGATTTCTTTGACTTCTCCGATGTCGTCACATGTTTATTTGAAGAAATGGAGTTGAACCTTCTTTCTTTGTAAGAATGGCAAAGTACTGGTACAGTGAAATCACTTTTCATTACGTAATATGTTGAAAAGATCCAAGGCAATAGAGCATCCTAAGAGCGCAATTAACAGCACTTACACAGCGTTAGCCAAGTATTTTGGAATGGGTGCTGTGACATCTGTCTGAAATGACAGGCTTTTGCAAATATCCAAATCACTCATATTCAAGCGAGTGTCAGATAATTATTTATATGAATATTGTTCTTTGAGAATGTGATATCTATATAAAAACATGAATTAAAATAACTGTAGTGGTTTGGTTTACGTTAGATGTTAATAATTTTGGTCCTATGACATCATTTAAAGCTGATAGCTATAAAAGTACAAAAAATATATATCAGTCTTGCAGAGGCATTAAAGTTACAGTATAAAGTGGTGCAGTGTTACTGCTGAATTTGGAAGGGCGTGGATGGAAATGAAACTGTTTTGGAAATTTTAATAACTCTGGTCCGACGTGAGAGGTTTTGGTGCTTATAATGCACATGCAAACATTAGTTAAAAATACTAGTTCGCGATAGCAAAACTGTTTACAGGTGAGATTGTCTCACATTTTCTGGCTCTGAAGAGCATGATTTCAGAGGTAATAGTCCTTCTCTTGCTCTTGGCTTCGCATCTTTTGAAGACACTACAAAGTGCCTTGTCAGTTGTTGGAGGAAGACTTTCTTGTCTTATATAGTTTCTCTGTTTCCCAAGTGCTTTGTGCTCAATAATGTCTTGAATAAATATCAGATGATCAGTTGATTCCCCCCGAATTTTCTGCAGTAAGGGAAACCAAATCCTATAGAAATGTCCAAAGAAGATTTCTACTCAAAAGCTTAATTTTCGATTTTTATGTCACATATTTCACTGACTTCAGCCAAACGTGGAATTGGTCGTCGTGATAATCTGAGGACTGGCAACAGTTACTTCGCTGTGCTGGCTGCTTGGGTGTCCCTGTCACTCTGTGGCAAACCCCAGATTTTACAGGCCACAGCTCCAGCCTCTGAGATAGGTGTCGCCCTAGTTGTAAAACCCTAAACGCATTGTCTTCTTTTGTGCTCTGTTGCCCTAATAGATCTCTGAGATACATTTCATGATGACTTATGTGCATTTAAATACATTTGGCCTTGGGGCCTTTCTCAGTTAGTCAAGGGAAAGCAAGATGTTTGGCTGAGGAATGATAATAGTAATAGCTAGCGTTTTCTATATTAATTAACTCATTTAATCCACAATACAGCCCTAAGGATGGGTGCTATTATCACTCCCATTTTTTTCGGATAAATTAACAAAAAATCCTCAACCTTTTGTAAAGTCATTTCTGGAGGACTCAGTTTCCCTCATGGAAGAACACTTGGTGTTGGTGAGGTAACTAGCTCCCCAAGGTCACATAGCTTACTTGGTGGCAAAGTGGAAATTTGAACACAGGCTGTCTGGCTCCATTGCCTGTGCCCTCGACTGTGAATGTAGGCCAGAATCTCAGAGATGCTGGATTTGTCCAAGGCAAGCTCATCTGCAGAGGGTTTACTAAGATGGGTTCCGGGCATCTCAGCATTGACCTTCTCCTGGGCGTTAGTATCAGGGGCTCTGAAGTCTTGGCATCGCTACTGCGGCTGGAGTATGGCTTTCGGGTTCTTGCGTCTGAAATGAGCCCACTGGCAGGCACGTGATGCTTCCTGTAGGGAAGAAAGGACCTCGACAGCCTGGTGAGTTCATGGTCACTGTCATGCCCTCCTCTGCTCTGTAAGCTCAGGATGACCTTTAACAGCATCTCTGCTGCCGAAGCCCCCTCAGGAGCACTTGACTGCAGCGCACAGAAGGTACATGTGTGCAGTTCTAAGGACGTTTTCTTGTAGGTATGTGTGTGGAGGGTGGGTGGCGGTGGGGGAGGGTAGGAATGACCTTTGAAATAAATTGGAGCGATTTAGATGAAAGTTTAGGAAAGGGTTGTTTTCTCCGTTTAGATCATTTCAAGAAAGAAAATGACAGACACGTTTGCTGCTCAGTGGGACTAACCAAGTAGCCTGATCATGCCACTTCAGATCCTAAGTGCTCTGATGAAGATCAAATAGGGCGACGAGCTAGAAAGTGACAGGAGAGGACCTTTAGATCCGGCGTTCGGTGGGGAGCAGTGTTGGCGCAGAGGCTGGAATGATAAGCCGTGCAGAAGATTTTGTTGAAGGAACATTCAGGTAGAGGGGCCCGTAAGTGTAGATGCCCCAGGATGGGTGCTGGCGAGAAGCCTGTGGCCCAGGCAAGGGGGGCACATTCTGGGGGGCATGAGAGGGGCGCTCAAGTTCAGGGGAGCAAATTGATGGGCCACCCACAGCCACATCTCAGTCATTGGCTGCTGTCACCCACGAGAAACTCTGCTTGCGAAATAATATAGGAAGTTTTCAAAACAGTAATGGCTGACTCACGAATGACCCTTATCTTCAGATCGGCTGTGTCAGTGGGGCGGAGCCTTTTTCTCAGGCGCCATCGTCATTCGTTCCCACTTCCGCGGCCTCCACCGCAGGGTGGTTCTCTACCCTCGCCACCGCTTCCTCCCGTGACACACCGCCGCCTCTCAGCCAGCTCTCGGGGGGAGAGGGAGCGACCAGCGCTGTTCTTGCTCTTTGCTGGACTTCAACAACCAGTTCTTAGTGTCCGCTGGGGGCCGAGGCTGGAAGGAGGGAATGGGGCAAGGCCGTGAAGAAGCAGTGTCGCATGGTGGGGCCCAGGGGCAGCGTTTAGTCGGTGGCCTCTTGAAGCCGTGCCCTGCACGGCCGCCCCTTACCAGCAGTGTTTTAAATGGCGCGTAGGTCCCATAAAGGTCTTGCTGTCATAGTTCAGCTATATGTGGATTAGACATGCTTCTGCGGGCAACCTCGAGAGCCCAAATTTGCAATACTCCTTTGTGAATGTAAGTCGCAAACTGACTCAGCTTTTGGAGTTGTTTGTCGTGAGTGCTCGTGCTTGTCTCTGTGGTCTCCGCCTGTACCCGCGTCAGCACCTACACTCTCGGGAACCCTCTTTCTTATGTCACCATTCATTCCTCTCCTTATTCAAGCAAATGCGACACAGTCAATGTCATTAAGTCAGTTACAGATTCACTTATTTATTCGGTGACAACTCTACATTGTCCTACTTTTTCCTGGGTTCTGCCACCCTCCTGCTTTCTTGTGTAATTAGACTGGTATGTTTTCATTACAATCAAATTGGCTGTTGAATAAATAGCATATTATGTCATATGGATAGATATGGTTTTATTTAACTTGTGACGGGTTTGTAATAAACATAATTGACTTGTGAAATATATTTGTGATTAAAGAACAATGGCTCAAACGGTTTTCCAGGGTGACGTTAATTGAACAAAGGACCCTCCAGACCATATGCTTGGTGCGAGGTACAGGCCGAGGTACTGGGGGATGTGGGTTTGCCGTCACTAACTGCCAGGGTTGGGACAAGCCAGTCTTCTCTGAGCCTCAGTCTTTTCACTTATCAAATGGGGACCATTGCCAACCAACAACCTACAAGGGATTTTGTAGGACTCTGAGAAACCATACATTAACAAGTGCTTTAATAAACTTTTAGGTATCATGTTTATGTATTTAGTTTTGCAATTATCAGTAACACTGCTTCCCACTGCAATGCCATTCTTTGACTTGCGTCTTCTAATTTTCAATTCTTTTTGTCATTTCACATGGTGACATAGGCCGTATGGGATCTCGGGTTTTTTATAGAAAATGGTAAGGCTCAGACAGTCAGATGAAAGTCAGACCTCATTCCTTCAGTGAGGCTTCCTGTTACGCCTCCCCTCCCGCGTGCGGGCTCTCCTGAGCATCGGCCAAGAGTGAGAGGTGATGATACCAACCTCTGCGATTTCCTGTCCAGGCTGGAGAGGCAGCAGCATGATTGTCCTGTGTTATAATTTTAAGCTAGAGTTGGCATGATGACCGTCACAGTAAGTTCCTGGCATTTTCCCTCCTTATTCTGAACGGACCTATCCACCCTCCCCTTGAATTTTAGATGAATTCGTACATATCCTCGAGCATCTGCGGATTGCACTTTTTGAACCATTACTGTGCGTTAACAGAATATCATTCGTAGCGTTGCCGATAGTTGAGCTTCACAGAAAGGCTCCCGTCGGTGGCCCAGGCCGTGCCGTTTCCTCCAGCATCTTCAGAGTCTGTGCCGCGGCGTGGCTGGGGTAGGCGTGGTCAGCCTCGCTGCCCGACGCCATGGTGTCCCCTCACACTGCTCTGAGAGTGGGCTTTCTGCAGCACAGAAAGCACTAGACTGTCCTCTACAGGGTTAGACAGTTTATAGCTAATCGCCATGTGGGTTTCTTAGACGTCCTTCTGGATGACCCTGTGGTGCCCCAGACTCCAAAACTTCTTGCGCAAGTTGCCCTGGGGAGCTTTCTATGGGCTGCACAGACCTCTTCCTGGGTTCTTCCTCCACAGGGCCTTTTGCCGGTATGTGGACCCCAAGTCCAGGAGGAGCTGTCGTGGGGGTGAGGACAGGCATGGACATGTAGGCTCGTGTATCCACTTCTTGGGTCTGGAATGGATGATACTCAGCTCCTTTGATTGCTATCGAAACGATGGCATAGGATATTGGTAGTACTAATCTTTACTAAGGATTTCGGGAAGCAATACAGCAATTCAAATGACCTCAAATAGAATATTAGATGGCCCTCTGCACAGTGCTTTTCACCAGCGGACACTCCATTTGGTGTGTCGCTGGCAGCTCCAAGCCTTGTGCTGACCCGGCCCATCTGTCCCGTCCATGCTGGTTACCCCAAATTCGAGGTGCTTTTTACTCTGTTGTATATCCACCCAGCTCTTCTCAGCACCAGTCCAGCCCTCTCTACAAGCTCACCTTTGCAAATCCAAACCGGTCAAAGTGCTCAACCAAACCAAATATACTTCCAACTAACAAGATGCTCCCGAATGCAGCAGCGACTATGGTTATAAATGGTATTTCTGTTATTCATCCCACCTGCTTCAGCTCCTGAAGGTCAGCTTTCAATCTGAATGGTAATCTTGATGATCCACACCCTCATAGTGGTTCACATTTATTGAGTGTTTATAGATTTGTTGAGCTAAGTCAGTGCTTGATTCTCCATTTTAGAGATGAAGATTGAGACTCAAAGAGAACGAGTGACTTAGCCAGCTGCTAACTGTCAGTGCTGTGCTCTGAATCATTTGCACGTTTCCCAACAAATATTTTCTGAGCTCACTCACCTGGGCACTAAGGACAAAATGATTAGCAAGGAATCATGGTACCTGAAGGGTATCTCCCGATAAGGAAAACCTATCAGGTGCAGATTACAAACCATGAAGAAAATGAGTCCAGGGATGGGTTTGTCTGGGATGGGGACCACAGCCCGGGGGACCTGAAATTCTGTGGTCAGAGAAGGCTCGTGTTAATCCCTTGAGGCAAGATCAAGCCTGATGATTTTAGGAATCGGAATGAAGGCCAGTGCAACTGGAACAAAGAGAGAAAAGAACTCTATAAGGATTCAGGATTTTGATCCCAAGAATGATGAGAAGCCTTTGAACTTTTTAAGCAGGAGAGTCCGTGGTAAGATTTGAATTTTTCCAGATCCTTTTGGTTATCTTGCAGAGAATGGGTTGGAGGAGGACAAAACTCCATCTGGGAGTTGTTAGGAAGCTATTGCCGTGGTCTCCATAAGACATCATGGCAGGGTGGGCTACGGTCGGCTGATGGAAACTGATAGAAATGGGTGGATTTTAGGGATTTTTTTTCAGAAGGTGAAATTGATGTGATAGCTCATCACATGCACCAAAATGTGGTTGAGAGTTTAAGTTCCTCTCAACCTGTAAGCCTCTTCAGGCCGGGAGCCATTGCCTTGTTCACCGTTCTACCAGCAGGTGACATCGCACTGAGAGGTGGCACTAAGTAAATATCGATGGTGAACATGTGGTTGAGCAAATAAGCGCGGCATAATAATTCATCACATCAACTAAATTATTAAATTACAGGATAAAGTTCCCATTAGAGGTAGGTTGTCTTAAAATTCTTAATTTTCATCATTAAAGATTAATGGATGTTTTCTTCTCCTCTGACTTTATAACTTCCTGGATTGAAGATGACTTAAGCAGAAAATAAATTTCCCAATGTGATTTTTAGACATTATAAATATATTTTGCACAGCTTTAGGGAGGGATTTAGAAAAGGGTAAGATATGAGAATAAAATAGAAACTATTACATCAAAAGCATTTAGGGTTTAGGTAGTTGAACACTAATACTTTAAGATCAAATTTGGAAAAAAAAGGGATGGCTTTTCAAAAAAAAAAAAGTATCTAAAATATGAACTTTGGAGGAATAGGATATTCTTCAAGGAGAAGAGAGCCTTGTTTTTTAAAAAAATATATCAATAAGAAATATGTAAATGGTTGTTAAAAATCTCTGAAGAAAGGGAAATTCTAGTTTATGCGTGATAATAGCACATAGCCAGTATTTATTCTTTCTATAGTCCAACGTGAAGATTAAAACCATAATGGAATACTATTTTCATAGGCAAGTAGGGTAATTCCACAGAAGCGTTTCCAGTGGAAATGTACTAACCTTACACTGTTGATGAAAATCCAGAATCTGCATTGAAATAAGGACATTCTTTGGACTCTTAAAACATCACAGGCCTCATTTTTGTGGGTTGAAGTGTTTGGATCGCTTGATAAGGAGATTATATAATTCCCTTATAGGGATATTTACTTAGTATTGTTTTTATTATGTAGCTGTAGCAGATGACAAATGTAAGTTTGGTTATAGGAAACAAAATGACAGCTACATACATCCCTGGACGGCCAAAGTTGCGAGGCCAAGAAGTTATAGAAATCTTGATCCCGTTCCATTTTCTCTTATATGTTCAAAATTCTGCCTGTTTCCTGCCAGGTCCGCCTGTTCCCTGTGATGAGGTCAATTTAACCCCATGAGCACTATTTGAATGCTCTCCTCACGGAGTTGTTTTAGTAAGCCAAAATTTAGATTCCAACAAATATCGAACTTTAAGTGTTTGATATTTTCACGTTACTCAAAATTTTCACATCCATATGCTGCTTTATGTTATGCTTTTTAATGTAGGATTGTTTCATTTCATTTCCACAGTGTGACATTATCCAAAGATTTATAATTTTGAAAAATATATAGTATTATTCAACGAGCCACATAGTACAATGCTGTTTCAACTTTGTTTAAAATACTTAGAGACCCAGACCCACTCCCCTATATATATTATTTGTCCTACTCAAAATTTATACTGGAAGATCAAGAATACACTTTAGATGACCCCTGGAAGAGTAACATTTTCAAATATACATCATTTAATGAATTTAAATATAAATAACATTTTTTCAAGCATTTCTTTGAAAACCAAGTAAAAAAATGTAAGACCAGAATGTTAACTTCCGCCTTGAGGGGAGATGATTTGAAATGTTGCCCTGGTGACTCCACTGGCCTCCTGTCCCTGTGGAGTGTGATGGGATGGGACAGTCCCTTTCTGTTCCGACCTCGCTCCATGTCATCTGGAGTAGAATGAGCCATGAGTGGACTCCTGTCGGTGCTGTTTGCTGTGGGTTATGTAAAGCGTTTAAAATTGGGTGGCACTACGTAAATATTCTGTGAGACATTTTTATATTGTCTTCCCATTTATATTTTACATTTCGCGAACCATTGATTGATACTTTATTTTCTACTCCTGGGATCTTTCTTTAAGGTAAAAACCTTCTTTGCCCAATGTGTTTTGCAGAAGCGTATTTTGGCAGATGACGTATTTGCTTAGGCCAGGTTGTTAAATGTAAGAATTTAGTCTTAACCATATATTTATAGTTTCGCCCAATTGCTTTTTTAAAAAAAGACACTATAGTGTCAGGTTTGGTAAAATATCACAAAATCGTAGCAATTTCGGACCTTGTGGGGTTTTTAGCTTTAAGACTAAATCTTTTGTTTTAAAATGAAATATCTGAATAAAAAGTTTGTTCTAGTCCTAAATATATACTTAAAATGTTGAGTTAAATTAAAAAACAAACAAACAAAAAAATGGGTTTAGTCTCATGCTGCATTTTTTAAAGCTTGACCAGAATCTTTCTAAGGAAGAGGAAAGTGAATTTTAAATACCGAAGTTAAAGTATTTTAGTGAACCAAATCAAAGTGGATGAATTTCTAATTTTACCCATCTCTCCACTTTTTACCCTTAAATGTTGAAAATATTCATATGTAGCAGCCCCGATGATTTCTCTCTATTCGGCTCCCACTGTCTAAAGTGAAGTTTTGACATTTTTTCCGAAGATATGGCCAAATATACACTGCGTTTCCATTAATCCCTTTCCTTGCTCCTTTTGACAATAATTGAATCTCCTGAGCATCTCAAGAGTTTGGAAGATTGCAGTGAATGGGGACCTTTATTCCAGCGACGCCCTGGCCTCACAAACGCCACGCTTAGAACTGCGGTGTGGGCTCCTCCTTAATGAAACAGCGACACCGAAATAAACCCACGTATCTCGTGACACTTGGAGATAGCAAAGCTGCAATTTCAGCTTCTCCGTATCAAAAGAGGAGAAGCAATTATTATAATACATTTGGAAATCTAGCTGGAAACAACTAGTTTTGTCACCATGCTCTCTACCCAGACCCACACTGGCAGAGTCTAACGCGAAACACGTGATTCTGTGGCACATTATCCCTCCCCCCTTTTGCTTTGGTTTCCCTCTCCCCTTCTCTTTCTCTTAAAAAGTCATGATATAGAAAACTAAACGTAGTTTTTGGAGAACTGTTGAATCTTTGATTCTTCAGCGAGCATCAGGCTGGAGTTGCGCCGTTTCGTTATGACTGGTTATGGATGCTGCAAAGCCGTGCACAGTTAACGTCAAGGGCAGTAACTTACTGACAACGATGAGGAAAAGAGAACTATAGAAAGCACAGGAACATTTTCAGAAATGGGTTTTATTATATTTCATAGGCACCACTCACTTAACTTTGGGTGGGTTTCAATATTCGAATCAAAAGAGAATCATCATAATACAGACGAGTTAAGTATTAAAGCAACAGCTTGAAGCCCCAGGCCCCCGCGCCCCTCACTGTGGTTGTAGCTCTTGGTGTAGATGCTACGGTGTGAGGGCTGCTTTCTTTCAATGGCTGGTTGTCATTCAGGCTGGGTTGTCGTGTGACTGCCTGTCTGTGCCTGCTGTACAGGTGAGCGGATGTTCTGCACAGCAAGTGTAGACAGGCAGACACATGACAACTCCGTCCAGCCAGGCCCTTGTTCCTTCGGGTGTCCTTTGCTCATGGGCAGATACAATCAGTCTGCTTTCCAGATTTGGTGAATTTGGAGGGTCAGGGGAAAGGGAGAAAAACACACAATAGAATTAAACATTAAAACATTATGGAGCTAAAAACAAGTTAGACTTTTGACTTTATTCAGAAAGTACACTTATACATTTGTTCCAAATGTGCTAACATGGATAATTGACACAACAGCAAACTCACATTGAGATTTTAAGGATAAAACAAAACAAACGAAAAAGCATTAAGCACAAGGTTTATTCTTAAATCCACTTCGTATTATTACTGGCCCATATGTATTGCAGTCAGAGTTCAGAGTAATTGAACCAGATGTTTTTCCTCTTCACAAAAACTCTGCATATTTTAATACTGAAGTTAAACACTATGTTTCTGCATGTTTCTTAAAGTAGATAAGAACCATAACCTTGCCCATGAAAAAGAAACTTATCATTTACATGCAAACAGCAGCCATTTTCAGAATAATTAATGAGCCTAATGTTTTTGGCAATTCAACCACCGACCTTGGTGTCTGATGCTTTGATAGTGGGATTTTACAAGGGGACGTATTTTTACCAATACTTTATTACACAACAGGAACGTATTTAAATTTCTCGTATCCTTTTTAATGCAAAGTTTTTAAGTATGGATGTGAAAACCAAATAAAAAGCATTTGCGAGCTTAAGTTCTCTTAATTAACTACAGCCCTGTGCCATGAATCAGAAGGGTATAAAGTAAAAAGCTGTTCCCCGCAGTGATACTCAGAACGTGTCATGGATATCGTTAGTGCAATACAGTTACAGAATAGTACCTTAAACACAAAAAAGAAAAACTTCATTTCATATCCCAAAACTAAAACCAGACCCTTTGGAAATTCTCCTAATAGTTTATATGAGAAAGAGTAATGGTGTTAAATATACAGACAGAAGATTTAATTCTGGTGAGTTGAGGATAATTCTATTGGCTATTTTAATATAAATGACCAATTCACATCCATAGAGGTATTTAACAAATTCCCTTGCCCTTTCAAAAACAAAATATCCAGACAGTCAAAATTTCAGTAAGTAAGATTTCTGAAAAAACCAAACCAAACCAAACCAAACCAAACCTCATTGCCCAAGGAGTGTGTAATTAGGAATTTTCTCAAAGAATTTTAAAGAAAACAAATAGTTTATTTCCCTTTAATTGCAAAATTCTGACAAAAGAGCAAAGAGGAACTTTATGGAGAGCAAAATAGTTTTTAGAGACTGTGAAAAAATGAGTTTTCTACACATTTCGACTTTTATGCAGTGAATAGATATGGTACAGCTTTAAGAAAGAATTGATAAGTGCAAGTTTTCATTTATTTATTTAATTTCGAGAAAATAAATGTCTGATTCTGTTTTTGATCATCACTTCTAAGTACAGGACTATTTTTTTTTTTTTTACAGAATCAAAGACATCAGTAAACTTGGCTGCTATTTAAATAACACAAGGTCAGAGTATGCAAATACCTTAAGCGACTAATTTTGTTATTGTTGCTGCATTCAGTGCAACAAAGTATTTATAGAGTGATTCACTTACAAAGAGTATATTGGTGGAAATTAAAAATTACTGTAATTCTGTATAGCTTTCCCTCTCTCTCCCATAAATAATTTGATCCAGTTAACTCTGCTCAATTAAAGGAATGATGCATGCAACCTGAAAAAATAGAAAGAAATAGTTGTGAGTTCACATGTTATCCTTTAATATGAAACAATTCTATTGAACCAAGGTAACCAAAAATATCAGAGCCTGAAAAGCCATATTTGTTTTTTTTTTGGGGGGGGGGTGGAGGGAGTCTTGCTGAAAAATGCTTACTCTGCTCATGAGACTCTTGGTCAAGTTATGTTTCTAATAGGTTTTTAAAACACAATTATAGTAAGTAAGTGAAATCTGTAAGCTTTGTAGCTGTGTCAAACCTGCCCCTATGCTAGTTAAACAGAGGAAAGGCTGAAAAAAAAGTTAAGACTGTTTTTCTTTCCCCCAAACTCTGGAGTGATATTTATTTGTTATCCTTTAAAATACTAGTTAAAATATAAAAGGATTATTTACATTATTATCATTCAGTGTAGTTTTTAAATAGGTTATTACACCTTTTTTCTTTTTTGTCTTTTATTTATTTTAAGGAAAAAAAAAGAGAAAAGAACTATGCTCGAAGTCTTCTATAGCAAAGTTAAACCAAAGCAACTCCAGGAAACTGGCACTTATAATTCAGGAAATTCAGAAGGAAGAATTAATTATTTTCCTTCATTATTTCTATTTATTAGAACTGATAAAAATACTTCAAATTCTTCAAAAATGAGTAAATACTTTTATCTACATAATTTGCAGCACACCGAGGTAAAAAGATCGAAGAAACCAAGTAAGAAAAGTTGCAGCCTTTCCTCCAGAATTTCCTGTTCTCCTAAGGCTGACCTTCTAGATATTTTAAGCTGGGATTTCTGAGTGATGGTCTTTTAGTCATTATCTGGACTTTATTGTCCTGGGGGGGACATGCCCTTTAGAGAAGAGGAAAACGGTTGTTTTTAAAGAGCAGATCTCTGGTAGAGGTATTGAAAGCTTTGGCTTCTCTTTGCTAAGGGCGACGCTGGTGGATGAGTGAACTTTTTACACTACCAAGTTGCATTTTCTTATCGCAGCTTTACGACTTCAACCAAAAAAAAAAAAAAAATGGTCGGGGGTGGGGGAGCAAATTCTATCATTAGGAGTTTTATGCCTAAACTCTTTCCCACAGAGTGAAAACCCTGGGTGGTCTGTAGGCGAGAGGTGGAGTAGATGATATATTTTGCTCTTTTAAGAACATAAACACATCATCTGGGCTGAAAGCTCCAATGCCAAGCAGGAAGGACATTAAACCTATTGCCTAATTGCAAGAAAGTGATCAGTGTGGAATTTTATTCCATTGTAAACAAACTTTCTTGGATTTTGAGATCTATGGCTCTTAAAAAAAAGGAGGGGATTTGAAAATGTAAGTAAATTGTTTTTTATATGATCCTCCCCCGATTAAGAAATGACCGTGTTGATGCTGAGGCTCTGAATTGCCTTTCTCTTAGATGGCAGGAAAAGTTCTTTTACCCCAGCTCCTCGTCTCTCTTATCAATCATCCTCGCTCTGAAACAAAAAATAACTGCTAAACTTCTATGAAGTACAATTCCTGACGATGTGCAACGTCGAATTTTAATACTTACACTTACCATCATATCCACGGGTGGTTTTGTTGAAGGTGATCACAGCTGGTTACTTTCCTCTGGAATAGATCCCATGATCCCTAAAATATTTGTATGTCTTCTTATAAAGTAATATCAAAATAAAGTTGAACATTATTCCAATTGCCCTGGAAATAGATACGCTGTTTGACAGTACGTGTGCAGACACGTTGGCGTATGCACAGCGCGCACGCTCCCATCCTGCATTCAGTCAGCAGGGTGTTTTACTTACTTTTGACCTTTCATTTAGCTCATGCAATTTAAAAATAGGACTGTTCCTTTTCATCTGTTAAAAGTTTGCATCAAAAAATCAAAAACGGGCTGTCAGGGCTCCACTGAGCACGTGCAAGGGCTCCTCGGCTAACCCTTTACAAATTAATTCTTAGGTTTCTACTCCTGTACTTAGGCCAAGGACACCTTCGGGTCCCCTCACCTCCAGACTAAAAGGCATCCTGAGGGAGCAAAGGGCGAGGGACTGGTGGTGGTGAATTTCTTTGAAACAAAAAGGCCTTTTAATATAAAGACATTTAAATTAAATGCACATGAAATGAAAGCAGGTTATAAAAGTCAATTATTTCTGCACAGTAAAAAAAAAAAAAAAAAAAACAACGGAACAAAACAAACTTTGAGAAATCTTAAACATTGCCAGAGTACCTCATAGCCATCTTTCTTCTTTAGCAACTGTATACATTAGTAAAAATATATTTCTTGAAAAATTAAGCTCTTGTAAGTTACCTAATAGTTTCTTATTTTAGTTTTCCTATGTAAAAGAAACTACATGGCTTTTTAAAATCTCAAACTCGTCCTATTAAAAGCAATTAATAAGGAAGCCTCCAAGTCAAAATAGACAAAAATTGTCTCATCTAAGTGGAGAAGATAGTTAAATTTCTCCTTGTTAAAAATATTTTAACTGAAAACCATAAACAGAAAAAATTTATATGTTCTTTATATCAGTTTTAGGATGAGCAAAATGGCTATTTTTAAAATCAATCATTTGACAAAAGATAATTTGGGGAACCTTTCATAATAAAATGTTTCACAAAAGAGAACTTGTGACAGTTTTCAAATTGCTGCAAAATATGTAATTTAGAAAAGGATTTGTTCAGGAAGCATTATAACTAAAGAATTTAAAAGAGGACAAAAGAGATTATATTCATTTTTTGCAAAAGTCTATAAACCGACGTTTTCATTGTGTAGAATTATTTGAGGGTAGAAGTAAATGGAGGGTTGAGGGAATTAGGGGTGAGGCAGTAACATTTTTCCAGAACTTTCTTGCAGGGACCCACCTCTGAAGTTTAGCATGGATCATATTGCAACCCAGACTTTCTCTATTATTCTCTCTATTGGGATTTCATTCAGCTTGAGGCTTTTCCTCCCTCCCACCTCCCCCACTCCCCTCCTTCACCTCCAGGACAGCTGGAAACTGACCAAGGAAAACTTTGCCTTCGTTTACAAATTCCTTTTTTATCAGCGGGTTTCTAGACAAAGTACCTTATCATTTTAAATGCTCAGAGATATAGAAGCATTGTAAAACGCGGGAGGGCGGGAGGGCTCAGCTGACCAGCGATTATCAACCATTCTTGGATTTAGGAAAAAAAAAAAACAACAACGCAGAGGTCTATATTGGGGTATCTGAAGACAGCGGCTTCTGCTCCCCGCTTGTCGGGTTGCTGACTCAGTGGTTCTGAGTTGGCGCTCTTCTCGGGGCAAGTCCCTGCTGCACTGTCTAGTGGGCAGAAACTTGGCAGCTTCTTCTTTTATTGTTAGATACTATCATTCCTGCTATTTACATTACAGAGGCAAAATTTCAGACAAGCACTATCGATACAGCATGATAAAAATAGCAAGCAAGTATTCTTTCCTTTGGGGCAAAATGGATTCAATCCGGGGGATGCGAGAATTAGGCTACAGCCCTCGTTCAAAGAAGGTTTTAGGTCCCTGGCTTTTTATGTTCGAGTGCGAACTAGACTCCTTAAATTATTCTTAGATGTTTGGAGTCTTTTCCAATTTCATCTGGAAGTGGGAAAACCTTTCAACTTAAGGTGGAGTGGGGGGAGACTTAGGAGTCTTCAGAAATCGAGTAACAGACAGTAAGTAGGTCGCCGCGGCCCACGCCCTCGCCCGCTGAGGGCTGAGCGCGTCGCCCTCTGTCACCCGGGTACCTGGGTCTCCCTCGCACGTGAATGCAAACCGCCGGCTCCTGCCTCGGCGCCGCGGGTACCGGAGGCCAGCCGGAGGGCCTTACCCGCGGGTCTTCCCAGGAGCAGTCCTTTCTCCACGGTGTCCCCGAGGGCTTCTGGGTCCCTAGTGTGCAAAACCTGTGAAGAAAAACAGCGGGCGTGAGATTCGCGAGAGGAGCCGACAAGCGTCCTGTCCTGGGAAACAGCCACCTCGGTCCCCGGCCGTCCAGGGCGTCGCTGTGCCTTGCCCAGTCTAACCAATGTGCAGACTACTGTACAACGGCATTGTCCTGAACAGGTAGTCTGAACACTGGGGCGACGGGGCAGGATCTCCAGAAGCTTCCATCTGCGTGCTTCACGTCCTCTCCCGGTCCCTGGGAAAAGTCGCGGTCGGCCTTCCCCCCTGAATCCTGCCGCAGCGACTGAGCCACACTCAAGGGCTTTTCAGTCTTGACGTGGCACATTTGCTGCAGACGGGGAACTGGCAATGAATTTAGGACCAGGAAAAGGGGGAGGGCTGGGCTGGAGAGTCCATATATGGGATGATGTCACCCTGGGGAGGTTCGGGTATGCGCCCTGCCGCTGGAGACACCGCTAGGATCGCCTGCCCTCAGACACGGGTCTGCGCGTAAAATGGTACCAGATGTTTTAGTGTAATGCTAAGCAGTCATTTCATCTTCAGGCCAGATTTTTTTCCTCAACCAGGCAGGAAGTGGGCCCCAGTATGGAAAAGCTGTAAAAAAAGAGTCGAGATGTACAGTTCGGCTGCGGCCAACTGAAAGTGAGTTAGTGTGGAAGGACAAATCTGCTGTCTGATCCAGGCCAGGGAGGAATTTGGAGATAGAGGGCAGATAAGAAAGTAAACAGAAAGTCGAAGCTGGAAGTCAGGGCTCATTTGGAGGCCTTTTCCTGCGGTACTTTATTTTCTGGTATTTCACTCGTCAAAAGGGGCAGATAAGTTCATTTTTTTTCCCTTCCTCCTCCTCCTCCCCCTCCTCCTCCCCCTCCTCCCCATCCCCCTCCTCCTCCTCCTCGTCTGTTGGATCTGTCAGCGGCTCGCAGGCTGCTCTAGACTTGGACAGTAATTATAGCAACTTCCTGAAAGTAAAGCCCCATGAAAAGTCTGGAGAAATGTTCTTTGTCATGGCCTCTACAGGAGTAATTAGTTCCACATGTGGTCTTCCTCCTTTCCCTCCACGCCGTTGGCTGGCTCTCCACTGCCTGCTACAGCTTGACCTAAAGAAATGTTAACGTTTGGATTTCAAGCCTCCGCTATGAAATAACTATGAAATAACGACTCCGGTCCCCTAACAAATTGCCTCTGGTAGCGTCATGCTGCTAGGAACGGCATTGTTTTTCACGGGTAATTCCCGGTTCTGTGTTCCTATTTTTGTTGTCGGTGTCGTGTTTTTGGTGGTATTCTGGCTGCTTAGTTTTAGCCCTGGGTAAGTAAATCTGTTGAAACTCGCCAAGGACCGCCTGACCAAAGGTTATAACGCATCGGCCCGCTGCTCTCTACTTTTCTCCTCTTGCCGTTGCTGTTTTCAATTATATGTGCTGTCGAATATTCTGAGTACGCAGCTCTCTGACTTTCCCTCCACAGAGTTCTGATTAAAGTTCACGTTCCCCAAACAAGAGTTTGATTAATTGCCCTTTCGGAGATCGAAATGTGAGAAAAATCCCAGGTAGCTTCCAAATTTAATTTGAGTAGCCAAACTAAGAAACTTAGCATTCTTTAAAGAATTACAATGAAAGCACTTCATTTCTACTGGCCTTCTGCAATGCTCTTTAGAAGTAGAAAAATCTTCCTCTTTTAAATATGTCGGGGTGACTATCTGAAAAAGCTTCAAGTGAGAACTGTTCTCAAAGCATTTGCTTTTCATGAAATCTCTTCTCTTGAATTCACATGCCATTTAAAGGGTTCAAAAGTTATGCCAAGCCCCTCTCACCTTGGGAGGAAGATTAAATAAGATAAAAATTAATTATCCAGTGGCTTCAGATGGAACAGAGATGAGCGTCAGGTAGGTGCACCACTTACAGAGGGACTCAGATCATCAGTGAAAATGAGAAGGATCACTCCCCATCACTCTACTTCTGCTTCCAGGCTTGTGTCGCCAGGGCCTAGAGCCCGAACAAACCCAGTGTGCCTCAGTTCCTTTTTCCCCCGTCACTGCTCACATCGTACTGAAACCGTGCACATGTGACTGCGTACAACAGAATGGCCTTGTGACACGTGAATACCAGCTGCGTCCTTTTTGAGTGTCTGCGTTTATTCACAAATCATCGTAGGGGAGCCATGAACCAGAGGGACAATAGTCAGCCAGGAGCCCGGCGTGCCAGGTGTGGGCTTGATTCAGCCACAAAATAGTGGAAGCCTCCCCTCTGCCCTCTGCTATTTATATCCATGAGACATGCTTGGAAATTTTGGGTAAGGCAGATGAAAGGTAGTTCTGATCAGATTGCTCCATGATTTCATCTTAGTTCACACATCTGTCCTTTCTCAAATGTGGGAGAGAGCCCTTCCTCAAATAGGGGTTTTTATGATGTTTTATTCAAGGAACTCAAAACTTATCTTTACTGCTTTTGAAGCATTTTAAGTGATTTTCTACAGAAACAGCTATAAAACTTGTGTCCCCTTAGCATACGAGCCTGTCTCATCGGGCATCTAGTTGACCTTCTGGAATGTGTCGGTTTTGTTTCCTCCACACCATTCAACAAATATTTGGTTGTACCTACTCGTGTGCTGGTCACAGTGTGGGGGGCTGGTGTGTAAAGTTTAAGACGATCTGATTCCTGCCCTCGAACAGCTCACACTGACTCGTAGTGGCGGGAACGCTAGTCTGTGATCCAGCTCAGTCTGAGAAGCCTGCCATGCCGCTGAGAAAGGTCCTCGAGCTTCCTCTGGAAATGGCCTGAGAACTTTTTCAGGTCCACCAAGTTATCGGTTAAATACCTGCCATGCCATGGTCTCTAGAAAGCAAACTTAGGCGTGACAAAGACGCACCTTTGAGAATTACTGTTATTTAACTTGCTCATTTCAAAAGGTGTTGACCAGAGCGATGGTTTGAATCAGTGGATGGTTTCGGTTGACGACAAAATTTGCTCCCTTTAAAAATGTCTTAGAAAAGAAACACCGCTTCAGTTGGTTATTATTCCCAAGCTTGGCAAATTTTTATGACTTTAGAAATTCTTAAATTGAAACCAGAACCAAGACTTGTTTCTATGTACTCATAAAGAAACAGGGTTACTAGTGTTTACAATTAGAGTATTTTGTGACATCCAGATATGCACACTTCAGATAGAATTTATATAGTTTTAATTTTTTTCATTATAAGATTAGCGTCCAGGGACTATAAATGTTTAAATAATAGAAAGTATGTGAAGAAAAAGTTAATTGTCTGCCCCTCCACCCCCCTAACCCTTTCTGCTCCCCCAAATTAATAGTAACAGTTCAGCGTGCTTCCTTTAACCACCTTCTCGACGGTCATTTTATATTACAGATTATAAAAATTCTTTCGCGTAGAATATATCAGTTTCTTACGATAATCTTATGGAGTAGATATTATCATCATTCCCGTTTTATTGATGATGAAATTTAGGCTCGGAGAGGTTAAACATATTACCTCATGGAATTATGGGAAGTGGCAGAACTCAGCTTTTTTCCTGATTCACATACTTGTGATCAAAAGCGTATTGTCAGCCCACAGAGATGATTTTTTTCCCCCTACTGAATTCTTACGGCACTTATATTTCCTGTTATCAGTTTGTCAGTTATCTACTACCTTCTCTTAGTTTTGAGCTGAAATGTTATGTGTACTATTTATTATCTCACATATGTGGATTGTCCCCCCAATAGAATATAAACTAATTGAAGGCAGGGGTTGTATCTTTATACTCGGCTTAACTAGCCTGTAGTAGTCCATCCATTAAACTGTAGAAAGGGTGAGTAAAAGATACTTAGTATGCATATGATTTCTGATCCAACCTTTATCATGATAATAATCAAAGAATTGCTCTCATTTTTTATCTTAAATGGAAATCTTGGTACAATTTTAACATTTATATATGTGTACTGCAGTTACGTATCAGATCGTACTATTCTTTTAGAAATAAATGTGAACATCGGGCTAGCCCTATTTCCTTGCTTATTTTTGGCCTTCTAATCTTCTGGAAGCATCCTGTGTAGCTATCTGTCACATAATCTTGTGTGAAAAGCAGGATCTAGCCAAGCCATGGCGTTTCCTTTTTTGTTGTTTTCTCCTTCCCAGTTTGTATTTGAGATAAAAATCTAGTTGACCCCAGTTCATTGCAAATTAGGGAAGATAGCCCCACTTAGTTTGGCCTTATGTTGTGTGGATTAGCACTTTTTTTTTTTTTATTAGAGGCAATGCCTTCCCTTAATCACCAGCGTTTCCTATTTTGTTAGGGCCCATAAGGGCTGAGAGATTCTTTGAAGCGGCTCTTCCCCCTTTTCTCTCCTTCCCTGGCTCAAACAAATGGCTGCCCTCAGATCGCTGCAGAGAAGTGCTTTCTCAGCCAGAGATGCAGCGGCAGAGGCTGTAAAACAGGAAAAACAGTCCTGAAGAGTTAGCAGATTTTCCTTCCACGACTGAAAAAGAAGTTAAATTGGAACAGCTATAATAAATCATAAACTTAAGGCAACTGATTTTACAATCTTCAGAAAGCTCACAAAAGGCAAAGATTATAAGAGAGTTGGTTTTAAAACATACGTTTGCTAACGCATGTTTTGTTCTGCATGTCTCTAGAATTTCCATTGCTGAGTCCGTTTATTTAAAAGTCAGCTCCTAACCAAAAGCAGTATATATTTTATGAACATTCTTTCCTCAAATCAATTGAGAAAGATAATGTTACGTCTTTGAGTTTTACTAACCACTGGCGTGCACAGCAACCATTTCTATATTTCAGTAACCTAATCCATCAGGCAGACAAACTTTAAAAACTCCGCTTCTATTGAAAACCAGTCATATGTAGGTAAATATGCACTTGCACTTTATGACTCCAGTAAAATTTGAAGCACTTTCTTGAAGTCTTTCGGGGAAGCAAGATAAAGAGTTGGAAAATTGGTGCTGGCCTTTTCCAGCACATTTTAAGTGAGAGCGTACTTGGAATGTGGTCTGCTGCCTGATCCAACCCCCCAAATTGACCAGCATCATCTGAATGCTATGTGCTCTGAGCTTCCATCGAATTCCACGTTACAGTCGGATTTTGAAACGAGCATGGCTCACTTGGACGGGAGAAATATGGAGTCCTCGGGTCACTGACAATTTTAGAATATTGATTCCTGACATCGTTCGACATCGCCAATGTTTAATTTCCTGAGTGTGACTCAGAAGTGAGCATGCATGATATAAAAAAAAAAAAATTGGCCTCTTTTTCGCAGGGGTAGAGAAAGTGACCTTTCTGTGGCTCAGGGTGCCAGTGGAGCATGTTGGCTACAGGGAAGTGAGTGTGTGAAGAAACGCTTCCTGCTTTGCCCAGAATCCCAGCAGTGTCGTAGTAGGTCATTTAGAAGCTCTCGCTGAGGCTCTAAGCGATGACAGGCGTACTCACACAATCCATGCCACTCCTGCAGGCCAGTTAGACCAGGGGGCTCTGCCTGAAGATTTGTAATCCTCCGGTATATGCAGAAGGGGAAGTACAAGTTACACGAATTGCTAAAAGGGGTTGATCCAACATAAATCTGTTTAGTTGAGTATATTATGGATACCACAAGTGGCTTCTCACTTCTGTTCAGTCTCCAGAGAAAGTATTCAGGGGACATCTGAGACCATATTAAAATATTCCTAGGCACGCCACCATGGGAATTTGCTTTACTTTTACAGAAAATGGAAGACATTGGTGTAGAAATTAGTTCATGTTAAAAGTGCATTTACACGTTGCCAATGAGTATTAATCCCATATTTTTATAAGCACTTATATTATTTGCATATTAATCGATCAAAAATGGTTTGATTCTGATTAATCAGAGGGCGTAACTTCACTGACACTCAGGACTACAGTGCAAAGCTGTAGAGAAGGAAGGTGTCCTGTTTTGCATTTCGAAAGGTTTGTTTTGTTTCTATAATCCTTTTTTTTGAGCATTTATTTTATATCAGGCCCCCACACTCGTGGTTTTCACTTATGATATAATCGAATGCAACCACCCCGAAAGCGAGGACTTCTCGTGGCTGAGGATGAAGAAGTGGGAGCCCCCGGAGGCAGTGCCGGGGGCGCCGGACGGCCTGGCCTTGAATCCTGGCTGCACGACTTATTGTCATGTGACCTTGGCCACCATTTAACGATTCTGAGCTCCAGTTTCCTCATCTGTGATATAGGCTTCTCTGAGGACCACATGGCTTGGTCCGTGAGGGGGTCTAGGAGCAGCGCCTGGCCCGACGGAGGCCGCGTCAGGGTGGTGCTGCCAGGAGGGCCAGCCAGGCCACCGCCACCACCGCTGCAGGCCCAGACCCCCTTTCGAAGCCAGGTGCCATGACGCCAGGAAGAAAGTGTGTGATTTTCCTCACAGCATTTACAATCTCATTGGGTAAATAAACAACGTGCGTGTAAAACAAGTAAAAATGGAAGAAAATACTTGATTCTGAAAGAAAGACAACAGGATTGTTTTTAAAACACTGTGGTGGGAGCTGGCTTCTTAAGATAACCTTCTGGAGGATTTTTCTGAAAAGCCCATAATGGCCTTCTTCTTTGGGTTTATCCGCTTTTATTGTAGCTAGTGTGTGTTTACTAGAACCTGTGTGTGTATAAACGTATGTGTATGTGTGAGTGCATATATGGATATGTTTATTTTTAAACTGAACCGGATATCTATATGACAGTTACCAGCATCGAAATCAATTCCATTTTTAAAATAATGTATTTTTTACGGCTAGAGCGTGTGTGATATTTTTCGTAATCTTAGAGGTTAGTTTTGGTGTATGCACTCTTCAGTCATTGTTTTAGAAAAAAACCTTGCCTGTCAGAGCTTTACAGCAGCACCCGAAGGTTAACAAGTGTAAATTGGATGGGCGATGCCTCGTCATTTTGCAAATGCGGCATCTTAAGGACGTTGATTTCGACGCAGGTGGAGCCATCACTGAGCGTTTAGAAGCTGCACACACACACTCCGTGCGCTGTCGCTTCCGTTTTGATTGGGAAGAACAGTTTATTCCCAGCCTTCTGCACTGGAACAAAATGCTTTCCCCTGGGACAATTTCCTTCGTTTTCGTTTCTCCTTGGCCTTTTTCAAGAAAGAACTAGTCTTGGATTTCACTGGCCAGAATGGGTTAGGATGGCTTCCGAAGTGCTAGCTTGTTTTCCTGGAGAATGAGGAGTCTGTTTGTTTGTTTGCTTCTTTTGTTTTGTTTTTCCTTTAAGGGGCTTGGAACCTGTCGAAAATGTTTGGGCATGGCCTCAGGTGCTACCTGGTGGCCCAGTGTGGGTGTCGACTATTGGAGCCCATGCTTAGAGTTCAACTTGCATTTTTAGAGCCTCATCAAGTTATTACCAAGAAGCTCAAAAGAACTACAAAAGAACTGAACGTTCTTTTTCTTCATCTTCGAGTTTTCTGAACAGAGAAAACAAGGCCAGAATAAGTGATATAAGAGGAGTCTTTTGACTTTTCTAGAAGTAATTGTCTTTGCCAGTAGTGGAGCCAGTCTGAGGATACTGGACCTCTCTCCCTTTTTTTATGATTCCAGACCATGAAATTTTCAGTGCTATATTTTCAATTGGTTGATTTTTGGAAAGTTGAGTCCCTCGTTTTTTTAACCTTTAACAACAAACAAAAAAGCTAGTGGGAGTTGATTTTCCGGTAAATTTTGCCCTATTTGTGTTTTCTAAATCAACCTTAAGTTTAGTTCCATCTTTGCCTTCAGATCATAAAATAATTGGTGTTGGTCACCCAGTAAGGCTAATAGTGGTTAGGTTGGATTTGATTTGTTAATGTCAGCTAACTTTATTTTGTTGTTATTTAATTTGATTTTGTTAAGATTGGATGTTGTATATTCACATTCATTTAGATGAATGCTACTTCTGTTGCATTTCTATACGGTATCATTTTCATTGCATTTGTCTAATGAATTATGTATATGCAGGATTTTCTGAATATCTCAAATTCCTCACTTAAAACTACCATTCTCGTGGCACTTAATACATATTCATATTCAATAGAGGAGAGTTTCAGTGACTTTTTTGTGTATGTGCATGCTGACGGAAACTGCTTTGAGAGACCATGTTAAAGATTGTTCTAACGACGTACGATCATTTTTCATAATACAGTTCCTGTTGCTTAGCAATGTATAGTATGACTGTGAAATAGAAGTTTCGAATTAACATTCATGGTGAAAACACCATGAAGCCAAGTTGCTCGGTGACAAGGACAGAAGATGTTTGGTGATTTAGTAGTTGTTCAGATTTAATGAATTGTTTCTATTTCAAAATTTTATTTTTCTTGAGCACATTCCACTTCTTTGAAGTTAAATTAAACCTTTGTTTTTTTGGATACACTGAGGTAGGAGAGAAAGAACACCAGAATGGATTGGTTCTAGTTCGGCTCTGCCATTGTCTCATTTGTCAAGTGAGAGATGATGGGAAGTTGGTGGGTAGGAGAAGGCCTGAATGAGGGGGTACGGGCAAAATAAATTGGGGTATTTCTGAAAACATTCTGCAGCGATTCACAGGACGGCGGTTTGGCGTTTCGTGGCACTCCATGGGGCAGGTGGTTATGACGCTGTAGCAGATGCCATCTACCCTTGGTGACTTTTGTGGCGCCCCTGGATGTTTAGAGGAAGAGCTGTGAAAGTTGATTAAACTGGTTATTGTGTCGAGAGGCAGTGACACGTGTCAGTGTCCCCTGCTGTATCTCTAACCAGCCATCCAAAGGCATCCAGTGAAATAGACGCCCTGCTCATTTTGCGTTTCTTCCTTCTCCTCCCCCTTTCTCCTGTTCTGGCTCTCCTTCCACTCCTCCTCTGCGCAGTGTGAGACTTCCTGTAGCTCTCCCCTCTGCTCCCCAGGCCTGATTCTCGTTTCTTCTTAAGAACATGGGGGTAGAATTGCACTACCAGTGAAAACATGTATTACACTTGTATTAGATTTGTATTAGATTTGGTTTTTTCTTTTTAAAGTTTCAATCAGATTAATTTAACCCCATGTGTGCATTGCTTAAGAACAAACAAACAGCTTCCAAATCAAGTTAAATCGTTTTTATACTTCCTTGTGGCTTTAAAATAATTCTCTTATGAGGCAGTGACTTTTGATTTTTTTTTTTTTAGACATTAAATGTCTTCAGAAGGGAGAGGAGAGAATGATGGAGTTTTAGGTTGAGCACTCTGTTTCACTTTAAATCAACTTTCTCGTGGCTTCGGAGAATATGGGTACCAAAGATTTCCAGATAACCTTAGAGACTTTGTTGTCCATTCTATTCATTCATCCACTTGTTGCTTGCGTTCTGCGGATTCTTCTCAAACTGTCGCTTGCCTCATTCCGGTATTTACGTCTCGTCTGTCTCCCTTGATTTTAAGCTCGTCGAGGGCAGGACCCTGGCCTGTCATCTGTATAAATGCTGCACAACGGCTTCCCTAATGGAATCAGGCCAATAAACACATATCGATCCATCTGAGATTTTCCTGAATGCAAAGAGTCAAAGAAAGGGACTTCCTTCTTCAGTAAGAATCAAGACCACCAAAAGCACCTTCCTAGATTACATTTTTAACATTTTTTTCTGATGTTTACAAAGACTCTAAATGTAAACGGCAGTGGAAGAACGCGTAGGCCATTTGTAGTGCGTTTGAGTGTGTGCTTAGGATGTGCCACCAAACGCTGCAGATGCCATCTTACTTAAAAATCACTCGAGGAGGAATTTTTCAGATGAATGTCTGCTGGGAGCCGACTGCCAGGAGAAATGTGGAAACCACATGAAATTCACTGCATAAAGCAATCTGCTTTCCATTTCTGTACTGCGTCTTACGCTAGCAGGAAGAAGATAAACAAGCTGTTTCAAACTAGAGGGAATGGCAAAGGGATTAAATTTTAGAATCCTGTAGCATAAACGTACTTTGGAATTTATGAAATTTAATCCCATCACATATAGGGCCCTTTAAAGAAGGGAGAAAATGAGTTGAGTTTTTATGGTCTTAGATACCTCAGTGGAATGGATGAGTAATTTTGCTTCCTGTTGATGAGTAGTAATACAACTATAATGTTTGCTTCAGTTAAAATTAAAACGAAAGTCTCATTCCAGCCTTTTGGTAGGCAGACATTATTTTGAGAGTGAGAAGAGGGAGGGAAGAGGAAAAACTCTCTTTTTCTCCTTAGTTTTGGGTCATCGCTTCCCAGGATAGGAGAATTTCATCTGGTGTTTTAATTTAGCTGTTTCAGACTCTATATGAAAAGGTATGTGGGTGGAGTAGATCCAAGGTGAAGGGTTGAACTGTTTTTGTTTTCAGAAAAATATCCTGGAGATTCTTTTTCGGTTTTCGATTTAGTGACTCTTACGTGATTTCAATCTGTTAGGAAGTTGGCACTTGAAGAATAAACTCGATTAAGATAAAATGGATTGCGAATAATAAAAATGGTAACATTTAAAACATAAAGAGCAATCGTACCAGTTGTGAATCAGATCGTGCATACCCGTGTTTAGAGGAAACACATGTTTTTATGAATTCCACAGGCCTTGGGCTTTGAAAAAACCTGTGAGATCAAGATTATAAAATTAAGTTGTTCCTATACTTGAGGAGATTAAAACTTTTCTTTCCACAGTTTAGTTCCCACTTTATGGTGGAAAAGGGAGGCTGAATTATTTAAGGTTTATTTATGGACTTTTATTTAATCTTTATTTGTTTATTTTTTTCTACTTTTTTAACTTCCAATCTGAGAACTACTAACTGGCTACACTAAATAACTAATACATAATTTGTCTAGGCCTAAATTTATAGCCAAGGGATCTTGTGTCCTTGGAAAGGGCCATTTTTCATATCAGATGTAAAAATTAACTTTCACTCACTCCATTCATTTGTTCTCTCATTCAATCATTCACTCCATGAACATTTATCAGATTCTTTCCAAGTTACAGACACTGTGCTGGAGATAGGAAGATAAATAACACAAAACTCACGCTTTCGAAGAATTTGTTTGAGATGACCTAAAGGACAAAAACAATCATTAAGAAGAATGTATTCAATCTTTTGACAAAATATGTATTTATACAAATGCTCAGGTTTACCGAATGATGTTCTATCATCTATTTAAGCAATGCTAAACTAGTTTTTTCGGTGTTTTTTTTTGTTTTGTTTTGTGTTTTTTTAATTTTTTTTTTTAGTTAGGCAGTAGAATAGTGATTGAGTAAATAAACTGAAGCTCCATGGTCTGGGTGTATGTCCAGCTCTACCACTTACTTCGCTTAAGTGTCCTTGGGAATGTTACTTGCCCTTGTGATTTTGGGTCGATTTTGAGGCGTGTATGCATTAATCCATGACAGTTCTCGGCCTAGTGCCTCGTGCTTACTAAGCATTTAATCGATGTTAGGTTCAGGGATAATTTTTAAGATATTTAACAGCCGGTGCCGTAGGGACACCAAACAATTAGAACTGCTGTGGGCTGTGACAATCTGAGAGGAGCGCACTAGTAGGAACGGTTTGGACAGCAGCTCAGGCAGCCTCCCCTGGGATCGCTGGGTCCACTTGAATCTTCTGTATGAAGTTTCGCGCCTCACCCCACCCCATGCTGTAGCCCACGGCCCCTGGGCCAGGTCCTGTGGTGCTCACGGACCCGTGGCTTCTAGGTGCCTGCAATTCGTAATTTTGGAATCTTTTTATTTTTTAAGTAGCTCAACTTAATATAGACTCATCTTCATGTTCTGGACAGTTCAGGATATTTTTCCTTAGCAAACGCTTATCTAAAGCTAATTGCCTCAATTTCTTTTTTAGAAAAAGGTGTTGCATACCATAAATACATGTAGCCTCTACAGTAATTGACCAACAGTTTGTGTTAAGAATAGAATAGCTATAAGAGCATTTGAGGGAAGTTTAAAAACTTACGGGGTGCAAAGCCTTTCGTATTCAGAACACCTGAGGCCCACCTCACTGCCACGTCCTTGTTGCTTAATTTTAATTAATTCACGTGATCTTTCTGTGTCACATTTCTCCATCTGTAAAACTGGGATGATAATGGCATTTTTCTTCAAGGGTATCGTGAGGATTAAACAAAGCAATACTCATTAAACAGCACGCAAATGTCAATAAATTCCTT
Organism: Eidolon dupreanum; assembly: GCA_028627145.1. Taxonomy (NCBI): domain Eukaryota; kingdom Metazoa; phylum Chordata; class Mammalia; order Chiroptera; family Pteropodidae; genus Eidolon; species Eidolon dupreanum. The sequence continues at coordinate 3,300,992 of CM053517.1, forward strand.
TATTATATTTATCAAGCACTTAGGATATAGTTAGCATTCAATAAATTCACTTCATTTATTTGGCAGATATTTAGAGTACTTACTATGTGCCAGACACTATCCTAGGCGCTGGGAAATACATCAGTGACTAAAACAGACCCAAATCCCTGCCCTTTCAATAGTCTAGTGCCATGGGAAAACAATAAATGAAGCAAGAGAAGGTGGCAGAGAATCTGAGAATGGGTTGCAATGTTAAATAGGGCAGTTAGGAAACTCGATATTTAAGAAAATATTTTCAAGTGGTGCAGACAGCTGAGGAAAGAGCCCTCCAGATGGAGCGAACAGCGTATGCAAATGCCCTAAGGCAGGAGCATTCCTGGAGGCCAGTGGGGCTGGGACTGGTGAGAGGAAGAGGAAGCGGAGGTGAGGTTGATGCTAGAGACCTGCTTAAGGTCCCTGTGATGCAATGATGGACACAGAGCGGGGTCAGGGGTGTGCCAGCGAAGGCTTCTTAGAGGAGACCTTGACAATGAATAGCCTGTGAAGAAGTGTATGGAGCAGCTTCTGTTCTTTCCAGAACACTTCTGGAAAGAAGAACTTGAGCAAAGGTGCAGACACTGGAAGAGGCAACCTTGGAACGCATCCAAGACAGTCTGTCCAGGACAGAGGTAGAGGAGGAGGGGGCGACGTGGGATTGGGTGCGTAGAGCAGGGCCCGACAATGGAGCACCTTGAGAGCTACGCAGAAGACTTTTAGTTTCTGCTGATTAAAAAAGAAATCTTTCCAGTCAATAGAAGCAAACCACTGATTTCAACTTTAAAGTCGAAATCCATGTATGTGGTCCATGCATTAAAGTCTATGAGGTTTATTTTCAGAGACACATGAAAAATATAAAATTTAAATGATAGTTTCTATATATAATAAAGAAAAAATATTGCTACTTAAAGAAAAAGTACTTACTATTAAGTAAAAGATTCCTCAACACTCACTGTGTGAGCTAAATTTAGTTCTAAGCATAAGCATCATGGCTCGATAAACTAACGTTGCTTTAAACGTTTAAGTCATAATCCTCTGTATGAGTAATCGTGGCATCGCTAGAAGTTGGAGATCCGTTCTAACGATTCTCTTCTCCAGGCCCAGGACCCGGCTTCAGACACAGGGGTTGCTTGGCTGGCTGTGTATACATTGATTACACACTCCCCCAAATGGCACAAAACGAGAGGCAAATGAGTCAAGTCATTGAAATGGTCACATACTTTTGGGGAAGATTATCTTGCGGTTTGAGACCTATTGGCATTATTTATTAATTTCTGCCTCTTTCAGCTCTCCATTCAATGCCAGGCTGTGCAAAAAGGGGGTGAGGAGGGGGAAAAGGGCTCGCGTGGGAAAGGGCAAACCCCGTTAGAATCCTAGGACTCTCAGGCGTCCTCACTGGCCCATGGCCCTTTTCAGCGTCCTCTCTTCAGAAGAAGGGCCGTAACTTGGAAGTAGTTTCCATCATCGGATGACTTCTGGTGCTGTTTGTCAGCTCGTCACTGCCGGTTCGTCTCACGCTGAGTCAGACGCCAGCGCTGCGTGGCGAGTGCAGCCTGCCCTGCCGCACGTGGGGCTGAACTTATTTTTCAAGCGAATTAGTCCTCCTCTAAAATTTAGTAATAGGTATCAACACGGTTTTGTTTTTTCCCTTCCCAAAATGAATGCGATCCAATTCCGAATTGCTTTTCACGAACTCTATTTTGAGAAATAGATTCTGTGCCCGTTGGCTGAGTGATGCGGTATTACTGACTTCGGTATTATCCGCAGCAGGAATTTGGTGGCACGTGGGCTCCCCCTTGATGAGCTTCCTGGGTGTCTCTGTGAGGCAGATGCAAAATATCAGCAAATGCCCACAACAGAGCTTCACTAAGGGGCGGCACAAAGTTACTAGTCCGGTAGGCATGTGCTATGCACTGTGAATTACTTTTAAAAATCATAACGATGACTCTATTAATAGGTTGGAACACAGTTTAAGACAGAATTTACTAACTTCGGCTTGGGGACTGGATTATTTTATCCTTTTCATCGGTGATTTTGATGACAGACTTCACAATGAGTTCAGTAGTCTGTGGATGGCACCAAATCCATCAGTGAGGTCCACCTGCGAAGTGGCACTTGTCAGACAATAAATAAGAAACAGAATGCAGGTCGAGAGGGACAAGTGGCTGGTACAGGCTGGAGAGAAAGAACCAAGGCCTGAAGGCCGCCATGGCCCGTCTCTCAGCTTGACTTTAGCGTTGTAGTAGTCTCATGGAGAACGTTTTTTAGAGTTTATCACAACCTTGGAATGAAATCATAGGGATGCGAACTAAATCAATAGAGTGTCGCTGGAATAGGGAGTATGTGAGATGTCTCAATCAAGAGTAATGCTTTCTCCCTGCTCAGCATTGGGCATACGTAGTTAATGAGATATGATCCCATTTTAATGTTCGTATTTTTAAGGGAGGTCTGAAAAAGTTGAGGAGGGGACAATAGGTGAGCGACTAAAATGATTTGGGGTTGGAACCTGGCAGTATTGGGGGCAGGGAGTTGAGTTTAAGAAAGAGGTGTTGTTTTGACTGGGGACAAAGCTTGAAATTGACCAAACTGCCTTTAAGTAAATTTGATTTTAGTGTAAGAAGGATGTTCAGCCACACTTCATCTTCCAAAGGAAAATAAACAAAATAAATTAGTGTAAATTGCTACCAGAGACCTAGACTGAGCAGGAGGGAGCGAGCTCTGTGGGACTGACTGCCGTTCCACTGTAAGACACTGGCGACGTGGCGTGTGGGCTTTCTCTCGGGGATTATCTTTCAAAATGGGATCTATCCATTTTGCTTGGACAATTGCTTACCTTATTTCCTGAAAGCTTGATTCTCTAAGGCAATGTTTTTTGGCTAAAGTGTATCAGCAAAGGAATTGCAAAATCGGTTCTATCTCCTTCATTTTGTTAAATTTCTTGCTACTTACGTACTTTATAGCATTTAACAACTATATATTGGGCATGGACTTATGTTAGTAAATGTTTTCATATTGGTAGGAAATAGCGATACATGCTTACTGTCATTGGAAAGCAATGCATAATTTCTTGCCTAACTCTGCTTTTGATTATTTATATGGAGTTTTATATAAAGAAAATACTTGAAATCTAATATGATATGATGGCATATCTGTCGTTGCTTGATTATCAGCTTTCAGATTTCCCTTAGAGAATTCATGATTTGTAAGTTAAAAAAAACATCATTTGGGGTGAAATAATGCATATAAAGGCCGCTTTCCAAACATCTGGCAAAAAATCCTGACCTCCTGATTAATGTTAGGTAGCTTAATGTAAGATGTTGTCATAGCAACAGTCACTCAGAAACACAAATAAGCATGCAAAACAGACAAAAATAAGGTGGCTTTCAGATACAATTTTCCCGCATTAAAAATACTCCAGTCGGGGGAAAAATACTTTTTCCTTGAATACCTTTTTATATTGTTTGAATTTTGAACTACATCAGTGTATTGCCCGTTTTAAAATGTTATCTTATAGTTTTACGCAATTAAAAAAAATACTTTAGTTTTGTCTCGTAATTAAATTTTTTTACCAATTCTTCTTTAGAATTGAAAAACTAATCACGTTTCTCAATTGTTTACTTCAATCTATTTTAACCTAGACTGAGACCATTAGGAGAGTGATACTCTTCATTGCTTTCAGGGCTTCAGGTAAGGCGATCTGAATAACAGATGTAGAGGATGTGTTGAGAATGAATACCTGTGTAACATTTTAAACGTTCGGTAGAGAAGCATGCACCCTTTCCAGGCTGTAAGCTAGTACCTAGTGGGATTCTGCTTCTCCACTCAAGCAGACGTCCTTGAGACCATACTCAATTAACCACTCTTTCAAATATGACAAGAAAATGCAGTTTGGAACAACTGAACAATAGCTCTCTACATCCTTATGTCATGATTAAGGGACAGGGAAAAGAATTAGAATTCTTCTTTTCTTTTTTGAAAACTTACTGTGTACCAAGATAATGAAATGCAAGTTGAGGTGACAGGCGGTGTTGAGGGTGTGCTCAGCTTGGGGTGCTGTTCCTGGGAATGGCAGCCAAAGGACCAGAAATACCCAAAGCCTCTAGAGACCACAGCAACCATGCCTCCCGTGGTTTCTGAAGAAGAAATAATGGCAAAGGAAAGCAAAATAGCACCTCATCATTTGCTGGGGATTTGGCCCCAAATCCCAGTGTCAAGAACTCTGGCCTGCTGGGTAAGACCACCTGTCTGCAGCAGCCACGTGCCCTGAGTGGCGAGGCCTACGTAGCTGCCAGGCAAAGGAGGCCTCTTCGTCCCCATGTCCACACCTGCACCTTTGCGTCTTACCAAGCGAGAGTGACCTGCGTGGGCCTGGGGGGGAATGGGCGTTGGCCTTCAAGGTGCCACGCACCCCAGAGAAGGGAGGACGAGACCAGAGAGGGAGCCACGCCCATGTGTGCAACTGGGTCCCCTTCACTCCTTCCCGAAGGTGGCTGCGGTGGCGCTGGGTGGGTGGGGGTGGGGGGTGGGAGAGTGGTCTAGGACGCATGCGCGCCCAAGGGCCAGGGCCTGGCGGCACTGGCGCTGCCCCGCCGGCTGCTGCTTCCGGGCGCGGTGCACGCCCCGTGCGTGAGCTGACACACGTGCAGCTTTGCCCTGGGGCTGAGGACTTGGCACAAGTGCGGCCTTGTCATTCCAACCCAGTTTACAGAGTAGGCTCCCCACCCAGTTTCAGCGATGGACGATGGAGCGTTTTCGAAGCAATCTTAGTGTATTAAAGACCTACTTGGTCTTTAACCAGATGAATCTTTCAAAAATACGGCTTTATTGGGTGAGGCATGGAGGGGAATTTTCTGTACTGTCCTTCCAAGTCTTCGGTAAATCTAAAATAATCTCAGAATAAAGTTTTTTAAAAAGTAGAAAATGAAAGACTGAGACAATAATATGTTTCAGAAAAACATAGGTGAAAGTATATATCTTTAAGGGAATAAAGATATTCCTACATGTTTAACATACAAAAAAATATATAGCCTTTATGTTACTATACCGCTCAAAAACTTTTTAGTGATTTCCTGTAATTTTTAGGATACAGTTCAAATTCTTTAGCCTGGGGACTTAAGATCTCTTAACTCAAGCCCCAGTCTGCCTCCCCCGTGTTGTGACTTGTTATTCCCATCCTGCCCCAGATATCTGGCCAAGCTGGTGTCCTCGTTGACCTTCGACGGGGACTTTCCTATATAGAATGGATGCCTTCCACCCATCCACCTCATGAGATCTACAGCAACCCCCTAGACACCCCACTTTTATCCAGAAGCCTTCTCCAACCACGATCAGCCCAGTGTAATGCCTTGTTCTTCTGTACCTTTAAAGTAAATACTGCCCATAGAACTTCAGCGCTTCTATTTCTTGAAACCTCTTATTTTTAGTATTAACTTCATGTGTCTATGTCATCTTTCTGCTAGAATTTTTAAGCTGCTCAAAGTCAGGACTTTACGTATTTTTGGAATTCTCCACGTCGCTCAGAATACTCATGCATTCCACAGACCTTCGTGACTTACCCTTTTTTATGCCAGGCACCATGCTCAGTGCTTGGAACACGCAGCAAGGGAAGATTTCTCAGGAAGCCTTTCTCCGTTCCCCGCCGGCGTCTCCCGCTGCCCCCCCTACACTGCCGTCGTAGCGGTGCGTGCGGGGTCGTTGGGCGGAGTGCGCGTCTGCGCGTCCTCCAGACTGCGAGCACGTTGAGGACCGGCCCTCACCGCGTCCCCTGCACCCAGAAGGGCGCACAGTCGCACGCGGTGTCCATGCGCCCGGTTGAGACGAGTGCTAAGAAGCGAACGGCCGCTGAGGCTCGTGGTTCATCAGTGGGATGATCATGGCCCAGGCCCAACCTTGAGCAGGTCATCAGCTTCCAGCAGGCTGTCTGAGAGTCACGTTCTAATGCCTTTTTTTCTCTTTTTGGTTCTTCTCTTCCAGTCGCTATATATTTAATCACGACCTATTCATCCTCACTAACGTGCCTGGTGACACAGAACTTGCATATACGGTCACACGGACACGTCAGCCGTGGCAGTGATCCCCGTACACGTAGGATCCACAGACAGGCACACATACGAGGTTCTTGAATTTCAGGGTTCTGTGCCACCAGCTCTGGTCAGCATTAGACCCGAGCCCCTTAAGACAAGGTCTCCGATATGGGTTTCCATCCATCTTTGAATTCCAGATGTCCAGCACACTCTACGGGCCTAGGACAGACTATGCTTAATAAATACTTGTGGAATTAATAGTATGAATTATCACAGCTTCTCTCCCCACCCAACATTTTTTTCTTCCGTAGTCATTTTAATTTCCTATGGTTTTATTAGAGCTGCTAAAAAAATGGAACTTACTAATTTGAATTGCCTTCTAGTGTCTTACCACTGAGACGGAAAACCTTAATGATCTGGAAGTTCAACTTCAGCTGTATATAAATGTCAAAAGATTGAGCTCTTGTTGAATTCGAAACTGAACATTGCTCATTACTTGCTAACAAAAAACCCCCTCATGATTCTGTTTCAGACTAGGGGTCCTCGCATATTAAATAGCGACAAACTGGCACTTAGTTTGTCTTCAAAGAATTGATCAAAATCAGTGTACTGAAAATTTAATCCAGCTATAGTTAAGTAGCTCACTTTGCTTCAAAATATCTCTCAAGAAGTTGAAGTAAAGAGACTAAGTTTTTAAACTTTGTCTTGATAACTCATATTATCACAGTGAGTTTTTTTTTTTTTTAAGTGCAATTTCCTGCAAAATGGAGATTAATTCCTGATGCTTTGAGGGTTTGGGTTCTTCACATAAAGACTACAAAAGGAAATCATGAATACATCATCCCCGGCAGTAATTATACTTTTTCGATTTCATGGCTTTTTTGCTGTTTTCTTGAACATCAGCATAGCTTTGCTCTATTTCAGAGTAAAACAAGCATTTCCTTATGGTTTTAACAGTCTATATTGTAATTCAGTCTGCAATAGCTTGCAGTGGGTGCTAGGTGAATACTTGCTGAATAAATGAATGTCTTTTCTGATTACTAGTTGTTCGGTATGGTCTTCCTATCGTTTTTTCAGTCCTTTTTTTTAAAAAAAAAAAAAAAAAAGATTAACTACACTGCAAAGGAAAAATAAAGGAAGCAAATCTCTTTCCTCACTATGACCCATCACTTCTTCCTGTATGTGTTGAAGCAGACGCTAGAAGGAACCTCCCGTATTTTAACAAAAGGGTCAGTGGTCATGGCAGGATGGATGCTTTAAACAGGGCCGAGTGCACAGTTATTCTGTTATCGAGATAATTGCCTGATTGAGAACAGATCCCTGGGAAAACTCCCGGTCTGTGTCTGGATTACCACAGGGCGCTGCAGTGATAAGAATCGTCAGGAGCAACCAAACCCCCGGCCTGTCTCCATCTCCAAAAAGCAATCGAAGCGAATGGGTGCCCGAGAGACATGACTTAGTTGCGCGTGTTCTCTTCCTGTTCGCGCCTTCTTTGCCTCGTTGGAAGTATCGCACGCACAGCCGGTCTCTGCACGGGAAGCCTGAATGCAGACGTTAGCTTTGCAAGGTGTCCCTGGCCAGCTCCCTGTGGGACGGGCCCCTCCTACAGGCTTATCGTGTGTAGAGACCTGTATTGATGAGCTTAATTTATAGAAGAGTTTAAATCAGGTATCAGGTTCTACAGGCAAATTGCAGCAACCTTAGCAGGGTGAATCCGCAAATAAGGGATTTATGCTATCGTTCCAAGAGGTGAAATTTGGCATATGTACATTTTGAGATGAACATGGTTCTTTTGCTTTTGAATTTTCAAAGGTCTAGTGGTGCAGATGTTTATAAGCGACTGATAAAAAGTCAGGGATGGTGAACATAAGAGTAGTCTTTAGATATATACATTAGCCTTCTTTAGAAAAAAATCAATTATTCTCATGGTTCAGGTTTTGCTTAACTGACAACGGTTCACCATCGCATGTCTTGGTCAGTTCTCATCACCATGGAACTCCTGTCATGAGACAGACTCTTCCCCCGGTTCTGTACTGTGTCGTGGTGAAATTCCATATCAAGTGCTATTTTTCCTACTTCTTTTAAGAAAAAGAGTCTCTTGCAGTTCTGCACCAGCCCGAGTGGGCCGAGGTTCGGCATGGCAGGGCCCGCACAGGGTCAAACACGCCTGGTTCGTCCAAGTCCTATCTTCCCAGCTACATTTCTGTGGCTGCCGCTTCTCAGAAGAAAAATATTCATTATGTTATTTTCTTGAATTCGTGAAGAATCACATGATCTTTTCATCCTCTCATCTGGGCTTGAAGTCTCAGCTCTTTGCCTCAGGGCATTCAGTTTTCAAAAGGTTGAGCTCTTCGTGGACACTTGGCCTTGGAAGGGCCCTGAACCCACCGCCAGCACCGGTGAGCTTGACCAAGTCATCCTTTAAAATATTTCATTAGCCTGAGTCTTGATGATAGGAAGTCCATGTAGAGGTAGTAAACTGGAATTCGAGGATAAGAAAAACCATTAGAAAGACCTTAGGGGGCTTAAGAGAAAATGTCACGAATAGGCCAGACTTCCTAGAAAGTGTGTTTTTGCAGCCGTGGACACAGAGTCATCTCATTCCTTGTACTGACCGAGTGACACCGGATGAGTTGTTACTTGATGTGAACACCGTTGTCTGTGATCATGAAATGGTTTGTTGTGATATTTAAATGAAATAGCCATCATTGTTTTCTTTTTCTTCTTGTGGAGAAAGTTGACTTTCAGTTTTAATAGCACAGAAGAAATGACAACAAAACTGACAGGAAGATGCTGAGTTTTGAGGTGTGTGAGGAAAAACCGCTACGGCTCTGTTTGTAAACCCAGTTGTGCTGTCTCTGAGTGTGTTTAGGAAGGAGCTACATGTCCGTGCAGCCGCTGGAAAGCAAATCAGCTCCTACATACATGTTTTCAGAAGGGGAGGATTAGACAGGCGACTGTCACCTGAAGAGAAACTAGAGTTTTTTGGTTTTGTCCTATCTACGTTTTAAGTTCATACACTTTAAGTGTTTGATGTGTCTGAAATGCATTATTTTCATGTCTTCACAATAACCGTTTCAAGTGGAGGCTCCATTAATATTCTCACTTGATGGATCGGGAAACGGGCTTGGGAGGTCGGGCACCTTGCTTCATGTCTCACAGCTAATAAATGGCAAAGCTGCTATTTGAACAGAGTGTGTTGGACTCAAGTTATTAGCCACTCTCAGGGAGGGCGGAGGTGAGTGGGACAGGGTCCGGAGCGAGGCTGCCGCTCACGAGCTGTGAGGCCTGGCGCCTTGACTTCCCTGTGCCTCCTCAGTTTCGTATGTCTAAAACGTGACTGAGAATAGGATTAAATGAGATAATATATGGAAAGCTCATAACAGCATGGGGAGTATGGTAAGGGCCCAATGTTACTTGGTGTTGTCGTTGTCAGTATTATTATATTTGTATTCTAAACGCAGTCACCTTGGAGTGATTTGTTTAGATTTATTCATGGCACACCACGACGTTGATATTTGTTTTGTTTTTTTTCCTGGGGAAAAGGGCCAGGGAACATGTGAGGCAGCATCTGTCATGTCTGACATCTTCTAGTCTGGCCATCTCCCTTGACACGGATTCTTAGAGAGTCCACATTTGAAGAAGGATGGGGCACTTGTCCCTTTTTGTAATTAAATTATAAAGAAGGAATTGAATTTCTGAGTTAGTGGAGGTCATGCCAGTTCTGTCTTCATTTTATGCTGAACTAAAACTAGAAAAAAAATCTAGCTGAGGTGGTGTTTCTATACTGTTGGAAATAGTAACGTTGTTTTTCATCAGCCTGGAGTTTTATCTTCTCCCCATCATCAAATCCACAATCTCCTTCTATATCCTGGTCTGGGGTTTCTGTTTCTTTTCAACATGACTTCTGAGAAATAAAGATGGATTAGTTTTATGCCTCATAGGACATACCTCCAATTGCTCTAATGAGTCCAAAGGAAGCTGTGAGGAACGGCTCATAATTTCAAACAGGAGAGTTTGTAACTGGTATGAATTAACTAGCGATAATGATTCTTTCCCCTCATGTGTATTCCATGTAATCTTCTTTATTCAGGTTGGGCTAATTTGACTCTCTGGAAACACATAGAAAATAGAATGATTTCTTTCTAGGCATTATGATCATGTTACTGAATAATTACTTACATTTTATTTAAACAAAGAATTTAATGTCATATGGTAAAAGTATATGAGTGATACAGAAGAACAGGGTTATCTGAATCAAAATTGACCTTTTGGAGAGGTACGACTCTGTAGAAGGGAGGGAAAGAAATTGGCTGTGTATTTTGTCTGATATTTTATTTACTTGTCATTCTCCATTTACAATGATCGGGTAGAGGAGCTATCTACACTGTCTGCCACAGTAGACACAAGGCCACAGTGCCAGCTTCTCCTTCGTGGTGAGTGAGGCGATGCAAACATACTTTGGAAAACGTGCTGATTTCAACCTTCACAGAAGAGTTAGGCTGATGACAGTATTGAGCAGTGTTTGTCAAATTTGGCTCAACCAGTGTTTACTGTAGAGTCATGTTGAGTTGTGCTGATTTCTGTATCCAGATGATAGATATAAATAAATAGGGCAGCGCCAAAAAACGTCTGTAAATAACCAACCGTCCTTGAGTCTTTATTCTCTCTGTTGAAGACGGAGGCCAAGAAGAGGGAATGTGGAATTGTTTTCCAGACACACGAGAGCTCAGGTACGCAGGCTTGGGAGCGTGAAGGAGCATCTCCAGGGGACTTGGCATGTGACTGGAGAGCAGCACCTGTCGTCTGGCGGACAGAGGTGCTTGCTCTTTATGAATCAATAAATGTTTGTCGAAGGAATAAACAGGTGCCTTGAGAAGAATGATGGGCAATGTGTGTGGCACATAGAGCGGAGCAGAGTAGGGAGCCTGCCCTAGAGCTGGGGCTTCACCCTTCTGGTAATTGCTTCATTACTGGAGACCTGCGGCCGCCCAGCGGCCAGGACCAGACCCTTCCTGGGTGGCTCCAGGACTTCGCCTTCTCATTCCAGTTGTACTGTGAGCTCATACTGTCCTTCTTATGTCTGTCAGCCCCGTGCTGGAGAAGGGTACAGTTGTGCCCATAAAAAGATGGCAACCCTCGGTCAGAGGTAGCAGAGAGCTCCCGAGGGGCTTGAGCAAGAAACATCGTCACCGGGCATGTGCGTAGTTAGGGACATTATTCTAGCAGACCTCTGCAGGATGGAATGGAATGAAGAGAGACTGGAGACAGGGAGAACATTTAAGAGGTGAACATCATTTGTGTGGAAGGTGACAGGTCGGAGCGAAGGCACTGACAGTGAAGGCAGACAGAAAGGGAGGGGAGCAGATGTTAGAGCAGACGTTAGGGGGACCGACAAACTTCTGACTGAGCAGTTTGATGTAGGGTTGGGAGAGGAAAGGAGTCGGGCGATGCCAGCATTTTTGTTTAAGCAGGTGGCAGAATGGTAGTGTCAATTACCAAGCAGGGAATCCAGGAGAAGGTGCCCGTGGTAGGGGCGTTAGGGACAATACTCATTTCAATTTAGGATATTTTGAGATTCACAAATATGTGAGCCATCCAGGTGACCAGTTGAAAGCAGGAGACTTGGTCTCAAAAGACAGCTTTGATTGGAAGCTAACCAGGGAGAGGTCTCACACCAAAGATGATTCCGGGGCAAATTACAGGGAATGAAACTGTGGTTAGACTTGCTCGCGATTAGATGTACAGCGCCCCCTTATCTGTGGTGATACGTTTCATGATGCCCAGTGGATGCCTGAGACCGTGGATGGTACCGAACCCAATGGATGCTGTGTTTTTCCTACGCTACGTACACTTTCTGACTTCTCTTTGGCATATCTGAATTGCCAGCATATCTACTCTTGAGCTTTGGGGCCATTATGAAGTGAAATGAGGGTTTTGTGAACACAAGTGCTGTGACACTGTGACAGTCGAACGGATCACGAAGGCGGCTGCTAAGTGACGAATGGGCGGGGAGCGTATGGACGGCAGGGGTGATGCTGGGTAAAGAGGTGATTGACGTCCCGCACGGCACAGCGCAAGATTTCATCTCGCCACTCAGAATGGCGCACAGTTTAAAACTCACAAATCGCTTATTTCTGGAATTTCCCATTTAATATTTTCGGACCACAGTTGACCATAGGTAACAGAAACAGCAGAAAGCGAAACCCTAGATGAGGGGTGGGGGTGGGGGGAGCTGCTGTATAAAGCTCCAGAGTTAACAGCTGAGGTAATTCAGAGCATTCATATTCACCTTTCCGAGGTTTACTATTAATTTTGCTAAGCATACAGTTTTATTTGAAAAGAAGATTGCAAACCTTCTTCATCCTTAAATGGAGATGCTATAGTTTACATCTTCTGGATCTTCTGGTTGAGATCAAGCTGGCTCAGCAGTATTTACAGTCCACACACGTAAGAGGAAATTAGTGTCTTAAATGCCGACCTTGAGACCGTGATGGGGCAATAACCTCATGTTCTAAAAAAATCTAGATTTGTCAACTTTACTGACTAGAAATATTTAAAATGATGCAGCTCTTTATAATATGTGCTCTGTGGAAAATGAAAGGAGACTGCTATTCTTTTAACTATTAGAGAATATTTCCTATAAGTGCTATAGTTGAACCTTAATTAGATGATTGAGTATAGAATGAGCGTTTGTTTTTTTTTTTTCTTTTCCTTTTTCCTGGGCTTATGTTCATCAACTCAGGAAGGAAATATAAATTAACGGAAGTTTTAAAGACAAGGTTTTGTGACCTTTCCTGCTTAACTGTGGGCCCATTGTCTGGTGAAGATGCTGTTTTGAAATAAATGTGTCCGTAAGGGAATGAAGAAGATTTGAGACTGAAAACACTTTTTTCCTCATCAGCACCTGAGACTTGGACACCCGCTTGGTTTTTGCCGCTTGGTCTAGAAGGGACCGACAAGTCGCACGTTGGTGATTTATGTTCCCTGGCTGACATTTTTGAACAAATGCCTTGGCGCTGTACTCAGAGTCAGTGTCGTGTTTCATGTCCCCTTGTCTTGCTGTTTACGATCGCTCGTTAACGTTCCTCGTGCCGGGGGACGGGTGCCTGAGCATCGGTGACAGCGACGTCTAACGCAGGGTCGGTAGACCGCCCTGCGGGCGACACCGAAGCGCACACAGAGAACTTATTTTTTATTTTGTTTTGGATTTCCATAAATTGCTGTGTTTCAGGTGTCTTCTCTAATATTAAAGGTACTTACAGTAAGTATTTATTATGCACGTTAACAAGCATTTTCCAAATGAGAAATCACAAAATGATCGAGAGGTGCCATTTATCTAAGTTGCTTCATATCTTTCAAGAAGAGACACTTACATGGCGAAATCACCACTATGCTGTGGAACCACTGATTTTTAAAAATTATCATCCTATTCCATGTGGAGTAAATTCGGTTCGCTAGAGCATGCTGTGTTCTAATAAGACAACCACCAGGCAACTTTATTCATAATTACAGTCTGATTCGTGGCCACACACTCTCTGCTGACTTTGCTCAGGCATCTTCCAAACTCTCCTTGTTCACACAGGAGACAAAGGGAAGGCCGTGACTAGACCGGCATAAATGTATTCTCGCTTTTGGAAAACAACAGCACGCTGACTGTGAATCAGTACTATATTTCCAAGCAACAATCCTCTTACCCATTGTGTGTGCACCTTGATTTTTCTCTTTGATATTTAAACATGATTACAAGGAAAATCATGTATTTTGATGACTCAAAACCTATTGGTAATGACTTATTCGTTAATGATTATTGTAGTTATAGGTCATGCACTGGGAACAATTGAGTAAAGATATAAGGGATGGTCCTTATTTCCTGAAGAGCTAACAGTATCATATGGACGTGCCCATTCATATGCTTAATTTCAGTGACATTAGAAAACTCGTATTATTCGAAACCAAGTGGGTGATATACGTAATAAGTACAAATAAGAGACAGGAGGAAAGAGACTCCTCTGAGAACTAATAGTGAGAAAGATTTCATGAAGGACCTGGGAGCTGACATGTACTTTTCTCCCATTTTATTGTGAAAATTTTCAGACACTCAAAGGTGAAAGAATGTTACAGTGAGGACCAGCATGCACTCTACTGCTGCCATTGAGATTTGACTATACTCGTTTTATCATGAAATAGATCATGTAAGATATATGTTAATGGTACGTGAAACTTGGGCAGGTCCAGCTGAAAAGGTCAGAGCGTGCTCAAGTTTGGGAAGACATGAAAGACAGATTTTGTGGTAGGTGGCCCCAGTATAATCCCCTCCCACACTGTACCAGGGCTGACCCGGGCGACTACGGGAGGTTCGGTACCATCTCCCTTGCCCGTCAGCCCAAAGATGTGCACGTCTTAATCCCCAGAACCCGTAAAAGTGTTATCGTATATGGCAGAAGGAACTTTGCATATGTAATTTGTGAATAAGTTAAGAATTTTGAGATGGGGAGATTATTTTAGATTATCTCGGGGAGTCTAATATAATCACAGGTCCCTATAGGAGAGAGGCAGTAGACTTAGCTTTAGAGAGAAGATAGGAGGATGGAAGCAGAGGTCAGAGAGGAGAGAGGATGCGATTTTACTGCCTGTGAAGGAGGGGACCACAAGCCCAGGAATGCAGGCGGTCTCTAGATGCCGGAAAAGACAGGAAATGGATTCTCCCCTAGAGTCTCCCAAAGGAATGCAGCCCTGTTGACCCATTTCAGGCTTCTCATCTCCAGAACTACAAGATAACAAGTTTGTGTTGCTCAAAGCCACCAAGTTTGTGATGATTTATTATAGCGCTAGGAAACCAATACAGTAACCAACAGATGAGGCAGAAATGAGGGCATATGACTTCTGAGGCAATGAGATTATACAAGACTGCGGCTTCTGCCTTGGGCTGTCTTTATTGGATCACTCACTGTGGGAGAGCCCAGCTGCCATGCCACGTGGACAGCCTAAGAGAGGCCCATATGGCCAGGAGCTGAGGTCTCCTGCCAGTGGCCGGCACAGAAATGAGACCTGTCGATCACCATGTGAGTGAATGTGGAAGCAGACTGCCCCACCCCCACCCCACCCCAGCTGAGTCTTCAGATGGCCACAGCTCCTGCCGACAGCTTGACTGCGACCGCAGGAGACCCTGAGACGCGATCACCCAGCTAAGCCCATCCCAGATTCCTCACTCACAGAAACTATGAGATAAAAAATGTTTGTTATTTTAAGCTGCTTAGTTTGGGGACGATTTGTCATACAGCAAAGGATACCTAATACAGAGATGAAATGGCAGGTTGAGAAGAGATCGTGGAAGGATTGAAAGCTATACTAACTTCTCTCTAGGGAAGCTTTGAAAGGTTTTGATCTGGGAAGTGACCAACTCAAAATAACAACAAGACTTATCTGTTTGGATATATTAGAGAAGGGGAGATTGGAGGGAAGAAAAATAGATGTAGCGATATTGGAGACAGAGAAATGAGACGTAGCGATGGAAGCCTGAACCCAGGCGGCAGATAGAGGGACGGAAAGGAGACACGAGGTAAAACTGCCCAGGAAACTGTGGGAACCGAACAGGGGAAGACGGTGTGTTTTGAGTTTGAGAACACAATGGCATAATTCGGAAAATGCGACATTTACTGTAAGAACCAGTCTTTAAAAGTTTTTTTTTTTTTACTCTGAAATTGAGTTGGATGAGTGAAAATGCTAAAAAAGAAATTCAGGATAAAAGACTTCATTTCTTGCCTGTGAGGCTTAGACATGTGTAGGATGAGTAAGACACGAAATTGGGGCCTGAGGCAGGAAGAGTAAGGGACAGCACAGGGCACATAACTGCACGTGTACCGCCCCGTACTCTTCGGCTGGAAGTGTTTTTACATCCAACCCGGAGAAAATGCTAAAGCGTGGTCTTGGCGCCAGTGAGGGTAAAACGAACTGAGAAGTACCTTCCTGGGGTCTTCCCGAAAGGATCCCACGACCTTAGCATTGCCGTGTGCTAAACACCGTAATTGTTGTCACAGGATTGTTTTCTTGTCATGTTTTTAGTGTATTCACTGAGTGTATTAGGGAGATGAAAATAAAATTATTTGATTCCAGGCCCAAAATATTAGTGATGAAAAATAAACCTAAATCTTGTAAAGGGTGTCCAGAGATTGATATATCCATTGGGAGTCATCTCTTCAAAAGTATTTCTTGAGTATTTACTGTGTGTTAGTGTCTGTGCGAAATTCTGGGAGTACAATAGTAATTACACATATTACTATTGCGCTACATATTTATCCTGTTAGGGTAACATGTACCCTACTACCAGCGAGGATGACGTGAGAGAGCCGAGCACGAGGTCGAGCCGTCAGTGTCTGAGAACTCACAGGGGGTGGGAGCAAACAGAGATGAACAGAGATGAAGCACTTAGAGAAGGAAGACTGGAAACAGCGTGAGCCATGACTGGGGGGCGGTGGTGGGCGGGGGGAGAGAAGGAGGGAGGAAGGAGAAGAACGCCCGGTTTACTGCAGCATCATGTCGACGTGAAGGAAATACCACTGAGAAGAAGTAAGAATGGGTCGCTGGATCCGATCATTAGTTTATCATCAGCGATAGGATTTCGTCGTCAAGACGACGGTAAAGCCAGAAGCCAGACTGCAAGGGGGTGGAGGGGTGGCCTTCTGGAGGGGGCCTGGAAGCGGTAGGACCTGAGCCATTCTTCCAGCTTTCTGGGTGTGGCTACGCCCCTTCACATCTCAGCCCATAAAACAGAACAAAATTGTCCATCTTCCTTTAGCCTAAGACGTAAGGAGCGCTGCCGGGCGAGAGCGCACCGCAAGCCCAGGCGGCCACTGGTTGTCGGCAGAGTGCGCTCGGAACGAAACTAGACTTGAGGGTCGATTGCCGAAATAGTCGGTTTGTGGAGCCTACTTTCAGATTGTCACCTCTAATTTTGCAATAATAGAAAGCATCTCCCTATCTGGACTGGAATTCAGAATTTTTGTTTATTACGAGTGGTGCCCGATTGTCATTTGTGACCTCGATGAGGTTGAATTTGGTAATTGGTGGTTTTACAAAGCCTTTCTGGCGAGGCCTGCTGGGTCTCAATTTTGACAGGTCGTGACTCCCGCTAGGCTGTAATGAGATGTAGAATCCGAGATGATGATATTAATACTCTCACAGTGTTGTTCAGGAAACCAGAATAAAATAATGGCTATGAACACGCTTTAAGTGTCATGTATGCATTACGTTTACCGTCATTGTTAAAATGACTGAAAGCATTATTCGATGAAAATAATATTGCAACTGCTGAATTCCAGATGTCATTGAAAAGAGGAGATGTTTGCTATGGTTTATTTCAGCTTCTGTATAACTTACATGAACTTTCTAAGAAAAATTTGTGTATAGGCAATATTTATAAATATATATATGTTTCAATAATGCTGCACTTAACCATTCACGTTTAGATCCTTTGTGGCCTTATTTAGATCTGGACTTATTTTCCTCATGCAGTTCTGGAAATATGGATTCAATCATTTAAAAATTATAACCAGTAAGTACTAGGCAAACACTGTATTTGAAATACTTTTTCATATCTCACTTCTTAATCTTCACAATAACCTGTCAAGAGGTGTTATTACCTTTCGCATACAAGGAAACTAGGCTCTAAGAGATAAATTAGCTGGTTGCCCATGGTGTACGTGGCCGGATTTGAATCCATAACCAGAGCACACAATTAGTTAGATATAAGCCCAGGCGATGGCTTGCCATGTAGGAAGCTCTTCTCGTGAACTCGTTACTGGTGAGTCTGTATGAGCTAACTCCAGTTAGTTTTGAGAACAGTAAAGAATAAGCTCTTGTATATTTTGAATTTTCGATAAAGAGCCAGCCCTAAGTAGAATATAAGATGGTTAGTCGTGTTTTATGGAGTTTAACAGTTGCGCTTCATGCTTTGCTGCTTGCTTTGCCATTCCCTAGCTCATTCATTTGAGCTTCACCATCACCCTCCAAAGTGGGTAAGGCTGATATCATTCACCTCATTTTACAGGAGAGGAAATTGAGGCTACAAGAGCGTGTGGAATTTTCTCAGCAAACTTCAGATATACCGTAGACTGGCCTATGAACAATAGATATTTATTTCTCACAGCCCTGGAGGCCGCAAGTCCCTGGTCAAAGCACAGCAGATTCAGTGTCCGGTGATGTCTGTGCTTCGGTTCACAGATGGCATCTTCTCACTGTGCCTTCATGTGGCTGAAGGGGTGAGGGGCTCTCTTTTATAGGGGTGCTAACCCCAGTCAGGAGAGCTCCACTCTCTTGCACTAAGCACCTCCCAAAGGCCCGCCTCCCAATCCCATTGTATTGGGAGTTAGGTTTCAGTGTTTGAATTTGTGGGATGTAAACATTTAGTCTGTAACGGTAGTTTTGGAAGCATATGAGACTCTCAAAACATAACTTTAAAAGAGATGCTTTTTCACCCTCTCCAAGATACATTCGTTCTTTTGGCAAAGGTGATTTTAATGGTTGGCACATTTCTAGGACAAGGAACACAATCTGTTGATGTCCTCAAAACGATCAGATGAAAACAAGGAATACAAGCGCCCCATCATGAACTCTCCATTGTTCTCTTGATGAATCCTCTCTTATGCTGTAAAACAGTCGAGTTTATATATCTTTCTTGCTAGTAGGGCACCCCTCTGAAAGATTACACTACTTTCTTTATGCACAATGTCAATGCCACAAAATTAAACAGCAGTGAAATATGTGTCTGTGCTTTCCGTTTAAACAATGTGAATGCATTTCTCTATAGGGTTGTTTTGTCGCTGTCTCGCTATTAAAGCAGTGCCCAGCTCCAGGCCTGCAGACTGCTGACACAATTAATCTCCCAAATTTATGAATGCCAAAGCATGGAGCAAAATGAAAACAACTGGGGAATAATTGGACCGTATCCAGATGTGCATGTGTAAAACATCACCCCCTAACTCCTCCCCCATATCCTGTCTGAAGACAGGATTTTTTTTTTTTTTTTTTTTTTCAAAAATAAACTGGAGTTATTTGAAAAGAAGGCATGGTCTCTGAAACTGAACCGGCAGAGCCAGGCCGAACATAACGTGTATGTTCTCGATGTCTTTGTTTTTTAATGACTTGGTTGACGATGAACCAGTTTGCCTTGTGGCTGTTCTTGGAGGCCACCGCCCGTTCGGCACTTTCCACCTGACAATGACATGTAAGGGTTTTCAAGAACGTTGATTTCCTTGAGTCTTGAGTCGTCATAAACTCTAACTTTTGGCTGTTAGAAATGGGCGGCATTTAATCGTCTAGCGTGGACATTGTTCAGATGGGACGTGAAGTCTGGTTAAGAGGGAAAAGAAGCATGAGAGCATTTATGGATTTTTTTTTTTTTAGTCCAAGAAAAATCAACCAGAGGAGCTAAAAAAAAGGGGGGGGGGAATTTTTCTCTAAGATGCTTAGCTCACTAGATAAAGTATAAGAATAGAGTAATATGGACCCCGCGTGCCTGAAATTAATTTAGGACCTGGCATCAATGGGGCATGAGAAACCAGGGGACAGAGGTGCCCTGCGTGAGGACGTTTGCACGCTGACGTCCAGCCACCACATGTAGGTGAAGTATGCCACAGATGAAGCTACCAGACGCACTTTTCACTGAAATGTCAAGAAATGCTTCCTAGAAAACAAGTCAACCTGATCTAACAATAAGTGCAACTAGTTTCACTAAAAGCATTTTCTCTGGAGACTTGCTGTGCTCTGTCTCTGCGTAAGAACAAAAATAAGATGGACTTAAATTGCAGTGAACCCGCTTAGAAGTACTTAAGGTAGAGCTTAGAAACACCTCCTGTCCTTTCCCCCACCCAGGGACCCAGAGACCCTTCCTGGGGATTAGATTTCTGAGCTGCAGTAGGCAGTCTCCAGATCGGGTTACTGTTTTTGTTCAGAGAGAGAAAACAAAAGTAGAGAAAATTGAACTACCCAACCTTTTATCCCACTTTAGGAAGGATCAAGGGCCCCAATTCTCAGTCATTTTGAGGATAAGCATCAATGATCTAGTATCACTAAGTTGTGCAGAGAGTTATTCAATTTAAAGCCTAATTTTAATATTATAATTACTGGAGGTAATTTTCACAAAAAAGGAATTAGTTCACTTTCTCAGTTTCTTTATCAGAGGGAACTGGGTAGAGAAAGGCATTGTCCTGTGCCACGTGCCAGGGTGTTAGTAAGAAGCAGGGGACCAGAGGGAAAGAGAGGATGAGGTCACTTGTTGAGTAACTATACAGACATGTATTGCTATCCCACGCCTTACTCTCCTCCACACTGTCTCCCCGTATTACCCCATACAGATGTATTTCACTTAGCCAGTTTTGGTTCCAAATGCAAATAATTTCCAGGTAAGTTAAATATACCGGTCTCACTCACCTTATGAATATATAATTTACGATGTTGAAAATGTTCTATATTATTCGAAGTTCTGTTAAGAAACAGTTAACATAAAGTTTGATATCATAAGTAAAAACTTGGTATAAATAAATACTCTAGAATTATTTGTGTGGCATTTTAAGAAAACTACAATGATTCTGGGTTTCAAAACCCAAATACAGTAAACATTATGGACATTTTTTGTAAGGGGTATGCTTGGTCTGGCAGGTGAGAAAAACTTCAGTTACTAAAATGGCAAAACACATCAGTGCTTAAAATTACCGCCAATTATTTGGCAATGCAGTCAAACATTTTCTTACTCGATAATGAAAGCAGTGTAATAGGAATCACTAAATTAGTACTTAAACAACCACCACCATAACGATAACAGCAAAGCCTGGGTTCTTGACTTAGTTGTACCACTTAGTACCAGTTGACCTTGGGCTAGCCACTTGACCTCTATGAGCCTGCTCTCCCCGAATATAATAGGGTCGGGGTCTCTATCCTGCTTGCTTCGCATGTCTCGAAGGTGCTTACGTTCATCCTTGTGTCCCTGTGAAGTCCCAGCCCTCCCTGCGTCTCCTGGATCCGCCCTGCTCCATGGTCCCCTGCTGAATCCGGAAGACGCGCATAGCGCTGGGCACAGAAGTCCATCTGCTTGGCTCTGTGCCAAGTGCTGGGACTGCAAAGTGAATTTTGGGAAGGTCCCTGGCCTCAACGAGCTCGCAGTCCCTCACTGAGAAAAAAAAGATGAATGAGAAGTATCTGGAATCATTGCGAAGCTCAGAGAGGTTTTTAAAAATGACTTTTAAGAACAGGGGAAAGGATTTCCCTTTCAAGCAAGCGTGTAGAAACAGTCTCATGACTTAAAGATCTCTCCATTGGAATTGGCATTAACACCATGCACTGAGACTGCTAGAATGGGCAGGGGTTTCGTTATACACTTAAGAGTGGAACCTACCATTAAACCAGAAAACGCACTAGTTTGTAGTAAGGTGGTTTTTTTTGTTTTTGTTTTTGTTTTTTACTATTCATTTTTTGTGTGCATTTGTATGTGTATCTGTGTATATTCATATGTTTTTTAAATTTTTAACTAGAAGGTTCTGTCCAGTAACAGGGAAAATGTCCTTTTCGGTGGTTGTCGCTCTGGCTTCCATAATCCCTGCAGAGGACAAGAGAGAGTGGAGTGTCGGGCAGATGCTGCAGTCTGATGTAGATATGGAAATAGAAGGAACAAACTGAGTCATGTCTCTCAGCACAAAGCATGTGTAGAGTGAGCCAGGCAGATATACAGAGCTCTGCGAGATCTTTGAAACTCCTCCCACCAAAGAATGTTAAAAATGTCTAAGAATCCAAATGCTGCCAAACACGCTGATGCGGGAATCAGATATATGGTCCAAATTTAGCGTCAGACAACCTGAATTATTAAGTATGGAAAACGGTCACCATACAAATATGACAAACAGCATTACATTTATAGCAATTTAAATTGCAGTTTTTTAAAACAACGTACCCACCACATAAAACCCATCTGCAAAGGTACTGCAGTTTTTTTCCCGCAGTTGAGAAGCTGGTCATTGAAAAATAGAAATTTAGAATTCGTTTTGTTTACAAGTTGAGCAATTGTAAAATGTTCATTCTCTCTTCTGACCATCTCCCTCAGCACAGTATTGAGCTGCATGCTGGGGAGACCAGGGCGACACCCCAAAACATCCCCCAGGCTGGAAGCCGAGGGCTGGATCCCTCTCTTAGAAATTCATTGCTGTCTTTGTCTTGTCTACCGTTAAAGACAGACCCTTCGGGGAGGTTAAGTCTAGACGTGGGAAAAGAGGGGAAGGGTCTTAGAATCTACTGAGGACTGAACCTGGGCCATGGACGCCAGGCGGTCATTCTCCTTGCGGGCCCGTGTTTCTCTGTGATACAGACGCAGACTGCACGTCTCAGAGAGGCTTAGCAACCTTCCCGAGCCACTGTCCTCCGTGAGAATTGTAGAGCTGAGATCTGACCCTCTAGTCGGTCTGCTTGTAAACCCACGTTCTTTCTTTTGCGTGTTCTGCACTGTACAGTAAATTCAGTCATGAGAGGCTTTCCACCTGACAGCTGAGGATCTATCAGCAAGGGCGAGCTAAGCGTCTGGAATAGTAGTGGCGACAAAAGACGGGACAAGAGAGCAGAGAAAGGAGCTTGGAGAGCCTTGTCGCTCGGTACCTCAGCAGCGGCTTCTCTGGGCCCTGGTGATAGGTTCTGCTCTCCACCTCCAGGGCTCCAGATGGATTTTGGGAGCCAAAGCTAAAAGGAAATTGAAGGAAGCTTCTAAGGGTCCTTTGTTTGCATCAGCAACCAGTTGGAAAGGCCCCTCCAGTATGCGAACACCTGAAATTAAAGGATGACAGATAGGCATTTCGACTGTTGACTGTAGGTTTCCTGTTTACATTTGTTCTCTCACTGGCAAGTAAAATTGGAACGAAGAGAAAAAAGGCCAGCAGATGCAAAAGGGAAGTGAAACAACTGTGAAAGCCGAATCGTTTTTTACATTTTTACATCGAAGTTAAACCGTGGGTCTAGAACGTTTAGCTCTCTGTTGGAAACCATTGTGGGCGGAGTGTGTTTGTAACTGAGCTGCACCTGATTCATTCTATATGCTTGGCAGGGGTAAGGCTGAAGTCAGAGCCGAGTCCAAAGGGCTTCTTCTAAAGGAGAGCAAGGTCACACCATGTTCAGAGAGGTTCACAGCAGCCTGGCTTGCACAGAGTATTTCTAATGTGCCTGTGCATTTACGAATCATTCTTCTAGACTATTGCAGTTGATCAGCCATTTTGTGAGTTTCTCTTCTAAATGTATTACAAACAACCCTTCATAGCTAGATGTGAAAAAGACTACCAAATACTTTAATTACGTTAACTCGGCTGATTTTCTAGCTGGTTTTGAAAGTAAAAATTAAATCACGTGGAAGGATGTATCGATTAGCTGTACTATCATAACAAGCTTGTAGAAACGTCTGGAAGCCATATTTTTATTTATTCATTTATTTTGGTCTGAGGAATTTGGCCCATCCTCCAGTGAAAACTGTTTTAATTCCAAGTGGTCTTATTACGAACACTTCTCGAATTTTCTATTTTATAATTGGCCCTGCTTAATAAAACTCACTTGCAAGGTCAAGGGGCAGAGGTGGCGGAAGCAAGGAGGCCAGAGCTGTTTCTCTGTCATTACAGTCAAAATGGGAATAAGCAGGAAGGCCATTTTAACTCACTTTCTGGGAAGACATTCCAGAGTCTGCGGGATGACAGAACAACTTTGGGGTGCTCAGGGTCCAAAAGGGAGCAAGGACTTCAGACTTTTGAAGTTCTTTTTGCTTTCAACCAAATTCACCTCAAAGTGCAGAGTGCGTGAGTTAATTTAAACGTCAGTTACAAATTCCAAGGATGTGGAGATGGAAACCAGAGAGACAGCATGCCCCGGAGCGCGGTCGGGGGCTGGGAGTGCGGCTCCGATGCCAGCCTGGTGCCCTTGGTGGATTTACTTACTTTCTAGCTCTGCAGTGATGCAATACAGTTTCTGTGCCGCTGACCCCCTTCGGTGGTACCGAACCTAGATAAAATGGTGCATGCTCCTCTTTTTCGCGGGAATGATGTGGAAAGACAATGCACCCTTTCACTCCCCACCCCCGCTTTTGAAGACCATATGGGGTTAGAACAAAGTTCTAGTCTTTTCTGAGAGGTTCAGGGCTCAGCCATCTGCCTCTTTTAATGCAATTGTTGCTAGCTCCTGCCTCTCCAAGGGACTCCTTCCTCTCTGGTGACGGGCAATCCAGCTGCAGGAATCAGAATCAGCAGTCGATAGAAGTTTGGAGGGCAGCCTTTGCCAGCCTCGAGCGTGCTCTTTCTCGACCAGCTGTTCCCGGACCATGGGCTGGAAGCCCTGGCCCTGAGGGTTGATTCCCCTGCGTGCTGAACACATTCCCATCTGCGTCATCTTCTGTAAACGAGGAGCTGCTCCTGGCCATGAAGCCACCTCAGTGGAGAGAGAAGACATCTGTGGAATCTGTTGTCTTCACATCCTGCCCACCTCTGCTTCTCCTCTGAGGTGTCAGAAGGCCTCCCCAGAGAGACCTAACGATTCCGTGTCACTGTGTTTTCTAAGGTCCGGTCGTAGTTTGGGGCATGTCTTCTTTCGTTCCTCCTTTGCTTACATCAGAATCCTGCCCGTCTCTGCGACCTGCTGTGTTCTCCCGTCCCACCCGCCTTCCCTCGCCGACAGCCTAGACCGATCCTTATTCCACTCACACTTGGTGCGAGCATCCTTCTCTCTCCTTTTTTAAGTTTTAAACTAATTTTTTCTATTAACTATTTTACCCATCCACATATAAATGGAGAATAGAATGTGGCATATTTGCATCAAACCCGTAGCAATAATAATTACAGTCAGCATGGAGATGGATGTCGTACACCGCCCTTGGGACACCATCTTTTTCTTCCCTCCTCAGCAAACTACTATCCTTTCCAGGTGTGGTTCATTCTCTGCTCTTCCAAACTGCAACGATTGTTTCCCCGAGTATAGATCTCATTTCTCCAGTGAGACTATAGTTCCCTGCAAACAGATAATAGCTTTATTCTTCTTTCGGTTTGTCCCACAATGTTTGGCTCAGTACTCGGGGGCCCCTAATAAATGACCACAGATGCGTACACATGGGGCTACTTGGCTCTTGGTACTTCCTCGCTGTGAGGTTCTCCTCCTCCTCCTTGTCCCTCAGAGATAGTTTGCATCTTTTATCAGAAATTTTGGAAGACCGCTCTCTCTTTTTCTATTTCTTCCCTTTTTTTTTCGCAGAAGAAAACTCAGATTTTACTGTTTTCTATTCCTCTGGATATTCTGTTGCTTGTACCTTCTTGTGTTTCCTCCTAACAGGCCTAGTTCTTGGTCCTTGTGTCTCAGTTCATTTATTTGTAGGTTTGGGGAAATAGCCTTGCCTTAGATCACCTTGAACTTTATTCAGATAGTACAAAATGTATATGTAATATGTGATTAAGTAGGCAAATTCATTTTCTTTCCCCAAATACTGTCGCTTTGCCTTATGTGCTTATGTACTTCAAAAATCCATCAGTTTGTTCCTCTTAGAAGCCTTGTCATTACCCCCACTTCACAGGTGGGGCAACCAAGGCCAGGAAGGCCAGCGGCAGGCGTCACAGGTAGCAGAGCTGGAGTAAGACTGAAGTCACTGGATTGCTATTCTCTTCACCTCACCAGTATGCGTTGTTATAGTATAATATTAAGACTAGCAGCCACTAATCCTATCGATGATTTGACATTGTTTGGGGTACTTTACACTGCCACGAACTCTTATATCAGCTCCTCCAGGTAGATGGTTTATCTTCCTGTGTTACAGTTGCCCGAACCGAGGCTCAGAAAGGTGATGGAATTGCCTAAGATCATAGCTAGCAATTAATACTAGTAATAATGCAAATGATAACAGCTCACACTTTTATAGCACTTACCCTGCACCAAACGCTGGTCTGAGCACTTGACATAAATTAACTCACGATTACATTTCGAGGCACAAACTAATATCTTCACTTCATTGATGGGGAAAGTGAAACAGAAAGAGGTTAAGTAACATGCTTAAATTCACTCAGTTAGCAAACGCTGGAAGGAAGCTCTAATCCCAGTGGCCCACTGCCAGAATCGGGGTGCTGCCTCCACCAGCAGAAACAGGACACTAACCTCAGAAGTGGGGGTGCTCTTCGTTACGCCTCTAGACTCTTCTGAACCGTAATTCTTCTCCTGATGCGTTGTAAATGCAGAAATAGTTACTCAAGTTTAGAGTTTAATTTCTTACTCTTTAGGCCTGGAATGTCCTTTACCAAATGACAGCAAACTCCAGTTCACCCTTCAAAACCCTGCTCGGCATTCGCTGTTACTGTCCCCTGTGTTCTGAGCACCTTCCGCCCTCTCCCCAAGAGTCACTCCTTCTGTTCAGTATTCTACTTCTGCATCACATATTTACATTAAAAAAATGCTAATAGTTTTAGGTGGATGGAAAAATATATTCTTCTTACAGCTATGGTGTTCTCATAATATATTTCCTTAAGTGTTTGGCAGAATTCTCCAGTGAAACCAACTAGGCCTAGTGCTTTAATTTAGGGGGAATATTATTAATTATTGACTCAATTTATTTAACAGATGTAAGCCTATCCGATTACCTATTTCTCTTTGTGTGCGTTTTGGTAGATTGTGTCTTTTGAGGAATTGGTTCATCACTCTTTCAAATATTCTATTTCTAAACCATGTATCTACATTTTCTATGATGCATTTTGTATTTTATTGGTTTATATATGTGTTTTCTCCTTCTAAAATGTGGAATTTTTGAGTGTACAGATCATGTTTTTAAATTTTGCATCCCTAAGACTTAGCACAGTGACTGGGACATTTCGTTGAAGATTGAATGAAATCACCTGAAATTCTTCAACATAGCAAATGGATATGAGAAATATATTATGAGAACACCATAGCTGTAAGAAGAATATGATTAGTGTTAATGTTATGAACTTTTCACTTTACGAAGGACTAATCTACCAAGTCTTTTTAACTGGTTTGGTTCTGTGGTGAATTTTAACATTGAACTATAGCCGCCTTACTTTCTGCAACTGAGTCAAAGAAATCTAAAGTTAAAGGAGTTAAGTCAAAGTAAAAGAGATAATTGGAGGAAATGGTAATAGAATTACAAGAATGCGATTCACTCTTTTTTCTATTTCTAGAAATTATCTGTTGCATGAAACAGAATACACCTGAATAGACACACGAACCACATAACCTGAGCCCCACTGGGGAGAACTGATTGTTAAAAATCACAAAACAGGAAGTTAGGCTTGTAATTTAAGCTTCTGCTTAGTCTTTGGCTATGATTAAATATTGTGTTCAGGACAAAGAATGAGCTGGAGGGTCTCTTTAGTCTGTGCTCCGCCGACTGACGTTGTGTGACTGAGGTACCTTGTGTTCCCCAAAGGGTGAGCCACGGGCAGTTTCTCCAGACCCCGTGTTTAGATTGCTTGCCACATCCGCCGAGACGCAGTGTTGCGTTTCACTGATGTGCACAGGCTCACGTGGTCAGAGAAACTGAAGCATAAATGTTGTGCTGACAAGTCTGGGTCGTGGAACGGTTTTTTGGTCACTGAACCGCCTAAGCAGGTGATTAGGGAACAACATTTTAGCTGCAGCGGCAGCAGCAAGTTGTTTATATGATATCTGATTCCAGACATTTTGCATGTGTTTAACACTATATGAGTCGATTTTGGAGATTTGTTGATGATGAAGGTGAATAACTAGATTTCCTAGTGAAGTCGACTCTTATGTTATTTCTCATAGAATTTATCACATTATTTATCTGTAGTTCTACTCTTCAGTGAAGTTTGCTTTTTTTTTTTTTTATTACAGGGTGTCTTTTTTTCAAAATAATTCATGTGTGTGAAAAAATATTTAGTCCCGGTATTTTATGAAATAATAGTGTTCTGTATGGGTTAGTTCCAGAATAGAATGTATGCAGTTCCTCGGTTGCAAGGCTTTGTGCCGTAATGGAAAAATTCTGATATAATCTGGATTGCCAAATTGGTGATTTGTGTAGTGTGTGATGTTTGCAGGGCTGCGTATCCATTTAGGTTCTTGATTTCCAACACTATAAACTGGACGGATAGACTGTGTGTCACGTTTTCAATGGCCATAAAGACCTTTGATATTTTTTTCAGTGAAATGCTTTGTACCCGGGATTTTGTTGCCGTTAAACACATATTTAGTAAAAATAAGTAAGTTTGACATAGGCGTTTTAAAAGAAACTAATTGAACTGGGGTTTATGCCCTAAATTTTGAAAGCTTCTGAATGTAACATTTCTCCACTCATTTGATGTGGACATTTGTGACCTTCTCTCTTAGATCCCCACCCAAACGCCGAGTGTGGCACTCTCTTACAGGTGGCTCATAAAGCGTTTATGTCCTTCTGCATGCTGAGGTTTTGTTGTCATGAAGATTTTCTTAACAGCATGTAACATCTCCCAGCGCTGTGCACGTTTGACAAGGACCATGTGTGCGCCTTTCTTTTATATAATTGAGCCATGTGGAGGAAACGTCACAATATAATGGCCCATGTGAATTGATTTTGAAACTTAAAACTGGTATACGCTTTTAGTTTTATTGTTTTCAGTTATACTGCGTCTTGTAGGACCAAAGCTATTTTGCATAAACTAAAACAGTGTATTATTGGTGCTCAAAAGACTCACCTAATGATGGTACAAGACTGAGAGGGCTGACACAGTGTTCCCAAAATGGCAGCACGGAGACCTAAGGTCTGTTATTTTTGTATTTCTAGACTTGACCTTTTTTTTCACTTCAGCAGAGTCAGATTGCTGTTCCCTTCCCGGGCATCGCTGCATGAATGATTTGCAGGCGTCTGAAATCCAGCCCATTCAAAACCCAATTTGCTTATTTCCACCATCATCTCCATGCCCTGTAAACCTATCAGGCTCCTGTATGTTGTCTCTTAGCAGCCATACAGTTTTCCCCAATCACAAACTTTCTCAGAGTCATCATGGAGGTACCTTCTTCTGCTCGCCCTGTGTTGGTTGTTCTAATCGGGACAGCCTTTTCTCTCTCACACACAACTCTTCCTCTCAGTCCTCGGACTTAGGTCATGTTCTTAACATAACTTCCCTGAACACTTAACAATAGTCTCTGGATTGTTTCACCATCCAAACTACACAGCGATTCTAAAAACACAAATGTGATCATGTCACTTCTCCAGGCAAAGTACCTGTTGCCCCTTGATTCTCATTCCATAGAGTAGTGTCATACACATTACAGGTTACAAGCTGTTAATGAGTAGTGAATTCAGATTAGTGACTTACACCGAACTTCTGAAAATATAATAGAAAGAAATTAGCGTAGTACATCACACTTGGCAAACGTATTGTTCTCTGAACCTCTGCTCTAGTTGTATTTATCTACATAAATACGCATGGATTTGGATACTGTTTTCTGATGTAAAATGTATATCTGATCATGGGTCGTGAGTGTTTGAAAGCCACCACTCTAGAGGATGAAATTCAAACTCTTCAATGGGGCATACCATTCCCTTTATAATCTGCCCAATGTACCTTCCTACTGTCATTTCCAACCATCTCTTCAGAGGAACCTATGCCTATTATCAGCTTTAGGAACTCACCATATTTCCCTTGCGTGAACTTTGCTTTATACAAACTAGTCCCTTTAAATGAAGCAACCGTTCTCAAACTTTTTGGTCTCTGTGTCCCTTTAAACTCTGAAGTATTGAATACTCCCAAAGAGCCTTTGTTTATGTGGACTATAGATTATATCTATTGATAGGTAACATACTCAAAATTAAAATGAACAATTAACAAGTGCATTGATTTAAAACAATAATAAACCCATTATATATTATCCTAAGTAAGATATTTTTGTGAAAAACAACTGTATTTCCCAAAACAATTAAAATGAGAAGAGTGACATCGTCTTGCAGTTTTACAAATCTCTTTAATCTCTGGCTTGATAGAAAACAGATGGATTCTCCTATCTGTTTCTGCATTCGATCTGTTGCAATATGTTGAAGGATATGAAGAATATCCAGACTACCAGATATGTAGTTGGGAAAAGATTGAGTATTTTAATAACTTTTCAGATAACTGTGTAGCTCTCCTTCTTTAATACTACACCAAAACTCAACAAGTGGTAATTTCTTAAAGGTTCATTGCAGTGTGGACCTGAAGTCATCACTGATTAACTTTCACAGTCTATGACATAAAAAGCCATCGCTCTGTCTCATTTGCACTTCGGATGGATCTTTTACCCATGCATGATTTTGCAGCATCATGCATTGGGCATTGGTCATTTGGGAAATGCCAATTCTCTGAATGATGTGTAGATCTTCCAGATGTTCATGGGGACCACGACTTTGGCCTTGTGTTAGCCCAAGGAGCAGGATACCCCCATGTATAGTCATCCTTGACATGCCGGGGCCAGGCTCCTAGAAGTCATAACAACATAACATTTTTAGATTATGACAAAGATTTCAAAGCACTGTGCATTTGAGCACAATCAGTTGTTTCTACAGAAGTGTGCAGAAGTGATGAGCACTAGGAATCCATGAGGAAAAGGAAATATGTTGAACTCCGTAGACCTTGGGAGGAAGGAAGTAACTGAAAGGAGAAGTAATAGGAGGGGAGCCCCTTGTGAGGAGATGAACTGTGTCCCCACAAAACTCTCCTGTTGAAGCCCAAACCCCAGCACCTCAGAATGTGACTGTATTTGGAGAACAGGCCTTTGAGGAGATGATTAAGATGAGGCCCTTAGGGCGGACCCTAATCTGAGTGATGTCCCTATAAGAAGAGGAAATTCGGACGCACACAGAGAAAAGTCCTGTGAGGACTCAGCGAGAAGGCAGCCATCGCAAGTCGAGAGAGCCCCAGGCGGGATCAGACCCACCGGCACCTTGACCATGGACTTCTAGCTTCCAAAACTGGGAAAAAATTAATTTCCGGTGCTTAAGCCACCCAGTCTGTGCTCTTTTGTTACGGCCAGTAATACAGGCCTGCAGGGTGAATGTCGATGACTATTCAGCTTCGCCTAGGGCCAGACGTGATTCTGGCGCGTCAGGCGTTTCCGTTCATTCAGAAGCCAAGTTAGTGGCTCTCAAGGCCTGTCTTGACCAGGCTGGCCTCCTTGGTCTCTGCCTAGCTGAGAGGGGCCAGCCGCTTGTCGCTGTTTGCACTGAAGCAGGGAGGGGACTCCAGTACCTCGCCAACGGCCCAGAGCAGCACCGTTCAGTGGCCCTCTGACCCTTTCGGTCTAACATTTCCAAGGTCGTTCTCTCCATCACCTGAAAAACTCAAGTCTGGGTTTAAATAGCTAAATAGTGTTATATAATTAAAATTATTTCTTAGAATTGTTACTAATTAGGAGATGAAATAATATCCCCATAAAAATGCACAGGTCTGCAATAACTTATTTGGTGCTTTGCAACTTTCATAGGAATTATATAATCATAACAATCATAAAAATATTAATATTGTAGCTAACACATGGATAGTGCTTATGCTAAATCAAACATCATTCTGACCTCTTGACAGATGTTAACTTAAAGTATTTTGACATCAACTATTGCATTTGTTCCTTGTAATAAAGTTGTGAGGTAGATAAAGCAGGTGTTATTCTCATGTTGCAGATGAGAAAGTTGAGGCTCAGAGAGGTTCAGTGACTTCCTCAAGGTCACCCTCCCAGCACGTGGCAAAGCTCGAAGCATAATCCTCTTCCTCAGCTTCCCAAATTAGTGCTTTTTCCAAACCACTTGTCTTGGAAATGGCACCACATATATACGTAACCAAGAGTGAGGGAGCATTTCCTTTCTTCACCTCGTTAGGTTCTGGACAAAGAAACGTGAGAATCGGTAAGATAAGGGAAATGACATTCTCCTCCCTAAAGGAGTGGAGTCTGGGAAGTGAGCACACTGTGTGTCATACCAGGAGCTGGGTGATAGGGGCACGGAATGAAATTGAGCTGGAACTTAAGGAAAACGGGAGTACTGAGTCAATACAGGAATCATAAAGAATTTATAAAGTTACATCTGAACAAGTCAGGAAACCCTACAAAGGGAACCAAGATACAACCTGAAAGAAAAAGACTAGGACTTTCTCTTTATTTCATTGGTAAGACGGCTTAGATTTATAGGAGGAAAAATATGTCCGAAGGAAAACTTATGCCTTTGAGGGAGAGAAGAAAGCAGATAACGTGTGTCTGAAGAAAGCCGTCCAGAGCCCTCAGCGCATCCTGCCAGGTATAAACCGTGTCAGTTTCTATCACATTTCACTTGTAGCCACAGCAGAGGCCCCTCCTGAGGGCGGAGTTGAGAGCTAAACGTGACAGAGAAAGGAATGGCTGAAAGCACTTGTTAAATCCGGTGATTTCAGCCACCCTCCCTTAAGTCCTAATTCCTGAGCAAATTAAAAATTGCCATGGCAGCAAAAGGGCAGTCGAGTAAACAGAGGGACATCTCGTCGTGTGATTCCAAAAATTAAAAAAAACTTCATAATCTCTCTTGGTGATTGCAGTATGTGGGCTGGATAGACTCTCCCCTGTCTGCAAAAGCACTTAAGAAGCAAAGTAGCATTATTGCTTACCCAATACCTCAATTAACTAATTAAAACTTCAGACAAAAAAAGACAGAGGAGGAAACTTTTCTGATTATTGTCACTCCATAATTACTAGTATTTTCCATAACCTAGGCAACTCAGCTGTCTAAGAAACAAAATCCAGCTGAAACGGAATCTTCAAAAGTTTTCCTTTTACAATTTTTTTTTTAAGGCCCAGAGCAGGATCTCTGTCATACTAATGTTCCTCCTGGATGTCTGGAAAAAGTCTTAGAGTCTGGGAGACATTCCAAAATATTTGCAGTGACCATTGCCACAGGCGTGAACTTCTTAATGCGTTTTGCAGGAATCTCCACCACAAAGAAATTGATTACTGTCTGAAAGGATTTTCTCCCCTTTTTGCAAAATAGCAGTCAGCTAGAATATGCTTTTTTATATTTTATTACATCCTTAAGTATCTCACGTGGACCGAATACGACTGGAGAAAGTCACCGCTCTGGATTTGATATACAACGTCTAGTTTAAACAATTTGTGGAAAATTAATGAGTGAGGTGAATGGAACACGGAGAGACTGGCTCAGTGAAGACTATTCATAGAAAATGGTATATTGGTTGGTAAAACTTGAGCTTCGTCCAGTTCTCCTGCTGCAGATGCTGAAATAAGGTCGGAGAGTAAATGAGAAGAAGTGGCTTTTCGAGGAACAGGTGGAAATCGAAGAGAAAATGGGATCTGGATTTGTGAGTGTGAGTCTGCCTGCCTGGTGAGGATGCTACCTGTGAGGATGGAGGATGGAGGATGGGGTGGAGGGCTTGATTTTACGTAATTGCGATCAAATCGTATAAGTTCTGGAATGTTATTTATTCGTTTCGGTGAAGCAAAGGCATGACCTTGCGCAAACGGGCAATCGTTTGATTTCTATTCACCTAATGCAAATAACTGCAACAGAGCTGTCGCCCAATTCAAAATCACGAAGAGAAAGGTCGTTGAATCAGAGAAGGGGAGGTGTCAGGATCACAGTAAAGAGAAGACAGAAGGGACACCAATTAGATTTCCAATTCCGTTTCCATGGCAGTTTCCATATTCTCACTGGCTACTGGAAGGCTGCTTGGGCTTTGGCATCTCTCACACCTCAGCCAGACAGCAACCCGAGGTTAGTCACTGCTGCTGGAAGGTTTCTCCCTGACGGTGATTCATGTGAGCCAATCGTCAGTGTTCTGAAGGGCTTAAATAAAAGCTGATGCATGCCTTTCACTGTTGTGCAATCACCAAAGATATTTCACATGATGTAAAATAGCTTTGTGGAAAAATTAACCTCCGCCCTATCTTCGAACAAGGCTTACCTCCAAAATCATCTGCTGATTCATGGACATCACATGTTCTGAGTGTTTCACGTGTCACGTGTGTGTGGGGTGAAATTCCTATTTCTGTGGCACACGGGTTCCACAGGAGGACGTGTGGGATGTTGTTTAAGAAGCCCACGCCTTTTCCCTTGTGTTGTCACGAGGGACTAAAAGGAAGCAAAAGAGATGATGATTATACATTTAACTTACGGTCTTAAAATTATTTGTTAACATCACAGATGTACTTTCTGCATAAGAAGGGATGACCTAATAACTCTATTCCAGGCTGAAGACATGATTCCGGAAGCAGGAAAGATAAAGGTTGGGAGACCCCTTAGTCAGACCGGTAGAGAGAAGGTGCTCACTCTTTATCTTCCGACACATTCTCTCTGACACATTCTCTCTGACACATTCTCTCTGCGCCCGTGCACCCAAGCGTCCTTCCGTGCGAAATCATAACATTTTAGCCTTGGAGCAAACCTTAAAGATGGTCTAGCGAAACATCTCTTTTTGTTGTTAAGTAAAGGAAGCTGAGGCTTGCAAGGTTAACTAAGTGACCCCAGGTTAATGAACAACTTGGAGGGAGAAAAATCTATAAATTTGGTGAGTTTCCAGCCTGCCCGGCCCAGTGTTCTTTCCTCTCTTTTTACACACTGTCCCCTTCACCTGACCTCTCCTGAATGACAGAGCAGCAGATGTAATTAGGCAGGGATCGATGGAGTCCACCATCATCCGGCCAGGGCAATATCAACTTTTAGAGCCCCTTGCACCCAAACCAGGTGTGCTTCAGACCAGCAGAAGTAGGCGTGACCAGCTAGTCTCGCTTCAGTCTATACCGGCTTCAGAAATCACTTTCTGTAGAAAACGCTGTGACATGGCGAATTAAAAGGTATCGTGAGAAGCGGGTGCGAGGAGGGTGGCGTTTGGGATCCTGACAATGTTGTTTCTGGATCTGGTGCTGGTTATGTGGGAAAAATCAGTTTGTGAAAATTCTATGAGATGTACATTTCTAGATCCTTCAACAAAAAGTTTTTAAAAGTTTACAGAACAGTTAAAAAGTCATTGTTAAGGAAAGCATGTTGGCATCAAAGAAACTATATACCTGTAGAAATTACATTGCAAGCATATTTTAAAAATGTAAAACAAAATTTTCAACCAAAACCCTCACCATGGTTTGTCATGATCAGAGTTTTTATTGTAAAGCGAATTTAATCCACTCCTTGAGGTACGAGGTTTTTTTCAATGCCAGGTCTTTTATTCCTACCGTGTAACGGCTGAAAGAATCGCTTAAAAACAAAATCTATTAGATTACCATATCTTCTCACGATGGGAATTACCCTAAATTATAGCTAACTCAAAGCTTTTTTTCCTTAATCTGCATTTGAACTTATAATTTGTATCTAAATACTTTAAGTCTATTTCACAATTTCATGACATCCCATTATAATTTCTTTGGAAAAAAAAGTGGGAAATTAGCCTGGTTGGGAAAATATTGTTTTAGTTATTTAACTATTGTCATAAACAAAGAAACGTCTCTATACACATACATATGTATATATGTATATGTGTATGCACACACACACACACACACACACACACACACATACACAAAATTGGAATGTGGTAAATATACTTTACCATTAAAGCCATACTGGACAAAATTAAATGTGTTTGTGATGAGTCAGAGCATTCCAGGATCGTATAGCACCTTAATTATTATGAACAATGGTTGCTATCCTGCAGATATGAAAAATGGCCGGGAACAACCTGAGATATGAATCAAAAAGTAGATAACAATGCAGGTATAGAGAGATCGCTGAATAAATTAGTACTTATAAATTATTAAAAATCAGCCATTCTTTTCAGTAGTAAGAAAGAGAAAATGAGAGAATGGCTGAAATCAATACATTTTAAAGTTAGTCTTTTCTTCCTTTTTATTTCTAGCTTCCTAAGAAGGGGAAAAGGGTCAGATATACAAAAAAAGGCTGCAAGCAGACCTGTGACCTAGATAAGGTGTCTGAGCAGTCGATCCCTACCTGATAAAGATTCACATGTCGCGAGGAGTTAAATGCTGTTGAGCAACAGACCAGTTTCATAAACAACATGCAGATATTTTTAAGTTGCAAATGTAGCTACTCAACAAGTGTGAAGTGAGCGTGTTGGACCCCTCTGGACCCGTCAGCGGCAAATCGGAGCAGACTGTTTTAGCGTCACTACTTCGGAGCTGCTGGGGCGGGGACCGTTTCTACTGCAGTTCTGAAGAGCCACTTGGACACTGTTGGCTTTTGGGACGCGTGAAATATCAGCGCTGTCTGGAAATGCTGGCAGCTTGTAACCTCTCCTTGAGGTGCAAACTGAAATGCTTGGTTACCGGTAGTAAGTGCGTTTGCCCCTGTCCCTATGGGCGGGTCTCTCTGTGAGGCAAAAGAAACATGCTTCTGGGAAACAGTGATTTCTAACTGTACATGAACCCAAAGAGGATGACACAGACTTCATGCTTCAGCCGCACAAAGCTGTCGGTGAATGTACCTGTGATCTCGGTTTATGCTCAGATTTCAAGTCCGGAATAAGCCGAATTTCCCACCTATGCATCTTCCCTCTGCAATTAGATCTGTATTCAGATATTTACCCATGACAGTGGGTTCTGAAAATGACATTAAAATTTCATTTCACTATTAGAAAACCATGATTTATTATTTTTTCACCAGATCCTCTCCAAGCTTCCCAAGAATCCTACTTTATTGATTGAGGTGACACACCTACGATTATTTATTCCAATGGAAATGGAATCCTGCCTAGAAAAACAGCGTTCTAATCAGAATTGCAGTCTACCCACGCAGGTACACTTACAGACGTTCTGACTTTGCCCCCCGCTCTTTACACCCCACCTGTATAACATCGCCACGGTTTCCCGAAATTTGGAGACGTAGAGACTTCTTTTTTTTTTCCATTTTATTAAATTTATTGACGTGACACTGGTTAATAAGATGGCATAAGTCTCCAGTGTGCAGTTCCATCATGCGTCCTCAGTATACTGCGTCGTGCGTTCACCACCCAGAGACTTCTTTCTGCACCTGAAAACTTCTGCTGACTTCTCGCGCCTCTGCCCCCGTCTCCCGCAGGAGCAGCGCTCACGAGCTAGTGTCAGGTTCAAAGCCAAGACGGTGGTCGGGAAGCCCTGTGTTTGGTGTGGTCAGTGCCCGCCAACCAGCCATGCTCAGCCCTTTATCCTCTGAGAGATTTGAAAGCTCCTGGTGGCTCCTTCGGTGTAGGAGCGAGTAAAGATGCAATAGCACGAAACTTGAAATATGCTGGAGGCCTCTTTTCTATTAGAGACACGTTGCCTGGGTGAATTCTGGCGTCAGACTTTATTTTCTTTTGCTTACTGACTTTTATCGCCTCACTTATTTGTTTTGTTTTCATTCTTCTCTTCCCGACTAATTTACTTTCTAAAACTTCAATGCATTTACTGTTTTAGAATGCATTAGAAGCCAGGCAGTGTTCTATACTTCCTTTGCTTTTTTCCCCCATAGCCTGTCAGATGTCATTTAAATGTTCACGTATTTTGCTGCAGAAACACTTATGTATGGGTTTTGCAGTATGATACACAGTAATACCTTTATAAATTCTGAGAAACATGTAAATTCTGAAACATATGTGGTTCCAATGACTTCAGATAAGGGATTGAGGAGAATTGTAATGGAATTAAATGAACTGAAAACTTCTCTTTAATAGAAGTCAGTACTTATTGTCTAAAGTAGTTCAATCAAGAAGTAAAAGTATCATATTATATAGGGTTATGGACCAAAAGATCTGGAGAGAAATTCAAAGAAATTTCCTCTTGAAATGGCGAAGGATGCGGTGGGAGATTTGCTTCTCATCACTTCTCTTCAAAACTCTTTGAACTGTTTGTTACCATCACATTACATATATTACTTTGGTTTTCAAATTTAAGTTCGCTCTTTCAACAAACTTGTCTTGCGTTTATGCAATGTGCTAAGCACTGTATCTGGAAATGTAAAAATGAAAACCTTCAAGAATTCCAATATGGGAAATAGATTATAAACAACAACCCAGAATACAAAAACAAGGGATAATCAGAGAAGAGTGACTACTGTTTTCTAGAAGGAAGAGAGAGTGAAATAGACATAAACGACCGTGCACGTCTATGCGTGTATGTGGATGGGGGACTTGGTGAGTGGTCGGAACACGGAGCACAAGGTTCGCAGGGAAGTCTCTGGGCTGCAGGCCCGTGTAGCTCAGCCCAAGAGAGGAAAGAGGGAGATGGGAATGGGGGCGAAGCCAAGGAAAAGTCGCTGGTGGGGAGCCCTTTGCCCTGCCCCCTGGTAGCCAGAGAGAACCAGCCTGCAGCTACACGGTTTAGACCTGTCCAGATCGGTTGTTTGTTTTTCTGGGGGGTGAAGGTGGAAGGTAGAAGGTGTGTTTTGTATGGAAAAGCTATGTCTTAGTTGTACTCTCAAAATGGAAGATGCTGTGAGGAAATATATATGAGCCGGAAAAATTTTCAAGTATAAAGTTAACTTTTTCTAGATTGCAAGTTAAATGTTGGGAGTAAGCGAGGCATGGCTTCACCTGACCAGGATCCTAAAGTAGGTGAGCTCACCACATCTCACAGATGGTCTTTAAGGCTAGCCCAAGACCCAGAAGTCATCGTGCTAACCCAGCCTAAATATCTTAAGGGCATAAACAAATCCGACAAGGTCAGCGATGAGAAAGGATTGTTTGCTTCCTTCCCCATCCTGGCAGCCGTAGCAGCTGTGGAATCTCTTCAAACACCC
The DNA here is from genome assembly GCA_028627145.1 of Eidolon dupreanum. NCBI lineage: Eukaryota > Metazoa > Chordata > Mammalia > Chiroptera > Pteropodidae > Eidolon > Eidolon dupreanum. The sequence goes on from CM053517.1 coordinate 3,339,743, forward strand.
ACATATAGGTTAAACCCTAAAGTCGAGCCTTTGAGTTTTAGGACTAGATAATAGTTTCTCGAAATACCAGGCTTTTGATAGAGCAGAAATGACGGCGTAGGAGCTGTATGCAAAATGCTTGCAATGGGGAGTGATCGGATGTGTTGTGAATAAATCCAATATGCAAAGATTTCATAGGGGAAGAAAAAAAGAGAATGAGGAGGACTCTCCAAAGAGAGCTCAACAAAAAAATGCTTCAACCGAGTCGAGTCGAGAGAGCGCGTGGGAGCGGCAGCGAGGCCTCCGACAGGTGGCAGGGGAAGCAGACTGACAGATGAGCTGTGCATTTCTTGAAAACGTTGTCTTTATCTCAGAGTTCGCAGAGGCGGATGGGAAGGGAACAGATGTCAGAAACAGCAGTGCTTCTTAGGGAAGATTAAACGGTGGAGGAAATGGAGATCGCATTGCCAAATGAGACGAGTGGGGAAGGCAGTGTGTCTGAGAGGGGCTGGACGGAATGGCCAGGTGGAAGTTGGGTCCGAAGTTTGAGGAGATGTCATATTAAAGCAGTAAACATCCGGTTGGGTTTCATGAATTGGTGACGATAACAGGTGTGTCCTTTATGTGTTAATAAAAGTACTGTAGAGGATAAGAAAATTAAAATTTTATATATATATATATATATATATATATATATATATATATATATAGCTTCATTTCAGAATTGGTGGGAAATGGTAAGTGTCCTTGAAAGGTATTGGAAAGGACTAGGGTTTAGGAAGATTTGGGGTCATGTGATTGTTGGCTGGATCACGTTACCTTACGTTTCATGTATTGTTTTCCCTCCTCCCACCGCCCTCTCTCCCTTTATTTCTTATTGGGACGTGGGGTGGCGTGAGAACTCACAAGTGGTCTACAAAGAAAGATAGTGAATTATTAAGGACATGGCCCACATTATCATTATTTGAGTGCATAGCCACTAAGACAGTATTTATATTAGAAATGCAATTTTGAAAAAGGAATGTAAGCAATTTCTGGTCTACGTGTTAAAAATCCTTTTGACTGAATGAACTTGAGGCTGGGTTCCCGCCCATCTCTAGTCAGCACTGTGACTTCAGGCAAGTCACGAGCCCTTTGTGGCTCTGTTTCTGCAACCGTGGAAAGGACCTGAGATCTTATCAGCAATGAAATGTTCCTGGTGTGGTGTGGATAACGCAGTGTAGGTGGTGATTCTGGTTAAAGTGGATGGCATCCGCTCTAACAGCAAGAAGGGGAGGGATGGTTTCAAGAGCAGAAAATTACCTCGGTGAAGGACTTCCAGCGTTTGGACCCATTCATCGTACTCACGCTGATTAACCGTGACTGTGACTTCCTGTCTTCCGGACAGCCACATTGGTCCTTCCCTTGCCTCCTTTAGCGCTTCCCTTAATGGTCATCTTCTCATGAGGCTGTCCTTCTTCCCTGTTTAAAAATGTGTGTGCACACACATCACACACACCACATACACACACCCTCTCTCATTCCCCACTTCGTGCTTTTTTCTCTCTAACACTCATCATTTTCTAATATTCCAAAAATTTCACTTATTATTTATATCCCCCACTAGAAAGTAAGATGGAAGCGAGGATTTTGTCTCTTTTGTTCAATGCCGTATACTATACTTAACATGTAAAATAGAGCTCATCACATATCTGGCCATCACTAATGTTCGACTCCTGATCTTCAAATGGCCGATGGATTCTAGACTGCTTGTGAGTATAGTGTTGAAGTGGGAATTAGGAGGGAGACTAGGGAAGTCAGAAGTGGCCATGATTTTTGAGTGTTTTGAGCAGTAGGGTCTTTGCTTCAGATGCCTTTCTCTCGCACCTTCTATGTATGTGGTCCCTGAAGAGATTCTGCACAGATTTTCTCAAATTTGCCTAATCTCAAAAATCACTTGGGGGCACTTATTAAAAAATTTAGATGCCCTGGCTGCTCCCCAGGAAGGAATGAGAGGTGAAAGCAGGGAGTCAGTGAATGGTGGAGGTTCGTATGGAGGAAGAAAACAATGGATAACTGCAGAGAGCAAGGATTTGGGAGGCTGAGTCAAAGATAAGTTAGCAAAACGGCCATGGGGTCCAGTGAGTAAAATAATTGTAATGGTGGTCTGTCTTGTCTTCCACATGAGAGGAAAAAAACTGGATCTGGGTTTGGGCTGAGAATCGGATATGTTTAAAAAGAGAAAAACAAAGCCATATTTAGGGGTTTGTTTTGTTGAATTTTATTATTGACAGTGGCGCCAAAGAACCAACATACAACCACTTGAACTAAATAGAACGTTAACAGAGTTCTAAACATTCAAACATGTGATGGAGAGAAAATTCCGCTGGTCAGAGATCTCACAAGAGACATAACTCACTCATTCATCGAACGCTAGTACACAAACAAAATCTAGAAAAAGATTTGTTTCTATTCCTCGTTTTTTCATATTGAGTATCAATTACTTTTTCTATCAGCACAACCTAATGAAACTATCTAATTTAAAGTGTGCAACTTCTCCAGACTCATTCGCAGGCCCCATTGGATATCTATTCTTTTGTGAAAAATTCCCAAATATCATAACTTTTTAACCATTAATCCTTACAGTTCTTTGCATTCATTGCAATCAAACTTTTCTCTGAGAATGTCACATCCTCGAAACTCTCTCAAATAGAGAGGTTTTTTTTTTTTTTTTTTTTTTTTTTTTTTTAAATTTCATTACTATGGCTCCTCTTGAATGTCTTTCAGCATCAAAATATCCAGAATGGAGCTGATGGCCTCACTGAACCTTGACTCATTTTCATGGCTGTTCCCTCTCTGAGTTTCTGAGCGAACATGACCTCCGTGTCCAATCCATGAAATCCCTGTTGGTTTTACTTCTTTTTATTATTATTATTCCCCCATCTTTAATTCACCACCACCCCACTTTCCACCCCTGGCCTATGGATGTTGCCATTTTCCTTTTTTAAGAACTGGATCTCTGAAGGCGGGACATCTCCTCCCACATGCTCGCGGCATGCACATGGGGCCTGGCACACCTGCGGTGTGGTCCGTGGCTCTACCTGGGGCGTGAACCCAGGACCTTCTGCATGTAAAGCAGATGTGCTAACCACTACCCTATGGAACCACCCTGGTTTTACTTCTTAAGAGTTTTCAAATATACTGGTGCTCCTTCTACTCTCCAAACACCTTAGCCCAAGCTGCCATTGTCGTCTTCCTCGATTCTTGTCAAGTCAAGCTTGCCACCTGCTCTACTGTCTACCTGTGGCCATTCTCTCAGCTCTTAGAAGGGTGGTCCCAGGTATAGCTCTATCAATCACTTTTTTGATGTTTCCACTGCCATCCTCCCATTTCATCACCTTTTTTGGGGTCCGGGCCATTGAAGTAGCTTGCACCCTAGTTGCCATCCAAGTTTTCGTCTCTGCCTTCCTCTATTCACTCTATCTTCTAATACCAGTTTAATCTTCATGGAGTGGACATGGCCCCCAGCAGCCCTGTTGCTTATTGAATTATATCTGAATGTCTTAGTTTAACATTCTTTCACCAGACATACCTTCTCCTCATACTTTTGCTGACCAAAATCCCGACCAACCTTCAAGACTCTTCTTGAAGCTTTTCCTGACCTCCTCCCAGTCTGACAAGGCCTCTCAGACTTGACTTTACCTCTTACGAGAGAGAATAGACATTCTTGGAGTTGGAGTCTTACCATATTTCTCTCACCAGACACACCTCACCCTGTCGCTTGCGTATGGTGAATATTCTATGCGTTTAATGAATTTTGGTACATTTTATTTGACTAGTTCTTTAGACTTCAAGCCTCAGAAAAGAGCTAAATTACTTAATTCATTTTAGTATTCTGGAGCCCCATAATAATCAAATGGGAACCACCCTGCATATGAAAGCATTGCCGCACTCTATTTGTTTTATTTCAAAGTGAGCCAGGTCCTTTTACCACCAGAGAGGAAGAAAGGGGATTAAGCCGAAATTAATGTTTTGATGAAGATGAGGCAGATGGTAAATCGACCCCAGGGAAGCAAAAAAAAAATCAGCTTGCCACATGTTAGCAACGGAGACACTTCATGATTGATGTTTAGGTCCTTGGGAATTCTCCTCAGGGCAGACTGCATTTTCACTGCTCACTCACATACATTCTGAGGCATAGATTGATTTCAAAACCAGAACTTAAAGCTATAAGGAACCTCAGACATCAGCTCAGTCTGTGCTTCCCAAACTTTTCTCTCTACTTTTTTGTTTCAAGCATTAGAAACCCTTATTCAAACAAAATCTCCCATGAATTCCCATTATATGACATAAATAAAAATGGAGTTGTTTCAGTTAATGCAAGGCAGGGGCCCAGGACCAAGCTTTCCTGCCTCGGGGGCTCTCCAGCTTCTGTGGTAGCCCCTGAGGCTCACCCAGAGAATCTCCAGAGTGCTGGGGATCTAAGTTTAAAAACCATGGATCAGGTCCCACTTCTCATTTTGTACATGAAGAAGTGGTTCCGAAAGGTCACATGACATGCCCAGAGTTAGTGTATTGGCCACCGGCAGAGGCGGGGCTAGAACTCAGGTTTCTTTGCCATTCAGCCTAATCTTCTTCCGTTACACCATGCCATTCTCTCTGGTGGCACCTGCCTCCTTTCCTTCACTTTACTGTAGTCTTTATTTTCTCCTGTGACTGAGTACATGAGTAAAAAACGGCTGTCTGAACTTCTTTGAGTATTTTGATAGTTTCTGCTGTAAACTCTTTAACTAAGAAGCTAGCAATTATTACTGTAGTTGGCCACATTACCATATTTTGAAATAAAAATTCATTAACAAGTCGGTAGCATGTTGACAGGCATTTCAAAGAACTCCGTTTCATCCCCACATTCAGGGGAACTTGAGATAATAAAGGTGAATGGGTAGAGGGCTGAAAGTTCTGTTTTGAGGCTAGAATAGACAGGATTAGAAGAAGGGAGATACGTAGGACTTTTTAAATAGGAGAACCAAATAGAACTTAGAAAAGGCTTTTTTAACTCCACATTTCCCACAATGAAAAATATTTCTTTCAAAAATATCGTTTTGTCATGGTATGAACGTGGAACACGAGACCTGCGCTCATGCACGTGTGAGCGCACGGTGCAGTGTCGGGAGCTGTAGCCACAGTGCCGTTGGCCTTGCACGGCTGAAACCTATGCCCATTAACAGCGGTGCCCCCGACCCCTGGCAACCACCATTTTACTATCTGAGTCTGAGAATTCGACTCTTTTACATCCCTCATCTAAGTGGATCCAGCAATCCCACTTCTCGGTATTTATCCAAGGGAACTCTCAGGATCCCAGAGAGACATCAGCACCTTGGGGCTCATTACAGCCCTTTTCACAATAGTCAGGATGTGGAAACAACCTCAGTGTCCATCGGCAGATGAATGGATAAAGAAAGCGTGGTCTACACGTACGTTGGAATGTTATTTAGCCTAAAAAGGAAGGAATTCCTGAAATTTGCAAAAACATGGGTGAAGTTCAAGATGTTATGCTAAGGGAAATTAGCCAGACACAGAGGGACAGATACTGCACAATTCCACCGAGGTGAGGTGTCTAAAATAATCAAAATACTTCATTTTAGGAACAGTTTTTATGGAAAAATTCAAGACTAGAAAGATTTTTAAAAATCCAACATCTCACCATCCAGGAGAAAAACAACGCTATCAGCCTTTCCTTGTTAGACATCTCTCTTTTGAATATAAATGCATGGAAAATGGAATTACTGGGTCCAAGGATAAATACATGTAACAGTTCGATGTTTTAATTAAATCTTCTTCTTCCAGGAGACTGTGCCAATTAATATTCCATCTAAGAGTGTATCAAAATATCCATTTCCACACATCTGGTCAAGATAGGATATTATTAGTCTAATATGCAAATGTTCACACATATGCAGTTTTCATGTGAATTTCTTTGATCTTTGGTGAGGTTTATAGTGTCTTTCTTAAGTTTTCTTGTCTTTTATCAATCTGAGAACTAAAACTATCCTTGACTACTTTTCTGTTTTAAGGCTCTCTGAATATTATGGTTAACTTTGAGTCACAGATATTGCCAGTACTTTTTCTCAAATTGTCAATTTTTCAATTTTGTCCGTTATTTTGTCTGAATATAAGAAATATCTTATATCCATGAGACCATTATAGCTTCTGGTTTCTGTCAAATAGCAAAAGTTTTTAAAACTCCAGTCTTACCAAAATTATCACAAAAACTGAACTCTGGGCCATTGAGTTTTGATTTGTCTTAAATTTCTTTTTAGGGAGGGGGGATGGAAGCCAATTCTAAAATCATTCATTCAAAAGTCTGATTCGTGATGCCACCTTTTATCACGAACTAAATTCTCAGAAATATTTCAGTCTTTCTGTGTTCTTTTCTATTCGATTGATCTGCCTGTGGACTTTTATGACACCCTTTGGATGTTTATCACTTTATAACTTTACATTAAATTTAAATATTTGAAGAGCATAATCCTTCTGATTACACTTTTTTTTTTTTAAAGAATTTTTCTGGCTACTCTCAACTGTTTATTCTGCCAAGTGAAATTTGGAATCATTTTGTCAAGTTACCCCTCACAAAATTATATTGAAAAATTTCCCTGATATTATATTGTAGTTATTTAATTTTCAGAGAACTTATGACTTTAAAAATTGGAATTTCTATTTGAGATCCATTTCTCACTTTATTTCAGCTTTGTCCCTCAGCATAATTTTATAAGTTTATTCATACAGGCACTAGACATTTCCTGCTAAGTTTATTCCCAGGTATTTCCTAGTGAATACCCTACATTCATTTAATGATTAATTTGGAGCACAGTTCCATGAGTCGAATCTGCAATATGAACATAAATTTTAAAAAATTTCCCATCAGCAGTTGTTACCAAAGACCTCTCCTTCTGCCATTTTTCTGGTGGGGCCCACTTTTCCCAAGCAGCTTAAGCTGTACCTCAGAATCCTTAAACAGTTGGTCATTTCTGAATAACATCTCTGACCTATATACAGTTTCTATAAAAAGCTCATTTGGCCAAGATTTTGCTGTGAATTATTTAAAGAGTTATGTTTTCATTATTTTTAAGTCTTACCTAAAGAAAAAACACAACTGGGAAGTCCGTGTGTGTACAAACTCATTGGAATTAACAAATAAATACTCTAAATTCAGTCAAACAGCCAAATGACACACTCAGACAAAATTATGCCCAGCTAAGGCAGGTTTCTGTAAGGAGTGAATGTTAATCCTTTTTCTACTCTACATACAAAATTGTCAGTAAAAGATAGATAGGTTAGACCTACCTTATCTACAGGTTCTAACTCTGGCATTAGCTTTTGGAATTTTAAAATTCAAGTGATTAATAAAAAGATTTATAATGATCAAGTCCATGATATGGAATAAAAACTGTATCCTTTTTATTGCATAGGTAGGTATGCATATTACAGTAAAATAGAGTGTAATGAAAGACACACGCTCATGCGTGCAGGTTTGGGTCTCATGTGAACCTCCAGCTTCTCCTCACTAAGACCCGTGAGAGTGTCCCTTTCGTTGTCCAAGCTGTGCCAATTCATCTGTACATGCCACAGTGTTGCCACCCTCTGCCACTCTGTGCTAGGACATCGTATTCACATAAAGGTTCACTCTTCTACACGCAGAAAACTCTTATCTTCTGCATTGGCTCCAAGTCCTTGCTCCAGTGCTCCCAGAGTTTAGTTTTGTTCTTCGATTCCTCACTCGGAGCCCGGTGAACCCGTAACCCTGGCGATGGCTCTGCCATGTTGGGATGGTTCCTGATTGGCCTCTGTTCTGAGATATACTGTGTGCTGAGCTCCGAACCGCCGTATATGAGAAGGAGCCAGATTTCTTATTTTGTAGGGACAAAGCTCTTGATTGGGATAAAAGCTAAAAAAAGACCTTCTCTCCATTAGGCAAAATCATGCATGTGATAACACGCCTGTGAAATACTGTTAAATTACACACCTCTCTTCCTCCTCACAGCAGGAGGTCATGACGTAATGGTTTAACTTAGTTGATTTTTGAGAATTTGACTAAAGCTATGGTCTCCTCTGCGCCCTCCCTCGACGTATGTATTTTATAGAAGTTTGCACATTATTTCAGGGAATTGATCAGGAACCCCCGGTGCTCTGCTGACTCCAAAAGGGACCCTTCGTTCACCCCACTATCATATAGGACTCATGCTATTTGCAAAGTGGGGGAGAGAATTGTGCTAATAGTTTTAACAAAGTTAGAATGTTCCTTTAAGTAGATGTTATTTTCTTATGTGCAGTTTCTTTATTATTTTGTTTATTACAGCTTGAGGGGTAAATGTCCCTGGGAACACCCCTTATTGGCTTGTACCCCTCGCCTTCCTCATTCTTTCTTTAACCTGGTTCGGCCCAGTCTTGGCAGGCTCTGTTCCCGCCCTCTGCCGAAACCGGGCTTCTGATGGCTGCCCCTCTCCTGCATCTTGATGCATGGAATGGTTACTTTTCTAGCCACATCTTACTGTATTTCTTAGACATGGTAACTATAATGGACCTCTCCCTCCCTCTTAGGACACGTTCTCCGCTTTTCCTGGTTTTCCCCGCTAGCTCTTCCTCCTCCATTTCCTTGGCCTGCGTCTCTCTCCTCTCTGCTACCTCTGAATGTTAGAGTAGGCAGGCCCTCTCCTTTTCTGTCTACACACTCACTCTCCAGCTGAATTCATTGAGTTTTTGGCTTTAAATACCATCCGTAGGCCCTACTTCTGTGGCTCCTACAGTTATGTCCCCAGCTCTGAGCTCCAGACGTGGGTATCCAGCTACCTTCTGGATACATGTATTTGAACGTCTAATTTGCATCTCAAATTTAACTTTCCAGGCCAGAGCTTAACCTACCTGTGCCATAGTCTTCTGTGTCGTAGTAACAGGCACTACCTTTAAGTTCGAAGCATCAAAGCCTACCTTCACTTCCTCTATTTTTCTACCCAACTCCCCTCACACGCAGTCGACTGCCCTGACTGTCACCCCACTGCCCGGATATTCTTCTTCCCTTCTTGCTTTTCATAATGCTCCACTGTCAAGGTTTTCCTTTCATTTTGTCCTTCTTTTTCTAATCATTCCACCCCCACAAAAAGACAAATTTTTGTTCACATTTTAAAAAAACGCTTATAGTTTCTTAAATTTTAAATGCAAGTAAATCCATGTAAAATATAATTTCTTGTAATGGGAACTTATACCTGAGGCTTACTCTAATACTAATATATAGGGTTGTGGTGAGGAAAAAAATGGCTTATAAACTCATACCCTAAAAAAACCGATTGTTCCTTTTTATTCATTAAGACATCGACGTTACTAACACCACTGAAAATGAGCTTAACATATCAGTTCAATTACATCCAATAGTTGTGGAGCATGTATTTCATGCAAAGCTGGGTACTGTGAATACTGATGAAACTTAGAGCTACTTAAGGAATTTCCTGCCACGGAGGGAGGCAGACATGTGAGTAAGTAAATCTGACAGTGAAGGTAGCGAAACACCAAAACGTGTAGAAGCGAAGGCACCAGGAGGGCGGGCCGGGCTGGAATGTCCGTCACTCAGCCGCTCAAGCTACGAAGGCAGGCGCTGGCCTTCATCTCTCGCGTCCCCTCATCCCTCCGTCCACCCAGTTCAATTTTAAGATCTGCTGACTCTACTCCGAGCGTTGTTAAACTTTTTCTGTAAGGACAGATAGCTAATACTTCAGGCTTTGCAGGCCACATATGGTTTCTATCACATACTCTTCTCTTTTTTCCTTACATCTAAAATGGTAAATACCGTTCTTAGCTATTAGGTCCATCATACACATAAGTCGAGGCTGTATTCAGCCCTCAGGGCTGTAGTTTGCCATCCACTGCTCTCTTCCAAAAACTATTCCCAAATCCAGCCACTTGTCCCTTCGACTCCTGTCCCAGTTGGAATGACTACTGCCTCTTTCCTGCACGAGTGCTTCCGTCTCTTACTTGGTTTTCTGCTCCTACTCTTGGCGCTCCCTAATTTACACTCCACAAAGTGGCCAAGTCACCTTTTAAATCGCACATGTACCATGTCAAGGAAGGCTTCCCCGATGAACCTATAAAAAATACTGTCTTGCAGCATTTCTGTTATGCGTAAACAGCTCGGGGGGAGGGGGTGAGGAGCGGGAGGGGGTCCTCGAAAGGTGCCCGGTTCCCTGCCTGGGCTTTCTTTTAAACACGTGCTATTACTTGGTGACACAGGCACTTAAAATAAGAAAGGATCTGAGATTCACTATTTTATATAATCATCAAGGTTTTCGTCATTGAAATACCATTATTCTGAGTAACGAAACAGGAATTGACTACATTTAATTGTAAGGACCCCAGTAAGTATTTAAGCTTGGTGCAGGTTAAGAAATGGAGGGGGGAGGTGGGGCAAGGGGGCGAGAAAGAGTGGAGTGAGGTAAATATTTATATGCACGCGGTTCACCCCTCTTTGGTCGCTCTGGGTCTTCGCTGGCCTGGCCCGTCTGTGTTGCGTGTCATCAGTGAGGTCTGGGTGTGAAAAAGCTCGTTTACCCCCCTTCCTCGCTGTCACTTTCCGCCCGCTTCTTGACGACGTCCTGTCTTAGCCTTGGCACCCCTGTTCTCTGCAGCTGTCTCCCTTCCTCTTCCTCCATTCCCCACTTACCGTGTCTTTCCCTCCGTATCCCTGAGTCTTCCGCGGCTCCTTTTTTGAGCCACACAACTCAGCATTTTACCAACCTGGCTTCTAAAAGGAAGCAGATAATTTGCAGCAAAAATTAAACATAGGTTCAATTACACACGTCAGTATGAATTAGACACATGTTGCCGAGATATTTTCAAGAGTTCCTTTTTTAAATAGTACCGTCTTGTTTTTCAAAAGATGAACATGCTTTTGCATCTATTGCCTCTTTGTTCCCATAAAGTTAAGTTTGTTTTCATTTTTTGGTTAAAGGATTAAGTTTGAGTATTATTATCCCTTCTTTACGTAGGGTGAGCCGAAGCACAGAGCAGGAAAACAGCCTTCGCGGGCTCCAGTGCACCCCCAGCCCTGCCCGGGCCCCCGGGTTCTGAGGGTCCGACCTGTGTTTTCTCTCCTCGTCTTGCTGAGGGCAATTAGAAATTGCTTCAATTTCTAAGTTCTGCTCCAAATTATTAATATTCAAGGTTATTTGTTTGTACATATTTTTACCATGCCAAGCCTTTGAAGAAAACTCCAAATACACTTTCCCTAAACCAGCGTTTCTCAAACTGGGGTGATGCGCAAATACCCTTTAAAGGAAAAGGCTCTTCGTCGACTGTGAGCCTAGGCAAACTACTTTTATTCATAATATTACACAAACATGGACAAGCAGAAAATTGTTTTATTTCAAATACCTTATGCTTGTCATTCTGTGTCATAAAAGCAAACCAGTTCAGAATTAAACAGAACTATATCACCGAGGAACTTTAGCTGGTCAACAGTATTAGTCACGTTTAGGAAACATAACTAGCTAGTCATCAGGAATGGGTTCTGGCCACCAAGCATGGGTCCTTTGCAGGTGGCATACCTGAGCTACCTTGTGCTGTGTGACTCCACTGCCCTCCGGCCACTTTCATCCTATTGGAATGAAACCTCCATCCACCCAGGACACCAGTGTCATTGGTGGAGGGTACATAATTGAAGTGTTGATGTCTGTCCTGATCTTTTATCAGTCAGCATGCTACGAAGTCCTGTCCCTGTGCACACACCCAAACATGGGCACTAAAACTGAATGCCGGCATTCTCTCATAAAATGGTGACAATGCAGAAAACTCAGAAAACCCCTCATACCCGTTTTATTCAATGCCAACACAAAATTTCTTTTCATTCTCACAAGACCTCACAGACTCCAGGGGTCAGGGAACTCTGGTTGGAGAAACACAACCCTGAACGCACTGCTCCGTGACATGGAGAACAGCCCACTGTGCCAGCCATGGACCCGGCAGCCGCCTACGGGGACAATTCCCGGGCAACCCCCGAAGTCGCCCCCAGGGTCACCAAAGCACTTTCGAGTCCTTCAGGTGGAAGAATTGAAGTCCCCATGCACATGCAGATATGTTACCCGGGAAGTGTAATTAATGAAATCTATTCTCTAGCCAGTACTGAACTATAAATGCAGTTACGCACAAGTCCAAGCCCCGCAGAGTGAGACGTGGCACAGGCGAGTCTGATGGCATCATTCGTCAGCGTAGACTGAGTGCCTGCCAGTATCAGGGGCCGACAGAGGTAAACAGGGTCCCCGCTCTTGCTATTGAAAATCCAGTAGGTAATATAAGACGGATGGAGCGCGGGGGGTGACCTTTCTTGGGATGTAGTGAGGAGAGAAGGCTGCAGACGAGGCAGCAGCCGAGGCCGCTGACCCAGGCCGTCTGGGTTTGCAGCCAGCAGAGAAGTGAAACTGCTTGAATGGAAGAGGTTCGGAGAAGGAAAACAAACCTTGCCCAATTTTTAGTGTCCTAGCCAGTCCTGAGAATCTTGCTTATTTTTTTTAAAGTGTAAGAACGCATCAGTCATTTAGGTAGAGGAGTCTTTAATGATGGGCTGTTCATTCTTGTGTTTTTTGCATCCCACCTCTGCCCTCAACCCCCACTCCCTCAGTACTTTCCTTGGTCTTCTGTGCAATGCATTGTGGGAGTGAGGAGAGGGACTTAGATGGCTGCGAGCCGGCAGGCAGTCTCATTATCCCTGTGGCTGTGGACACAGGCCACACAGATCTGGATTTCTTGCAAACCTTCTTTGAATAACAAAAGATCATTTGAAGGTGTTGAGATCATTTGCTGCTAGTCACCCTCCTGGCTTGATATTGTTCATGATTCGTGTTTAACGCATGGTCATCTGCTGGCCCATCATTAGCTTCCTATTTCCCCTTCGTAGTTCTATAGTTTACAGGTGCCAAGCTTACTGCTGGAAATGTGCTGGTGAACCCCTGACTCTGTTCATGGGTGGGAAGGGGATGGCTGAAAAGGTTTTCCCCCAGGAAATGTAAACAAACATTTATCAGGAGTCCCCGAATGCCCAGCGTGATCTCATTGAATCCTAAGAGGCGTGAATCGTCACCTGGTACAGAGACAGAGAAGTCAAGTAACTTGCCTGGGTTCACATGGCTGGTGGCAGAACTCACGTGTGAACCTCTGTCCCCTAATTCCCAACCATGTGTCCTTTGCCCTCCCAGCTGCCCTCCACCTCCCAGAGGCTGGGGACACAGCCATCTGAGCGGGCGGTGAAAGCAGAGAGCGCTTGCAGCTCGGGTCACCTCAGTTTCTTCCCAGTTGTGAACAGGTCACCTCACTCTCCCTTTCTCTGTCTTCCCTCCACCCTCTCCCCTCTCCTTCCCTGTGCTACTGTTTTCTTCCTCGCCCTGTCCCCAGAAAGCAGTGGGCAGACTAGGATCGTGATGGGGATCGACGGGGAAGAACCATGTAGTTCTTTTTCCCTGGTCCGTAGCCCTGTTTCTTCGTGGACACGTGTTCGAGCTATGCTTGGAACAGTCCAGCCAAATGTCACCTGAGGTCCAGGGCTGCTTTTCAGAGGCACGGGGGGGGGGGGGACCCTCTCCCTGTCCCATCTCCAGGCTGCTCTCCCCGAGGTACGAAGGGCGCCACACCCAGCTGGCCTTTTCAAACAGACTGTGTTCCTCGCAGAGGGAACCTCGCAGGATCGCGTTAGTATCAGCAGAGGCGGGAAGTAGCTTCACTGTCCACGCAGAGGCCTTGGGAAAGCTCACGAATTAGGCTGAATTCTCAGCGTTGTTGCTTTTCTCCTCGGTGCTGCCTCTTTTTGAGTGTTTCTTTGTTGAAACCATAGGGAGAGAGGGGGAAAATTCAGCTTTGATTTTTGTTTGTAACTCGGTGACAAATGATGGGGGTAAAATTTAAACCATTCATCTACTGAGTTCTGGGGATCGTCAGAGGATTTTATTTGTGCGTGCACTCCTAACCCTCATTTTCTCAGATAAGTAAAAATTAGACTGCACTCGTAAACAAGAATCGTTACTGAGTTGAACTTTTACAAATGTATGGCATACTTAGCCAAAATACCACTTTTGCTTAACAAAAATACCCAAGGGCTACGCATGTAGAATTTTGTACGGTGAATATGAATTTGAAAACTATCGCAAAGTAAGCATAATTTCAGAGTCGCTTTGCAATTTAACATGCAGCCACGGAAGTCAGAGGTGGGAAAGGATTACAACCAGGAATCCTAACCGTATCACCACCTTTTCAAGGGAAGCAGGCACCGTTCCAAACTTCACAGTTTTCTTTTTTTTTTAAAAAACAAATATAAGTTGTGTTGCCTTGGAACACAGAAATGAATGAGGACCTGGGGCCGTCGAGCATGGGCAATGCTCTGATTTTAAAGTGCTTGCAGTGTGTTTTGCCATGCAGAGCAAATTTTTTTCCTTTCTAGTAACCGAAAAAGTATGAAACACAAAGCAAGTCCCCGAACTTAGCTCATTGGCAGAGAACATTTAACCCACGAGGCACTCTGCTGTCACAGAGATGGTTTGGAATGGCCTGGGAGCGAACGCGCGTGCCGCTGGGGTTTTCCTTTCCGGTTTATTCACATCAGTTGCCTTATTCCGTTTCTCGTCAGGCTGCTCCAATGCCACCCTTCTCACCCAGCCCTTGAATTTCCAATTTAAACTTTCTCGTGTATGTTATTTTTCATGCACATAATTCTTTCCTGGTTAAAGATTTTCCCTGAGTGACATGTCCTGGAATTTCATAACTGCATAACCATACATGTCACACACACACACACACACACACACACACACACACACATAATCAGTTTCACGAAGGTTTCATAATTAAAATTTTTTTAATTAAAATTTTTTAAATTTTAAATTTAAAAATTTTTTGAAATTTAATTCTTAAAAATTGTCAAATATTTTTAAAGTGTTTTAAAGGAAGTAGTGCTGGGGAATTACGGGGGGTCGATGGCGCGAGGAGCCACTGGGAGGGCAGCGTGTACAGACCTAGGCCGCAATGCCGGCCGTGGTTCTGCAGACCTAATTCCAGCCGTGAGGTTGCCGGGGAGCCGCTGCCTCCGCCGGGCTGGAGGGTACATGACGAGGAAGCCACCCCAGAACGCCACCTCTGGGTCCGGGGCCACGCCACCTCCGCCTTGGTCCAGGCCACCAAGCAGGTGCCACCTACTCCACTCTTCTCCGGTGGCTCACTTCTGAGCCAGAGGCTGGCACGGGTGCCTCGGGCTGGCCGAAGCTGTATCTCATCTGGAGCCCAGCTACCTGAGAAAGACTGAGTTTTGAGTTGAACTTGGACATGACCAGGAGGTTGGGGTGGGTGCCGATGTCACCCATCCTCAGAAGCCACTTCAGCTAATCGCTGCAACACGTTCTGGGCCATTCAGCTACTTGGGAACTGTGTGTGGGGGAGGCTTCCTGAGGAGACGACCAGGTAGTCAGCTGCCTTTTTCACTGAAATGTTGATATACGGGGCATTTTCTCTGAATCTGTTTGGTTCCCCAGAGAAGAATATCCTGCCTAGTGGAGGCGGAGAAATCTGCCCCTTGTCTGGCATTCTGGGGCGGGGCAGGAAAAAGGGTTGAGAACAATATTTCAGCATAAAGAATTTTGCTGAATTCTCTTGTTTTTGTCCTACTTTTGCTGTCCACCCTGCCTGGCATCTCTAGATCCCAAACTTCTTTCATAGAACTTTCCTAAGTAGGGAAGTAGCCTCCGGCCTCCTGCTTTGGGTAGGAACGGGCTGCTGGTCTTACAGGTGTGCCAGCAGGTGTTCTGTGTACGTCTGTGTACATACTACCTGATCTTGCTGGTCTCAGCCCCACAACCAGGTCCGCCCTCGTGGGGCCAGGTGCCTCCAGGGCAGGACAGGACAGGACCCAGTTGGGGTGGTTTCTCCTCCGTTCTCTCCCCCGTAGGTATTTGGGAGAACGGCTCCTTCATATGTAAGTCAGTGAATACTCCTCTGTGCGCTTTCTTCCAGAACTTCTGGGAAATTTCTTGTTCACGGCTTTCTCCCCTCCCACTGTCTTTGTCTTGGTGGATCAGTATCTTTTTATTCCTTTGCCATCGTAGTGGGTTTGCGGTGGCAGAAGAGATATATACGTATGATCAGTCTGCCAGGCTTAGCCGTAAGTCCTCTAAATGTATTCTTTACTACACTCAGCATTATCAGTCTTGTACATTATCAACCTCATGTGTACAAATGCTCATGAATATTTCTTTAAATACAAGAATTTAGAGATGAAAGATAAAAACTTGAGAATAAAATCCTTAACATTCTCACTTTCAAATGATAAAAGTACTCTTTCAGTCAGGGGAGGAGCCCACATCTTGAGAATATTATATGTCCCTAAAATATAGAAATATATATATACTAAGTACCAAAAGTAAGTGGTACTGCCCAAGAACAAGCACCATGAGAATGGAGGAGGGAGCCCTCCAGTGGGCTCTCACGGCCAGACAGGCTTCCTGGAGGAGGTGGAAATTGCCTAGAACTCCGAAGAGCGAGCAGGAGGCAGGAGAAGACCAGCGTGGCTCACCGGGTGTGGGCAGGTGTGACACTTTCCCAGACCCGGCGGAGGTTCCGCGGTGTGTTGTCCACTGAGGAGTCTGAGTGAGTGCAGAGAGGGAAGCGGTGGAGCCAGCGGCATGAAGGCCATGGCGTTTTCTTGGGGCCACCACAACAGCCCACCCAAGGTGTACACAAGTCCGTTCAGTGCCCAGAAGAAAAATC